>OX458321.1:29203484-29803484 GCA_949768715.1 Dascillus cervinus | reverse complement strand
AAAAACATTAATTTATTGTAAATTTTGAAGTTGTTTGACAAATCGTCAAATTAATTTTGGTTTATTCAATATTCACTTTTTGGGGATATTGGGTTATAGATGTCGCAGACGGATTGTAGAATCAGCTACAATACAAACCGCTTCGACAATACCGACCGTTAAAAATTCCCGAGCACCTTTAAAACAACAAATGTCACTCGTAAATTATAATCGGTACTTTTTTTGATCGGTACCGCATAACGGAGAACAAAAATTTATTTGCGAAGAGCCACATCGGTTTTTATTTGACAGCGAACAACCGTTACCGATTCGCACAGATAAGATCGGAACTAACCTTCCAGTAGTCGCACCTTTTTTGAGACATTAGTAGTCGCTGCGGAGTGTGACTCTGCAAAAGAAAATTCTATATTTTTTTTAAATTTGAAGTTAAAATTTGGTAATAAATTATAGCCTTTCCAAGTGTATTATTAAGTTGTTATGCCATAAACATTAAAAAAAAAGTGTTGAGAAGAAAAATTTTCAAAAAACTTTAATGAATACTGCCTACAACACAAACTTTTAATAATTTTACTAGATATTACACAAAATAAATATTGAAAACTTTTTATTTTACTGGTTCTCTTGTGGAACATTAAACAAACTAATTTTAACTCAAACTTTAACTTAAACTTTGGTGTACATGTCGCAGCCGTATTGTAGAATCCGCCGCAATATGAAGCGGCTAGCCACTTTACAAAGCAGTTCTGTTTTGTAAAACGGCTGATTAACGTTTAGGCAGATTGTTTAGCCGGAATGTTAACTATGTGTAATGTAGGGCGACAATCAGCCATATTGTAGATGTCGGCGGCGAATTGTAAATTCAGTCGTTTTCTAAATGATTGGGGAGATTGTAAAATATAGAATGAACAGAGAATTTTTACAATTTGACTGAAAATTTTAGGTGCTTTATGAATCGCTGAATAACTCAGTCCGTTTGATAAAGGAAGAATTGTTAGACATTTTATTAAAAAAAACCTTTTATATCGAGTTAAACCTTTTTCTTATAGTTATGACTTTATATTTGTCATAGCTACAAGGAAAGGTTTTCTTTATATAAAGTCCCTTTTCGCCGTTTTATAAATCGGCGACCCGTCATTTTGTTGCATTGGAGAACGCGAAACGTCGTTACAGTAAGACTGACCAACGTTTAGCCGTATTACAACCCGCCTAAACGTTAACCAGCCGAATTACAAAACCGAGCCGTTTTATAATGCGGCTAGTCGGTTTGTGTTGTAGCGGATTCTACAATCCGTCTGCGACATCTATAACCCTACCCAAAAAGTGAATATTGAACAAATCAATATTAACTTGACGATTTGTCAAAAACCTCAAAATTTACAATAAATTAATGTTTTTTTTTTAATATGAAAGAATGTACGCTGTCATTTTGTTCAGCTTTTCCACGCAACTTGACTTCGTGCTTGAAGCAAGCAACCACACAATTTGAAAATTATTACACAGTGCACTTGTATCGAAAATGATTATTACAGATTTACCTTGGGCTTTTGTAAACCGAAAATGTATACAAAGATTTGCCTAAGACGTCAATAGTCGCTGCGGAGTCTCGCTCCGCAATATGCAAAAAAAGCAAAAATAATGCAGCTCTGATATTGCTCCACTAACATTTAGACAATAAATTAGGAAGGTACTGAAAACGGCTGTTTGAGAGAATGGAAAATTCCTTGCAAAATCAAAAAAACATAGTCGTGCCTAGTGACCTAGTGACCACAAATATTTTTTAAATATTTTTAAATAAATATTTTATACACATTTTTCGTAAGAGGTTTTTGAATATATTAAATGAATGAATATATTAAAAAAAAAATTGAAACGAAATATTTATTTATATCTTTTCCAGAAATTGAGATATTTTGTTTGAATATTAAAAAAAAATGTTTATGGCATCTACCATTTTTATATAACACGCATATTACTGAAATATATTCCTTAAAATATTTTCTTCAATATATTTTATTCAAATTAATAAAATATTTTGCTTAAAATATTTTCCTTAGAATATTTTTTTCAATATACAGTCGAACTCCTCTATAGTGATGTTCGAAAAGCCATGAAAAAACGTCACTATAGAGAAACTTCACTATATAGAATTCAAGTATAATTTTACAATTTTGGCAGTCACTATAAAAATTAAATTAATTAAAATTTATTATATTTGAAAAAATATTTGTTTAAGTATATAGAAATACACACAGTTAATAATAAACAATACAAATTTTCATCTGAATACTTACATAACATATACTTATTGATGAAAAAATCTGGCCAAAGTTGATTGCATAAGTAAGGATTTTGCAAGAAATTCTTTTAAGATTTTTTCAGGTTTTCTATTACCGAAAATTCCGTTCCTCGAGAATTTTGGTAAACCTTTCGTAAAGAATAATCACTATATAGAGGCTTAACATCATAATATAGAGGTATTTTTATATGGAAAACGTTCAAAAATGCACGTTCCTGACAAAAACATCACTATAGAGAAAAAATCATTATAGAGGAGGTCACTATAGAGGAGTTCGGCTGTATTTTATTCATATTAGTAAAATATTTTCCTTAAAATTATACTTGAATTCTACTACTATATAGTGAAGTTTCTCTATAGTGATGTTTTTTCATGGCTTTTCGAACATCACTATAGAGGAGTTCGACTGTATTTTATTCATATTAATAAAATATTTTGCTTAAAATATTTTTTTCAATATATTTTATTGATATTGACAAAATATTTTGCTTGCAATATTTTCTTCAATATATTTTCTTCATATTGATAAATTATTTTTCTTAAAATAGTTTTTCAATATATTTTATTCATATTAGTAAAATATTTTCCTTAAAATATTTTCTTCAGTATATTCTTATTAATAAAATATTTAAATATTCAGAAAAGATTAATTATTTTATCAATACAAAATATGAAGAAAATATTTGTGGTCACTAGGGGAGACTCCGCATGCGACTACCGGAAGGTTAAAAGGAGTTAGCTAGGAATTAGCCCAAAAAAGAAGCGGTTTCGCTCACTTTCGAAGGTCGGTCCTGTTTGATTCTAAAACAGAAAAATCGATTCTGGGTCAGAAAAATCGATTCTCGGCCAGAAAAGTCACATTCTGAGTCAGAAAAAGCAGATTCTGAAACAGAAAAATCGATTCTGGGTCAGAAAAGTCTCATTCTATGTCTGAAAAAGTAGATTCTATGTATTAATTTCAAACTTTTTATTTGTAGAAAATGAAACGGTCATTTTAGAGCGGATTCAGGATCACGATAACTTGCCACAGGATGATGGATAGGTTGCAGGATGTATAGCAGTGATGTGCAAAATGCGGAAGTTATTATTGAAAGCAGTCGCCTTCCTATCGCCGACAATTTACCAACATCTCGTAAAGAAAAGACAAAGAGCATGATGGAAGAAGTTAAAGAATTAATACTCCGTTCCCAAGAGGAAGATGTCCGCACAATGGAAAACTTTTTAAATAGGCAAGAGGCTAAGCTTCAACAATTTACGGCCACCGTAATGAAAGGGTTGAGGGAAGTGTTCAAATTTTGCAATAGAAGTTATTGTATTATTTTATTTTTGCAGTTGTGAATTGTGCGCCGTTTAATGGACTTAATTAATACAAAGAATAAGAAATGATGCACTGAATTAATACATACTTTATTTAGCATTACATTTTTATGAGTAGGTAATATTTATTACAACTTCTAAAAATACTTAAAGATACTTTAAACTTACGCCTATACAAAAATCTGTAGATACATTAAAAGCATATTAGGTAAATTAAATGTTTTTAGATTACTTTTAATTGACTGCGAAAATACACTGGTTCAATTCATAATAATATGTTTTATGTAGATAACACATGTTGGCTGTAACTTAATGTGAAATTAGCCTCCGGACTTTACAGGTTGGCAAACGCAAAAGACAAAGATAACGTTATATTCTATCTTTGTGTATCTGTCAGTTTAATCTCGTTGTAATGCGAAACATAACCTAACTGGATTGCAATTTTCGCCGATATAAACAGACAGTTTAAAAGTTGGATTTATTTCATTAGGCCGCTTACATGTTGTAAGTGGATTACATAAGCACGATAATAATTTAATAGGTGTGGCAAACATGTGTATGTTAAGCAAGCTTCCGGACTGCCACTTTCATTGTAAAATTTTGTATTTTGTCAGTATACTTTTTGGGATCATCCTTACGACTTGATCAAAATTAAACCGGAACATTTACCATAATAAACAAAATTTGTTCATGTGAAAGACCGCATTGTTTCTGTAACTCAAGAATTCATCGAGCATTGTACCAACGGTACGTATTTACAAAATTGCATTAGTAATGTGCTGCATTTAAATTGTTTTAGAGAGAGCTTTGTCAATTGAGAAGTCTGGGCGACATGGAAGCGACAGTTTTTAACAAACCAAGCCCATTAGGTTCAAGGATACAAGGGATGTTGGCAGAAGAGAAAGCACGTTTAATAATGTCATTAATACAGCTGTGACGAGAGAGTCTACCAGCAGTTTTAATGCACGATAAACCATAATGACCCAACGAGTCTACAGAAGAACCACACGAGCAGATATGAGGATGACGGAAATTGATGCCCCATCTAAGTGAAATTGCAATTTGTAAAAAGGTTTTTTCTAAAAGAGCAACTAATTTACAAGATGGAAGAGCTTCAAGCCAAGCTCCAGATACAAGTTCAGATCCAGCTAATAAGATAGCTTTTTGTGTGATATTTGAGGAAGATAATAAATTTTGAAATATTTTCTCACAGATAGGTTAGTTCCAATGTTTTTTTTAAAATTTTTCTACAAATAAGTTATGAATTTTAGTTTTGCATGATTTGCACCGTAGTCATTTTCTTTCCTATATTTGGAAAGTTCTAAAGAGTCGGGGAAGATGTCGCTGTGAAACCAATATTTCAATTTAGCGTAGCGTGGTAGATCTATTGTTAGTCAGCGCCATCGTGCGTGGGTAGTTGGTACTATAGGAATGTTAGTTAGATCCCTGTAATATATTTTAATAACCACGAAAGTTAGTGTGCCTACTCGCTGAACAGTGGCATTAATTAATAATTTTACCAGATTTTTAGGTTAAAAATCGTAAACAAACACTTTCAAGGCGATTTCACCTATTTAAAAAAGTGTGTTGTGAAGTCTCGTTCAAATTAAGATGGATTTAGCGAAGCACATTAAACCGTTGACGGTCGAATCAGACTTGGCCCATATGGAATGGGAAAATCAGAGATCTGCTAGATTATATCGAGGTCATGGACAAAGGAAGGGCTCATGATTCGTGGAAGGCATTAAAGCAATAATTTGAGACAGTGTCTAAGGATCAGCTGTTCAAATATGTACAGATTTCTTTGCATTCAATTGGACGTCGGGAGAAGATGTTTCAACGCACATTGCACAGTTAAGAAGTTTGTGGAATGAGTTAAACAATGGACTCAAAGCAAAGGGCGAGAATGCGCGCTATCAGATGTAATGTTGATGTATCAAGCAAATTTGAGACTTTGAGGGTTTTTTTTTGTCAAGGTCACTTGACAATCCGTCTACAGAAGACGTTGCCAGAGTCAAAAGAGTTTTCCAGTACATTGCTGGCACTACTGATCTAGGAATTGTCTATCAACGTGATGATGAAAAGAGAATCCTGGAGTGTTATAGCGATGCAGACTTTGGAGAATGCACTAAGACTGGTCGATCTACTTCTGGAGTCATTGTAGCATATGCAGGTGGGTTTATATCATGGCTGAGTCAAAGACAAGCAATGGTCGCTACATCTGCGACAGAGGCAGAAATTGTAGCAGCAAACGAGGCAAGCAAGGAAATAATTTGGCTGACCAAATTGTTCAAAGAAATTGTTAAGATGGTACCCGTTCCGATTTTAGCAGTGGATAATTCAGCGGGGCAGTGAGACTTACTCAAAACCCTGAATTTCCAATGAAGAATGAAACACATCGACAGGTCTCATTTTGTCATTTCTGTAACTAAACAATTCATTGAGCATTGTGCTGGTAAGTATTTACAAAATTTCATTAGTCATGTGCTGCATTTAAATTCTTTTAGAGGTAACTTTGTCAATTGAGAAGTCTGGGGACATGGAAGCGACGGTTTTTAACAAACCAAGCCCGGATGGGAAATCTTGGAACAGCAGCAAAAGATTGAACTTTGGGTCCAATTTCAAGAAATCAACCATCAAGGAAATTATACATCGGTGGAAGTCAAAATACAATTAAATTTGGTTCAAGAAATGTTCAAACGGACTGCAAGTTGTCCAACGTATTAATGGATACGACGTAAATATTTAATGACTACATTTAATAAATGTCTGTAAATCAAAGAATAATTTTATTCCCATTTAATGTTTCTAGCTGTTTTTTTGACAAAATGTTAATTACGTAACAAATTTAAAATTAACTTATTACAAATAGCCTTAAATTTAAACTAATTTTATTTTCCGCCTGAAAAACAACACTTTTGAAATTCGCACCATTAAAAATAATACAGATGTCTTTCCTATATCGGAAAAGTTCTAAAGGGTCGGGGAAAATGTCGCTATGAAACCAATTTTTCAATTTAGCGTAGCGTGGGAGATCTATTATTGTTAGTCAACGCCATCGTGTGTCGGTAGTCGGTACTATAGGAATGTATAGTTAGGTCTGTAGGGACCTGATTTAGTTCTTGACTAAACATTCCTATAGTACCGATTACCCAAACGCGATGGCGCTGACTAACTTCCGTTAGCGCCCTTAGATTACACGAGGGTAGACAGTCTTCCGGCAACTACGAACCAGTAACCCTCGGTGTCTGTGCAATTCATAAATACATACATCATCAAATCTCAAAGTGCTTTATTTTCATTCCTCGTAACATCAACGCTACAGGTCCTTGCAGTATGTTTTTATAACCTCGAAAGCATTTTAAGGTTAAACCAAACTTTCAAGGCGATTTCACCTATTTAAATTTATAGCCTCCGAATGTGGTGTTTTCTAAACGTCGCAGGCTCTGATAGTTGTCTGAGTTGTTTTGGTTAACTTTTTTCAGAGAAGCCTTAGTTAGAAGATGCGAAGGTATTCCGATGCGAATGATGGCATCAAAGTGAACGGCATACCAGTTAACAACCTGCGGTATGCGGATGACACCGTTCTCATAGCAGACAGTGAGGAGAACTTGCAGCATGCCTTGTGAAAAGTGGTTAAGGCGTGTGAAAACTAAGTACATGATCGTGTGAGCAAAGACCCAAGCGCAGATTAAGGACTAATAGTCAACGCAGTGCCGATCCAAAGAGTGGAGAAGATAGACTATCTAGGGAGCGTAATTAACGACCAATGGGACCAGGAAGTGAAATGCCGCATTGAGAAAGCCTCCTTAAATAAAAGAAATTTCAAGTGCTCCAGGTAAAGTATTAACATTCAATCTTGATATCTCACTTGTCCAAAACTCTCTAAACTGTTGCATTAGTTCCAGGACGGCAGTAAATTGTACGAGAATAAAGAATGCAAGAATTCGTTACATCACACGCAATGGATCGGCCTGGCATCGTTCCAGTACTGAGATTTACAGATTAGCCTTCAAATATTGAAAAGGAGGACACTTTTTGAGGAAGAATTTGCAAAAGAAGGAGACTGTCCTCCCTAAAGGAAGAAGATTTTGATCACAACTTATTTATGTTTATATTCAATTACATCCAGGTTTTTTTTTATGCGTTAGATAAGTTAGATAAGCAACGAATTAAAATATAAATGAAAATCACGTCAGAACACGCCGCATACAAAAAGATCTGGGATGTTTGCGAAATTAGGCCTTCGAATAAAGAAAATAATATCAAAAAGTCATTTATTATAGTAATTATTATATTTGTAATGCAAATAAAGCGATTCATACATTTTTGAGTTACCATGATTTTAACAGATTCATGTAATTATAATTTGTCTATATTTTATTCGGATCTCGTGCGGCAACGCTAGTAGTGTACAGACGCACCTACGTTACGCAGGCAAAGAAAGTGAAGAAAAGTAGTTTTAGTGACCGAATATTGGGGAGAGGTGTGATAAAGAAAGGAATTGAACAGTGTGTGACTGAGGGCCAGTAGTGGTGTGGGGTAGAAACCAGAAATAAAGGAGATTTTGGGGTGATTATAATCTCGAACGTTGAAGTGTGAGCAGGTTAGCAGTGCGAGGGAGAGCGACAGTACGTGAAACTCGATTGCGATAAGCAAACTGGGAGTGGGCGCGGTGGGAGGCAGTGCGTAAAAATAGAACACGGCAAGTACAGTCCGCCTAAAAAAAAATCACTTTAATGTTTCCACGGTCATCAAAAAAACACATTAACAACGAGGTAATTAGAAAGAGAGAAAGAGAAGAGGAAGTAAGATCCTTTGAAAGGAACAAAAAAGTAGTCAGATCACCGGAATCTCAGAAGCAAATCGAGGTAGCGGAAATGGAAGAGATAAGGGACATGATAAAAAATTTGACTACGGAAATGAAAGAGGAAATGCAAGTCATTAAGGAGGAAATGATAAGAGAGATTCAAAAACTGAGGGAGGAATCTAAGGAGTGGAAGCAAGAGAGAGCCAAATTAAATGAAGAAATTGAAAAGTGTAACGAGAGAATGGAAAGACTTGAAAACAAATGCATTATGATGGAAAAAAAGGAAAGAAAGAACAACATAGTAATAAAAGGAGTGCAATTATTGGAAAATGAGGAAGTACATGAATTTCTGAAAACAAAAATGGGAGTGACGGCGAAAATAATAGATACGAAAGTGATTAAGACAGCGAGAGGAATAACAATGAGCATCGCAAAAGTGCAAAAATGGGAGGAGAAGATGGAGATAATGAAAAATAAAGTTAAGTTGAGAGGTACAAAAGTGTTTATTAACGATGATATGAGCCTGGAGGAAAGGAAGATACAGGCAAACCTGCGGAAAATTGCAAAAGAGCAGAGGGAAAGCGGAAAGGAGGTCAAGGTGGGATATAAGAAAATATTTATTAACAGGGTGCAATGGGATTGGGATGAGGAAACGGAAGGTGTAAGAAAGGAAACGGACCAACCTCAGTCAAAAAACTAAATGAGGAAGATGAACGGGAAGAAAATACGACGACATGGGCGAGATTAAGGATAAACGAGAGGGTAAATAAAACAAATATCATAAGGAAAAAAACAGAGAGGGAAGCAAGTAGGAAAAAGGAAAGTGTAAAAAGTAGCAGTGCAAAGCATAATGTTAATCTAAGAATAGGGTCATGGAATGTAAGAGGGACGTTCGGGGAAGCAAAGCTAAAACAGATCGTCAGTGAAGCCAAAAAGTATAAGTTTGATATAATTGCACTACAAGAAACAAAGCAAACCGGGAATACTACAATGGAAATCGAAGATTATGTGTTCTTTAACAGTGGGGGAAATAATAGAAGGCTAGGTACGGGATTCATAATAAATAAAAGGATAAAGTTGCTTGTAGTAGATTTCAAGCCGAAATCAGATAGACTTTGTGTTTTAAGAATAAGGGGGAAGTACCAAAAGATAACATTAATTAATTTTCATGCACACACTGAAGAAAAGGGAATAGAGGAAAAGGAGGATTTCTACAGTGAGTTGAATGAGGCATACGATGAAATACCGAAATATGACATGAAAATAGTGATGGGAGATGCAAATGCTAAAATAGGGAGAGAAGAGGTATATAGACCGACGATAGGAAAATACAGTAAGCATGAAATAACAAATGAGAATGGTATGTTACTAATTGATTTTGCTAAAGAAAAAAATATGATAATAGTAAGTACATACTTCCAACGGAAGGAAATTCACAAGGGTACCTGGAGGTCCCCGGATGGAAAAACTATAAATCAGATTGATCACATTTTGATTGAAAAACCAGAGGAAAAAGCGATAAAAAATGTAAGATCATTCAGAGGACCAGACGCAGATACAGATCATTTTATAGTAGGAGCAAACATGACTGAAATAATACCGACCATTAGAAATCAAATGGGCAGGGAAAGGGGGTGGAAAAAAGTAATAAGACTAAAGAGTAGTGAAGAACAAAAAGAGTATGAAGAAGTAATAAGGAAGGAGCTGGAGGACGTGGCATGGGGTCAAAGCATAGAAGAGAATTGGAGGAAAATAAAAAATGGAATAGAGCAAGCTGCAGAATATTGTAATAAAGAGAGGAGACAAGGAACAAGGAAATGGTTTGATGAGGAGTGCAGAGAGGCCCTAGAAATCAGGGGGAAATTACGATTAAGTATGTTGGTGGAAGGTACCACGGAAGCAATAGATAATTATGTGCGACAAAGAAGACAAGTCAAAACCATGTTAAGAAATAAAAAGAGAATGTATCATGAAGAGGTACTACAGGAAACAGAAGAAAATTACAAAAATAATCAAGTTAGAAATTTATACCAAGGAATTAAAAATGAAAGAAGGGAGTTCCAACCCAAAGCAGTGTTCTATAAGGACAAAAGTGGGAACATTATTGCAAGTCAGGAGGAAATACTGGGAAGATGGAGAGAGTACTTTGATGAGTTACTAAATGGTGGGGAAGCAGAAAGTGGTGAAGAAGTAAAAATTAGCATTGACAAAAAGGAGGAGGAAGAAGAACTACCGCCGCCAACGGAAGAGCAAATCTTAGAAATTATAAGAAAGTTAAAAAATAATAAGAGTCCAGGCGGTGACAGAATAACAGCTGAACTATTCAAGTATGGAGGGCATAAACTAATAGAAAAAATGCACAAATTATTGGAAGAAATATGGAAGAAGGAAGAGATGCCAACGGAATGGGTAAAAGCAATAATATGTCCATTGTATAAAAAAGGGGACAAAAGTGAATGTCAGAATTATAGAGGTATATCACTGCTGAATGTAGCCTACAAGATAATGGCTACACACATAAAGAATAAATTAGTGGAAGAAACAGAAAAAGAAATAGGAGAGTACCAAAGCGGTTTTAGGAAAGGAAGGAGTACAACCGATGGAATCTTCGCATTACGGGAAATACAAGCCGAAAGTTATGAATATGGAAAGCCAACGATGGTTCTATTCCTAGACTTCAAACAAGCATACGATAAAGTGAAAAGGAAGGAGCTTTATAAGACATTAGAACAAATGAAAATCAATAGGAAGTTAATAAGAATGGTTGAAACGACATTAAAAGAAACGGAAAGTGCAGTTAGAATAAACAACACAGTGTCAAATCAATTTGAAGTAAAGGAGGGAGTTAGGCAGGGTGACCCTTTGTCATCTGTTCTTTTTAGCATAGTATTGGAACAGGCAATAAGGGAAGCAGAGATCAATAGAAGTGGACTTGTATACCATAAAAGACATCAGTGCTTGGCATTTGCGGATGATGTAGCAATTGTAACGAGAAGTAAAGAGGAGCTACAAAATGTAGTTAAGAGGTTAGAGGAAAAGGCAAGAAAAATGGGACTATGTATTAATGAGGAAAAGACTAAATACATGGAGTGGACGGAAGAGGAGTTTAAGAAAAATAACTACTTGAGACTGGAAGCAGTTGGAGGCAAGCAATATAAGTTTGAAGAAGTGGAAAAGTTCACATACTTGGGTACTGTCTTTACCAGGAAACCAGGGGTAACAACGGAAATACAATCCAGGCTAATGGCGGGGAATCGCTGCTTAGCAGCTCTTAATAGAGTACTGCGAAGCAAGATCATTTCTCGAAAAGCTAAACTAAGAACATACACAAGTGTAATAAGACCGATAGTCACATATGGGTGCGAAACGTGGGTACTTAGTAAAGCGGAACAAACAAGGCTGGCGGTATGGGAAAGAAAAGTACTCCGGAGGATATATGGAGGTAAAAGAGTGCATGAGAGATGGGAAAGAAGAAGCAACAAGGAGCTGCAAGAACTGTACAAGATGCCACAGCTGGTTGGAGTGATAAAAGGACAAAGGTTGAGATGGTTGGGGCACGTGATGAGGATGCAGAATTGTAGGGTTCCAAAGAAGATATTGGAAAGTGAAGTAGGTGGAAAAATGAAAAGAGGAAGACCCAAGTCGAGATGGAAGGACGAAGTAATTAAGGACATAGGGGACAGTAAAATTAGTAACTGGAAGGAAAGGACAAGGGACAAGAAAGGATGGAGACAAACGGTCAACCAAGCCATGGGCCTTCTAGGCCTGGAGAGCTAAACTATATATATATATTTTATTCAGCGTGTGGTAATTTTTATACAACATAAAGTCTGTCATAAGTTGCTATTTCTAAATATTATTTCTAAATTTATTTATTTATTTAGAAATTATTTTGAAAGATGTGAAATTAAATTTGAAAATGAACTTGTTTTTGGATTTTGATCAAAAGTCGACAGTTTCAGATATATCGAATTGTTACGTTACTTTTGCCCCCACTATACAGGGTTGTATTATATTAAGAATGTGCAACATTATTATTATTACGTTATTATTGAAACTATAAAGTCGGTTAAATTAGCAAAGAATTGGTATTTTCTTCACTGATTGCTATAATGAAAGTGAAAAAACAATATAATAAAATATAATAAAAAAATTTTAAATGGAATGCCCCATACTTTTTAACCTATTTCGAAGGAATGTTTAATTTTTTACATACTTTAGTGTATATTGAATAAAACGTTTTTGTGATAGAAAAATAGTTGATTTGAAATTATAACAAATGAAATTTTCCTAAAACTTCTGCGTGTTAAGTTTACAAAATTAAAGAAATCTATTGGAGTGAGGGTTCTTTTTATTTATATGATATCATTTTCCAAATAATTTATATTTGTTTTGTTTATGTATTGTATGTTATTACGAACATTCTTAAATGTACGCTAAAGAATTTTTTATATCAAAGGTGAATGTAAGTGTATTTAAATTTGTGTATATACATCAGTTTTTTACATTTTACTGAATGCAGTTTCCACGTTATTTATCTTACAAGAAGAAATTATCTTTTTAAATAAATTTTGGCGGTCTGTAACAATAAAATAAAGTTTTCTTTTTATAAGTATGGTTTCTATATTTACGAATTCCTCAATCGGCGGAAAAGATATTAGTGGAAATCAACTCCATTTTTCAAAAGCGAGTTTGGAGAAAATCACGATACTAGAACTTTAACCAGATATAATCATTCGGTCGACGAAAATGAAGTAGTTTCGCGCATAGATAGATAGATAGATAGATAGATAGATAGATAGATAGATAGATAGATAGATAGATAGATAGATAGATAGATAGATAGATAGATAGATAGATAGATAGATAGATAGATAGATAGATAGATAGATAGATAGATAGATGTGTGTGTGTGAGAGAGAGAGAGAGAGAGATAGGGAGAGAGAGTGTGTGAAAGAGAGAGAAAGAAAAAAAGCGAGAGAGAGAGAGAGAGTTAGTGTGTGTGTGTGAGTGTGTGTGTGTGTGTATGTGAGAAAGAGAGAGCGGGAGAAAGAGAGAGAGCAATGAGATAATGAAGTAGAGTGTTTGGGTGTTCGAGTGTGCGAGTGTGCTAGTGTGAAAGTGTGCTAGTGAGCGAGTGTGCAAGTGTGCTAGTGTGCTAGTGTGAAAGTGTGCTAGTGTGCGAGTGTGCGAGTGTGTAAGTGTGCGGGTGTGCGAGTGTGCGAGTTACATTGTAGAGAAAGAGAGAGCGGGAGAGAGAGAGAGAGAGAGCGAGAAAGAAAAAGCGAGAGAGAGAGAGAGAGAGAGAGAGAGAGCGAGAGAAAGTGAGTGTGTGTTTGCGAGAGAGAGACAGAGAAATCTAGGGAGAGAAAGAGTGTGTGTGTGTGTGTGTGTGAGTGAGAAAGAGAGAGACAGAGATAGAAAGCGAGAGAGAGGGTGCGTGTGTGTGAGTGAGAATGAGAGAGAGAGAAAGAGAGAGAGAGAAAGCGAAAGAGAGAGAGAGTGTGTCAGTGTGTGTGTGTCTGTGTGAGAAAGTGAGAGAAAGAAAAAGCGAGCGAGAGAGCGAGAGAGCAATGAGATAATGAAGTAGAGTGTTTGGGTGTTCGAGTGCTCGAGTGTGCGAGTGTGCGAGTGTGCGAGTGTGCGAGTGTGCGAGTGTGCGAGTGTGCTAGTGTGCTAGTGTGCTAGTGTGCTAGTGTGCGAGTGTGCTAGTGTGCTAGTGTGCTAGTGTGCTAGTGTGCGAGTGTGCTAGTGGGCTAGTGTGCGAGTGTGCTAGTGTGCTAGTGTGCGAGTGGGCTAGTGTGCTAGTGTGCGAGTGTGCGAGTTACATTGTAGAGAAAGAGAGAAGGAGTGAGCGGGAGAGAGAGAAAACGAGAAAGAGAGAAAGAGAGAGAGATAGAGAGAGTGTGTCAGTTTGTGTGTGTGTGTGTGAGGGAGAGAGAGAGAAAGCGAGAGAGAGAGTGTGTTTGAGAGAAAGAGAAAGCGAGAGAGAGATAGAGTGTGTGTCTTTGTGTGGGTGAGTGTGTCTGTGAGAGAGAGAGATAGAGAGAGTAATAAAGAGAGAGAGTGAAAGCGAAGGAGAGAGAGTGTGTCAGTGTGTGTGTGTGTGTGTGAGAGAGAGAGAGAGAGAAAAGAAAAGCCAGAGAGAGAGAGAGCGGGAGAGAGAGAGAGAATGTAATGAGATAATGAAGTAGAGTGTTCGGGTGTTCGAGTGTGCTAGTGTACGAGTGTGCGAGTGTGCTAGTGTGCTAGTGTGCTAGTGTGCTATTGTGCGAGTGTGCGGGTGTGCGGATGTGCGAGTGTGCGAGTTACACTGTAGAGAAAGAGAGAACGAGAAAGAGAGAAAGAGAGAGAAAGAGAGAGAGATAGAGAGAGTGTTTCAGCTTGTGTATGTGTGTGTGAGAGAGAGAGAGAGAGAGAAAGAGTGTGTGTGCCTGAGAGAGAGATAGAGCGAGAAAAGAGAGAGAGAGAGAAAAGAGAGAGAGAGAGAACGCGAAAGAGAGAGTGTGTCAGTGTGTGTGTGTGTCTGTGTGAGAGAGTGAAAGAAATAAAAAGAGAGAGAGAGAGAGCACGAGAGAGAGAGAGAGAGCAATGAGATAATGAATTAGAGTGTTCGGGTGTTCGAGTGTTTGAGTGTGCGGGTGTGCTAGTGTGCTAGTGTGCTAGTGTGCTAGTGTGCTAGTGTGCGAGTGTGCTAGTGTGCTAGTGTGCGAGTGTGCGAGTGTGCGAGTGTGCGAGTGTGCGAGTGTGCGAGTGTGCTAGTGTGTTAGTGTGCGAGTGTGCGGGTGTGCGAGTGTGCGAGTTACATTGTATAGAAAGAGAGAAAGTGATAGTGGGAGAGAGAGAAAACGAAGAGGAGAGAAAGAGGGAGATAAAGAGAGAGAAAAAAGAGAGAGAGAAAGCGAAAGAGAGAGTGTGTCAGTGTGTGTGTGTCTGTGTGAGAGAGTGAAAGCAAGAAAAAGCGAGAGAGTGAGAGCGGGAGAGAGAGAGAGGGAGCAATGAGATAATGAAGTAGAGTGTTCGAGTGTGCTAGTGTGCTAGTGTGCTAGTGTGCTAGTGTGCGAGTGTGCGAGTGTGCGAGTGTGCGAGTGTGTTAGTGTGCGGGTGTGCGAGTGTGCGAGTTACATTGTAGAGAAAGAGGGAAAGTGATAGTGGGAGAGAGAGAAAACGAAAAGGAGAGAAATAGGGAGATAAAGAGAGAGAAAAAAGAGAGAGAAAGCGAAAGAGAGAGTGTGTCAGTGTGTGTGTCTGTGTGAGAGAGTGAAAGAAAGAAAAAGCGAGAGAGAGAGCGGGAGAGAGAGAGAGGGAGCAATGAGATAATGATGTCGAGTGTTCGAGTGCGCTAGTGTGCTAGTGTGCTAGTGTGCTAGTGTGCTAGTGTGCTAGTGTGCTAGTGTGCCAGTGTGCCAGTGTGCCAATGTGCGAGTGTGCGAGTGTGCGGGTGTGCGATTGTGCGAGTTACACACACACACTCTCTCTCTCTCGCTTTCTCTCTCTCTCTCTCACACACACACTCCCTCTTCGTTTCTCACTCTCTCTCTCCCGCTCTCTCTCTAGTTTTCTCTCTCTCTCTCTCTCCCTCACACACACTTTCTCTCTCTAGCTTTCTCTCTCTCTCTCTCTTACACGCACACACACTCTCTCTCGCTTTCTCTCTCTCTCTCGCCTTCTCTATCGCTTTTTCTTTCTCTCACTCTCTCTTACACACACACACACACACACTGACACACACTCTCTCTTTCGCCTTCTCTCTCTCTCTTTCTCACTCACACACACGCATTCTCTCTCCCTCGCTTTCCATGTCTCTCTCTCTCTCTCACACACACACACAAACACACACACTTTTTCTCTCTCTCGCTTTTTATTTCTCTCACTCTCTCTCACACGCACACACACACACTGACACACACTCTCTCTTTCGCCTTCTCTCTCTCTCTTTCTCACTCACACACACGCATTCTCTCTCTCTCGCTTTCCATGTCTCTCTCTCTCTCTCACACACACACACAAACACACACACTTTTTCTCTCTTTCGCTTTCTCGCTCTCTCTCTCTCTCTTTCTCTCGTTCTCTCTCTCGCTTTTTCTTAATCGCTCTCTCTCTCTCTCACACACACACACTCTCTTTCGCCTTCTCTCTCTCTCTTTCGCTCTCTCTCCTGCTTTTTCTTTCTCTTTCTCTCACACACACACTCTCTCACACACACACTCTCTCTCGCTTTCTCTCTGTCTCTCTCTCTCTCTCACACACACACACACACACTCTCTCTCTTTCTCGCGCTCTCTCTCTCTCTCACTCTCTATCACTCTCTCTCTCTCACTCCATCTCTCTCGCTCCCTCTGTCACTCTCTCTCGCTCTCTCTCCCTCCCCCCTCTCTGCACCTCCCACCCTTTCACTATCTCTCATTCTCACACTATCGCAAATAATTACAAATAACCCACTTCACTTCATTTACTTTAAAAATATTGTGTTTTACAAAACATGTAATAATATTGTGTTTTACAAAATATGTAATAATATTGTGTTTTACAAAATATGTAATAATATTGTGTTTTACAAAATATGTAATAATATTGGTTTACACAATATGTATGTATATAGGTGTGTTAATTAAAGAAATATTAAAATTAACAGTGTTTAATTACGTACAACACCTACCTGTTCAATTAAAAAAGTGTGAATAGAATAACCCGCTGAATTTTTTTAAATTTCTCTCACATTTCACGCACACTTCATTTACACTTTATTTACACTTCATTTCTCACTTCTCAGATTTTGATGAGTCTGTGGTATGTTATAGTCCTACTTAACTCATGGTAAAATTACACGATGCAACGCTCAACAATTTTCGAGGTTTTATTGACATTTTTAGGTCAAATAGGGACTCAATCGCAATTGAATATTTAATCCTTTAATCCAATACGAATTGGATTGAAAGACAAAACGTGTTTGCTGTTTGTTTACTTTTATTTTTAAAAATTGTTGACTAAAACTACAACAGTTGGAACTTTTATTGTTATTATTTAGAAAATTATAATGAAATGTGTGGAAAATAATCTATTCATTTAGAATTTCATAATTTCAATTTGCAAATCCGGGTTTTTAGCGACTAAACAATGTTTTTCTTGCCTGGAAGATAATTTAATTTTTCTGCAATTTCGCCATCTTATTTTTTCTTTAAAATTCCACTTAGTTCCCTATTGAAACAAAATGATGTAACGACAGGCGATTCACGAGAAAATTTAAAATCGTCACACATTCGAATGTTTTCGAACGTTTTTAATATTTTTGAGATATTTTTAAAATATATTTAAAACATTTTAATTTTGCATACTTAAAAAATTAGATTTACTACATAAAGAAAACAATATTTGTTTCGGCACATTCATAAAATATTAGCTTTACATAAAAAAAATTCTTCATGTCCAGAGAACATTTCGTTTTGTATAAAAAAAAAAATTGAAAAAATGAAAATCTGAAATATTTCTTTAATCTCATTTAAATCAAGTTTCCCTTGTTACGTAATAATTTTTACTTACAATTTGTTTTCCTTTCTTCCATAACAATATTCTTTAAAAACTTTTCTCACTTACTACAAATTTTACTTCACAAACATTTTAAGAAACATTTTAAAAAACACATTTTCTTAAAATGTGGTTTTAAAATGTAATAATGTGTAATTGACAATTTATTTTTTTTTAAAATGGGTTTTTTAAAATATTTGTGAGGTAAAATTTGTAGTAAGTGAAATTTTTTTAAAGAATGTTGTTATGGAAAAAAGGAGGTTAATCATAAAATTCCTCACCCCGGGAACCACATCACAGAATTACTACAAGGTGAGTGACTTTCTTTTATTTCCATCATCATCATCATTAGATCTTATTGGTCATTAGATTGCCTCTTATTGGTTTGCTTTCACTCACACTTTCACTCTTACTCACTCTCATTTCTTGTCTTCTTCCCCCTCTTACTATCATCAACGAATATAGACTACATATGGAAGGCCGGTTCGTATAGCGGCGAAGGGACTGAAAATGTAATTTCGATCATCTCCGCAACACGGCAGCACTACCGCACTATCGGCGCCATTCAAATTTTGAACTTAAACCAAGCTTGCGGTCGAACGAGCCGATTATCAATTTACTTGCGACATTAAAGTTATAAACGTAAAATTAGCAATGTAAATGTAAATAATAACTAAATATAAAATATGACGTATTGTGAAACTAGAAATACAAAAGGAAACCATCATCCGTGCGTATGAAGAATAAAGTATTAACGCAAAGAACAATTTAAAAATTAATAAAATATTATTTGTTACACTTTGTTTCTTTGTTAATGAGTAATTGTTTAAAAAATGCGTTCAATGTAAAATAAGTAAGTCATTATAAATAAATAAACACAAAAATTTTAATAGTTTACTTAAATAAATACTCAATTGAACGTTAAGGTTATAGAACCGAACCATCGGCGCAATGTGATTTAAATGGAAAACGGCATCACTCGTTTTAGCCACATTTTCAATATTTGAAGAATAGGTAATTGCTTTTACAAGCGATTTCCAAGAACCGAAACCTTGACGTCGTTTCGGATAATCGCGAGATTCAAACGGTTCGTGTCGGATAACGCGGAGAAATTAATTTCGTCTTTTGTTTCTGATAAACCAAATTTCGGATGATCCGGTTACGGATAATCGGGCGTCTACTGTATATTATTTTTTAAAAATTTGCTGTGCAATTTTTTAATCATTTAGATAATGAAAAAAATAATATAATCAAACGTGAAAAAATAAATCTACGTTAACTATTTATGAAAAAGAAATAAATGAAAAATACCCTTAATAATCTTCGCCACAATATGCATCATATCAAAAACATCATGAAAAAATATTAATTTAACGCCATCACCACATGCCATAAGTTAAAAAAAAAACATTTTTTGTTTAAGATATCTTAACAATATTTTACTCTATTTAAATCAAGTATCCCTTGTTATGTAAAAATTGTTTTACTTACAAATTTCTTTCCTTCTTCATAACAATATTTTTTTTAAATTTTCCACTTATTACAAATCACAAACATTTTAAAAAACACATTCTTTAAAACATCGTCAATTACACATATTACATTTTAAAAAACACATTTTTTAAAGAATGTGTTTTTTTAAATGTTTGTGATTGGTAATAAGTGGAAAATTTTGTAAAAATATTGTTATGAAGAAGGAAAGAAATTTGTAAGTAAAACAATATTTTACTCGCTTTTTACCCCGGATTAACACAAAATCATATATTTATTTCAGCATTTCTCCTTTAATTCATTTGATTTGAAACTTCAACTAAGGTAAACATTAACTTTTTGACGTGCATAATCTCCGATTACTAATCTTTTTTCACATTTATTCACTTTAATAACAATAATACAAAATATTAATTTACCGTATATCGTCACCGGGAAATCTATGAAATGTTAATTCCGGATTTTTGGCCTTTGAATTTTTGCAGCCGCTGTAGGAACAAAGTGCACGTGCAGACGGCATACTAAACGCAAAGAGAGTGACAAAGAATTTCTAGAAAATTTATCGCAAAGATACTTTTGGCGGGCGCATTCGAAACGCCCCGGGATATGTGGCGGTACCAAGCGGCCGGGGAACAGAACTAGCTTGTTCCCCAGGCTTTCTCGTCCCTCTTTTATAACCCGTAAACGCGCTTCTATAGGTAGTCTATATTCGTTGCTATCATTCTCATTCTCAATATCATTCACATTCCAACTCCTCTTGTTGTCCTCCCCCCACTTTTACTCTCTCTCTCTCTCTCTCTCTCTCTCTCTCTCTCTCTCTCTCTCTTCCCTTCATCCCTTGACTCCCCTTGGTAATGGACCCTCTGGCTGTCAAGGCTTCACATGAACTTACATCTTTAGTTGCGATGCTCGCTCCAACCTAAATGACTCAATAAGATTGATTAAATATGATTCAAAAAATAATTAAAGGAAAGTAAATAATAAAAAATTTTAAACCTAGGAGGCTTAGAATTTTTAACTCTTAAAATCAAAGTCATATAATATTGAATAATTTTTTGACGTTTCTAAAATTTTTACATTTTTCGCGATAAATTTTGAAAATGAACTGATGGAACCCGTCCCGCGACTTTACAAAATTAAATGAGACTTATCTGCTCCTAATAATTACAATAAACACGCTTCACGAGCAAAAATTACGAAAAATCTCCTATCGGGAAATTTTGACGTTTCTAAAAAAATTTTATGATTTTCGCGATAACTTTCAAACGGATCGAAAAAAGAAAAAAATATTCAAAATACTTCATACACATTCATTCTCTCAATCTTACGACCTTTAATCTTCGTCAGAATCTGATATCACGTCATCTCTGACGAGTTCCTCTCTGCGAAAACCCCCGAGAGAAATTTTGAGAATAGTTTTTGGCACCCTTTTGATATATGTATTTATAGTTATTGAACATGTTATAAAGTACTTACCATTAAAAACGAATGGTATTCAGGTACGATTTATGGCAGGCCTGGACAAATATTTTAGCTGACATTAAAAAACGAATGCGGACCGGCCACAAATAAAAAATAATTTATATAAACTGTTTCTTTTTATTTTATTTAAGAAAGAGTGAAAAGGCAGAAAAAAATAGAAAATATAGTCATTTTAGTATTTTATAGATAATACATATTTTATAAAATGTTGAAGTACGTTTGTAATTGTTTTCCTGCACTATTTTTGTCCAAGTATATTTTTAAGAGTGAAAAATAAACCAAATTTAATTTTACGTGTTTGACTGGCGATGTTTAATTTCAATTTCCCGCTTTTAAGGCCCCCTCTGACGGATCGATCCGTGTGAGATATCCTGATTTGCGCCAATACCTTTAACCTAAAATTTATTAGTGTGTTTTGAATTATATTAAATTTAAATATTTTCAGAAATGCTTTACAAAAACGTAAGAATTTGTTTGAGATGAATCATGTTTGTATGAATTGTTATTTCTAGGTTGTAAGATTTACCACAAATCCTCCCAAATTACTTGCAGTAAATAATCTTGCTAAGATAATGGTCAACTATTTATCTACCACAACACAAGAGCCCTCTCGAATAGAAAAAAGTAATAATTTATTTTTAGTTTTAGTTTGAATTTTACCGAATCTTGTATGTTAACCTTTGTCGCATATCGTCAGTTAAGACGTAACGCCTTGTAAGTAACAAGCCTGGAAAAAAGAGTTATTGATACTAGTTAATTCAGAAAAACATGTCGGTCATTTCTGGTGACTTGTGTGTCCTAAAAATTTGTTAAGTTCTTTATAGCGCTAGTAGTGTTAACCCTTAAAAGTTTTTGTCTCTTCTGTAAAATTAGGCAAATACAACTTACGAGGTGTCACTTCTTAACCATATTATAAACCCTATAGTAAAAGAAATGTAAAGATTTGAAGGTTAAAAGCATCGTTTTTTTTCATTTTCAGCAATCAACACTGTACAGTTATTAGGAAGAGTAGGAGCCGATCCACAACGTAAAGGTAACGATCAACACCCAGTTGTTACATTCTCATTAGCTACACATTCAAATTATCGTTATGAATCCGGCGAGTTTTTGCAACGCACTGAATGGCACAGAGTTATTTGCTTTAAGCCAGGTTTACGTGAAACTATTTTAAATTATTTGAAAAAAGGTCAAAGGGTTCATGTTACGGGGCGCATTACTTATGGCGAAATTACCGGTGAAGATGGAAAATCACGAACAACTACAGCTATTGCAGCGGATGATGTTATATTTTTTCATTCAACTGCGTCTGAATAGAAATTGTAAGTGCTATCTTTTGTTTTTTGCTTTTTAAGAATCTCTTGATACATTTTACAAATATTAAATTAATAAAAATCTATAGAAAAATATTGTAATACCCTTTGTCTAATCCTCATTCAACTATCTTTAATACACAAGTGTTCCTCATCTCGACAGCCAGGACCTTCGGCGATTTCAAGTTGAAAATATTTTGAACACATTTGTCCAAGACTCGTTATTGAAGGAATTGCCAGTAGTTATGTTAGACTCAAAGGCCAAAAATGGTTATTGAATTAAAAGGCGTTCAGATTGCATTCTGAAGTATTGAAAATGGCCACAAAGCAAAATTTGACTTGTTCTTTTAGTAATCACACTGAATGCGTTCTGGCAAAGTGAATGGTTATTAATGAAAAAAAAATAAAGTTCTTTCTTCGAAATATATCAATCATTGCTATAACTACGCTATATCAAAGATTGTTATTAACTAACAGATCCGGATATGGAAATTCCACCCCTCAATAAATTGTACAATTTTGAGAATTCAACGCCGTGTCAAAAAACCAATGAACATAAGAACTAGACTGAACAACCGCCAATTACTAGCGGACCTTTTTGATAAACAAAAACCAGGGAGGAACAAGGCTCCTTGACGTCCACGTCAACCCTAGGTATCGTGGAATACCGTCACTTGTGACCTAGTTGGCCCATAGCCATAAATACACCAGGTCATCAGTATACAGGGTGCGGCCTAAAAAACACCGCAAGCCGTATGTCCGTTATTTATGGCTCGATTTATATGGAACAAAAACTGGAATAAATCGTTTTATAAACACTACCTGTGTACCATAATTTAAATTTTTTCAAGGTCAAATTGAAGGTCAGATAATAATCAATTTTATTTTTTCAAATCAATAGGTAGATTTTTCTATTTTTATTCTGAAGGAGATTTTTTTACTGAATCCAACAGTGTGTCACATATTAGAATTCATTTAACAGTAACTTCAAAAAAAAAAAAATAAATAAAATATTTGGAAATTTCTCCTTTCAAAAAAATCAGGTATGCCATAGAAAACAATATTTATTACACGTTGTCGTTTAAGTTTGTATTTGCTCGTTTTTTCTTTGGAAAACGAAACTATGAATAACAGTGAGTTAACCGACATGTTGCTAGTCTACTTTCAATGTAATAAAAATAGCTATGAAGCAGTTTATAATGCTCGATTTCCAAACAGAAAAACCCCAGAGGCTCGAAAATTTAGCCGTCTCGAAATAAATCTAAGAAACTATGGAGCCTTTAAGAAACCGAAGCGGCAACCACGCAAATTTAATGAAATTAAATATTCTGTTACGTGTTCAAGAAAATCCACAAGAGAAGTTGCTGGTGACCTTGAAACATCGGAAAAAACAGTACGATCGGTATTGAAGAAACACCATTTCTTTCCCTACACACCACAAAAAGTTCAAGCTCTAGAAGTAAATGATCCTGCAAGAAGGCAACAATTTTGCCAATTTTATCTTAATAAGTTGCAAGAAGACCCGATATTTTACCGAAAAATAATTTGGTCTGACGAATGTACCTTTAGTAATAATGCAATTTTCAATAGGCACAATCATCGATACTGGAGCCAGGAAAACCCTAGAGTTATTCTAGAGAGTAATAACCAGAGACGTTTCAGTGTCAACGTGTGGTGCGGTATTTTTGGAGACCAATTAGATGATCCATTTTTCATAGATGGCACGTTAAATAAAGAGAAATATCATCAACTTTTATCAGAAGATTTAGATAATTTTCTGAATAATTTACCGCTGGCGGATCTAAACCGAATTTGCTATCAGCAAGATGGGGCTCACCCACATAACGCGGGAATTAATGTTGATTGGATTAACAGAAAATTTGGACCAAGATGGTTAGGAACATTTGGACCAATTCGGTGGCCCGCACGTTCACCCTACCTTACCCCATTAGATTTTTGGTTCTGGGCCTATTTAGAGGACAAGGTGTATTTGAAAACTCCTGAAAATGAAGAGGGATTAAGGGAAAGGATCATCGACGCTTGTAGAGAAACACATCGTACGTTTATATAAAATGCAAGTCGTGGCATAGCTAGAAGGTGTCAGTTGTGTCTACAACAAGGTGGCGGCCACTTTGAACAATACTTGTAGATAGTTTTTTCCTTTTGCGTTGTGTAGTTTTTCACTTTAAAATTAAAATAATTTCAACATTTTCATTGTTTTCCATATTACAAAAAATTTAAATGACAACGTGTAATAAATATTGCTTTCCATGGCATGCCTGATTTGTTTGGAAGAAGAAATTTCCAAGTATTTTATTTACTTATTTTCGAAGTTACTGTTAAATGAATTCTAATATGTGATACACTGTTGGATTCAGTAAAAAAAATCTCCTTCAGAATAAAAATAGTAAAATGTACCTATTGATTTGAAAAAATAAAATTGCTTGTCATCTGATCTTGAATTTGACCTTGAAAAAATTTAAACTATGGTACACAGGTGGTGTTTATAAAACGATTTATTCCAGTTTTTGTTCCATATAAATCGAGCCATAAATAACGGACATACGGCTTGCGGCGTTTTTTAGGCCGCACCCTGTATACTGGTACTCACCGATCTTTTTCTCAAAGCGTTCCTGCTGAAGTGTTCAGGAGGTATGGGTTCCCGAGAAACCTCATCACAGATAACTCCCTCCAATTCACGTCGCAACAGTAGCGAATTCACTGCAAGCACTGGCTAACGAACCAATATACCACACAGAACGGAGAAATCAAGAAATGGCATGTCTTTGAATAGCAAACCACTGACCAACGTCCAAATCTTTAAATTTTGTAAACTAAAATTTGTCAATTTCTTTCCAGTTAATAAACCTGTTTATTTTTTTTGTTTTATTTTTCAATCCGAGATTCAGAAAATATTTAATTTTCTTTCTAACAAAACTAACTTTAATCATAAAGCATTGATATAAAAAATAAAAGTACTTAAGAAATAAGTAAACAAAAATATGATTCAACTTCATCACACTTTGCTTAATTACCATAATTCCAAAGTTTTATCCAGGATTTTGTTAAGTTCAGGATCGCAAAAATTTTCAGTTGTCCTACTACCACTGTTAATTTTAAATATGTAACACAAAAATGTTTCTAACGTATTAAATTCATAATATAACTCTTTTGTGGTCTGTTCTAATATCCTCGCACACTCAATAAGCAATAACTGAAATGAATAAGGAAAAGTTTTGAAAAAAGTATCAAACGTTTGCTTATTCATTCGTTCAACGTCCCGAGTCCTTGCCCAATATCTCTCATACGGAAAGAAATGTTCATGTTCATCACCTTCCACATTCGAATGGCAATGATCGCATAATTTTTGTAATTTCTTAACAGTTTTTTCACGACTTTTCCGATTTCGAGCTTCAAAATTGGCTAACAGCGTATTGAATCTCCTTGTGGAAATTGGAATATTGTCAGCTTCAAAAGTTTCACTGCAACTTGAATCAATTTCATCCGTTATTTTTACAGCAACCTTTTTTTTTAATGCTGCTCTTTTTTGGTCTTGCTGAAATCTTACGCTTTCAATCGGGACTATATTTAAGTTGTTGTTGGCCCCTCTGTGGTGCAAAATGATTTTATTTGAAATTAAGTTTAGGTAACATGGGGACCTTATTGCATAATCCATAGACGAATTAGTGAAATCGAGTTGTAAAAAATTTGTTTGATATTCATTTTCTTCAGCTATGGCGGAATTTAAAATTATTCTTAAATAATCTTTCGACGGAGTAACACTTGGAGGGAAGTTTATTTGTTGGTTTTTGGGCTGATCCAGCTTTTCCAAAATTGTTTTCAAGAGTTCATTTTCCACCGTGAATGTTTCAGCTTCGACTAAATTCTGAACTAAAAAGTCTGTTATCAATTTAGTATTTTTAAAACTGGGGTCTCTTGATAGAAAATAAGTTGGGAAATGATGCCTCTGTAAAATTAATTTTCTCAGCTGGATGTGCTTAATCCAATCTTCCCAAATGAAGGCATTCTCCCCTGCCGCATTAATCTTTCTCGCAAACATTGAAAATTTGTGTTCAGTTTCCCCATCGAGTCCAAAGAGAAGTTTCAAAATAAAAATAATGAAGCAAATAGCGCGCGCTTCATAGTTCGGCATAATTTTCACATTTGCACTAAATTTTAATTTTGGAGCAGTCCTCGAAATCAAGTTTATTGCAAAGTTGCCAATTTCCTTTGGCAAGTTTAATTCCTCACAGAACCTTTTGCAGAGCTCCACCAAATTTTGAACTGGAATATATTTGGTAACTTTCAATAATTTCGCCATTTTTGCAGCCATTTTCCTGATTCTTAAATGAGAGAACATCACTCCTGCATTATCAAATGTGTTTATATTGAGCTTCGCAGCAGTTTCAGGAAAGAAATGACTAACATTGTGAAAACTTAAGTGTTTTTCCCTTATAAAGCGAAATATATCTGAAAGCTGGATCTGGTCCTTGTGCATTAAAAGTGCCAGATACATTATTGCAAATAGTTTATTTCTTGTGAGAATTTCGGGTCCGGCTGTGTACGGTTGAGTCATCGTACGATATTTAAAGTGGCAATATAAAGTGGTATTCATATCCAGTAAGTGTTGTTTAAAATGACTTTTGCTCATTTTTTTAAGAGCAGATTTCCTGGCGGATCGACAAAATCTATTTTTGAAATTATCTAAATTTATATTAGATTGTTCTGATGGACTTCTAAGACTGGATAAGCTCTGATTGTGCAGAGACTGTTCTCCGGAAAGGGTGGCATCTTGACTCAATTCGTTGTACTCTGAATGAACTAAAGTTTTCTGTAAAGTTAATGATTTTAATTTTGTGGTACTCAATTTTAACTTCATTTGCCTTGCTTTTCTTGTATTCTTTTTTGTACGACACATCTGAAGAAGCAACACAGGACTCTGCTGATGGTGATGGTGTTCTTCTGCGTTTTTTTCTGGGCACTTGACCATATACTATTTCAGCATCTCTGTAATTTAGCTATTAAAAAGTTTTACACAATTCTTCTAAACATACTTTCGTGAATTAACTGCGGCTAGTTTGGGTGGATTGTGATCGTCAAAGTCGAACACTTCTATCGTTCGCAGGTATTTGAACCATAATATGATGATTGTTTTCTTAATTCGTGGATCAACTCCCAAACTGATCAATTCGTCAGCTAACCCCACTAAAATATAATTGTAACATTCCCAACTTGTTAGAAAATCATGAGATTGTCGAGTTTTCGCAGATTTTTTTGTTTTCTTTTGCACAGTTTCGTCATTTCCAATTTCACGAATTTCTTGAGTTTGGGTCTGACATTCCGTGCAGTAATAAAAACCAGCATCTTTAGTAAATCCTTTATTGCCACACACTTCACAAGTAATATTATCCATATTTTTTAAAGGTTATGTTCAGAAGCATGATACAAATTTGTCCTTGATACAGTGACGTCACCGTCGAAACAAATTCAAATCCCTACCGAACTGCATTACCAACGCCATCTTTATTTACAAGCCGTGAAGCCATGCTTGGCAACACCGCATTAATGCACAGAAGTAGGCCGGGTATCATTGCACGTCGGTTGCAATCGAAACTTATTAAAAAATAACTAACATGAAATGATCCATACTACATCATTATTCTGATAGTATTAAGAAATAAAACAAAAGTTAGTAAGGGCAGGAAATTTTATTTTGTGGTATTTATTAAACATTAAATGACATTATTTACAAATAACATATTTTTAACGTTTATTCTTCTCTTTTGTTAGCGTAGCTAATTTCCTTTTTTTCTCTAAATTTTTAGTGCCATTTGTTTCTTTTGAATATTTTGTGTAGTTATTCAACAGAATATTTGCAAAAACAGAATACAATGTTTTAAACAATCTAGAAACATCGTTGCCACACAGACAATGTAATTCAAATTGTTAAAAAGTTATTGGAATTTAAGCTTAACTGTGTCAGTTGAATTAAAATGCCTTTTTGACAGGAAGATTGCAAAAATTTTGTTTCCCACACGCTATTAGCTACAATATATTCTAACAAAGCATACATATCAAAGAAAACACACTTAACATGGTAACTTGGTACACTTAAGCCACCTCGCTGTAAAAAGTCAAAATATTCGTTGCAAACATTACTGCCGCGTCCTTCCTCAAATAAAAAAACACAGGCAGTTTTTTGCAAACAGATCGTGCTCCATAGCCACAAACATATATGCAGCTTGATTCCTCGATTTCACATAATTCAAGATAATTTAAAGTTATAATGGGGCAAAATTGATCAATGTCAACATTATATAAATTTGATTCAGTACTTTCATTAGCAAAGTTGCTAAAGCATGCTTCTTTTTTATTGATCATTTTCAAAATATGTCTTATTCGTAATTTGTTTTCTGATTCAATTACTTGCCTAACTGATACATTATAGTTTGATCCAGATAGTCGTCTGTACATTCCAAACCTTTTCTCTAACTTGTCTGTTTGAAATTTCCCCAAGAGTACATACGAAACATTAAATTTTGTTAAAGCATCGTTAGCAATTTTACATAACACTTGAGATGCTCTTCTTATTGCTTCAAATGTGTCGGAGCTTAAGCCAGCTTTGTCCTTGAAAGACTGCCATGCTTCTATCCAAGACAAAAAACGTTTCAAAAACAATAACTTTTCATCCTCAATACTACAAACTGATCCTGCCCATTCATTTCTTTTTATTTTTCCTACGATAGGGTTTTTAGAATTTACAATATCCCACCAGATGCAGAAAATTTGTAAAAAATTTGCAGTATCTGTACATTTTTCTTCCGTTTGTAAAGCAGCAATAGTTGACATATGAAAAACATTATCCACTAACAAAACGTTTTGTCTCTCTAAATTCGAGGGATACAAAGTTTTATAACTCAACTTATATGCTTTTTTAATTAACTTATTTTGCTCGTCCTTGAAAAATAGTCGCAAATGTTCGAAACATGCATACCGTTTTATTGTATAATTTTCAAAATCAGGATATATTAAAGTGTGAAAAGTATCGTTTTTGTTCAACCAGTTATTCCTAACATTTTTAAAAATGTGAACAGTGTCATACGATAGGTAAGTATTAATATCAGGGAAGCATGGATTTGGCATAGATTCGTTTGAAGAAATTAAAGTGAACATATTCTGATTTATTCTATTGTTATCAGTTAGTATCGCAACTATAGGAAAACCACATTTTTGAACAAATTCAATTACCTCATTAACGAGTATCTTTAACTGATCTCCTGTTGTGTTATTCACAGGAACTAGTCGAATAACTTCACTAAAATTACCAAAAGCAGAAGAGATCATAAAAGTTTCAATAGTTTTTGCCAGATCCTTAGCATTATTTTCTGAACTGCCAACAATTCCATTGGCTTTAAAATCTAACTTAGATTTCACATAAATTTCATCAATTTGTAATATTGTATATTTTTCTCGAACAGTCAAGTTTTTGGAAATTTGTTTCAAATAGTGACTTGTATTTGAAGATTTTTGTCTGGTTTTACATTAAATCTAGAAGATATTTGTTGTAAATATCGTTTACTAGGCAGCAGCAAATGATCTTGTAAGAGCATGTAACAAGATAATGAATATGAATAAGCCATAAATGCAAACAAAATAGTTGCTGGGGAATATTTTCATCTTTTTAACAATATCATGTTTAACTGATCAATTAAAAGTTCCAATTGTTTTTTATGTTGATAGTCTTCCATTTCTTCAGCTTTTTCGTTACACATAACTAAATTTTCATACAACTTTTGCAAGAAAAATTCAAAAGATCAAGTCCTTAAATTGTGTTGACTTACGTTGGCATACCTAACTAATATATTTTCAAGTTGCGACCATCGAGATAATTTTAAATCACAAGGGAGAATCCAGTTCAAATCGTGAGCAGAAATTTCTTCTTTTCCAATAAAGAGTTTTAATGTTAAATCACTTTTCACAAGAACACTACATAAAATTTCGGCGGCACTTAACTCAGTTTCACTTTCAGAAGAACTATTAGAACACTCAATATTTAATAAATACAGCCAAACACCAAAGTTGCTCTTAATTTTAAAGTTCCACTTTGTTTCACTGTTTATACCATTTAGTTTTGTTTGAAAAGTGTCAAGAAAATTTGTAAAGTCATTTATAATATCAGATTTTACATTTTCTTCAATTTTTCCAGCTTCTTTTGATTGCAACGCTTTCCTTCTTACTTCAGGGTCTTTTCGTCTAACTACTGTTGAAGTTGAAGACAGATAAACTGGAAGATTTTGAAAAATTGTGGGTACAGCGTCTTCCTTTAATTTTGGGTGTGCTAATAGCAACGTAGTAACAGTTGACCGTTTTTGTATATCTGATCTAATATAACATCATTTTCGTTAAAATGTTTTATACAAACAGATGAATACTTCGTAGGCCGCCAATTTTTCCTCGGGATAGCTCGAAGCCATTTCTTTTTCGTTTCTTCATCTTTTGGAAATGAAAACGTAGTAACTGCAGCTTGCCCCTTTACGGATACACTTTCGTAATTCGATTTGCAGCTTGGGACACAACATTTTCTAGTCATCTAAAAAGTTTTCATGTGAAAAGCATGAACCAAAGGTTAAATGTACTTACTTTCTATATTGTCGAATATCAAATTATTGAGTTAAATATTCTGATAAATACACACAGGTTTGGAAATACCACAACTATCTAACGTTAACTGCACTTTATAACAATATCAACAACAACTCAATGATGCAATACTGAACTGAAGAACGCAAAATGTCCGCCTAGCAACACTGCTGCCAAATTTCTTAGTTCACGGCTTGTAAAATAAAGATGGCGTTGGCATTACACATCAAATGAAATTAAATCTGAAATGTTGAATTTTTTTAAGAAAAGATGTTATTCCGCTAATCAAAAAAGATTTATTATTTTTATACTATTGGTGCCTGTGTTCGTATTTGATTAATTAAAATACACTTGTGCATTAATAGTTTATTTTATACTATTTTTAAGTAAGTAAATAAAAAACAATTAAAAAATTACTTATTTTTTTGTTCATTAATTCTCCATAACTTCTTTAAGTTAAGTCTATAACTGAAAGTAGTTATGAAAAATTAAGGAACAAAAAAATAAGTAATTTACAAAATACCATAAAAGAAAAAATCAAAAAATTAAAAAAACATTTACAATTGTACATTACGTCGACAAAAGATAAAAATTACCAGTTGTTCAGTTACAATATTTTTGAATTAGTAATTTTTTTCAATTTAAGTATTGTCCAATTTTCTTTTGTTATTTTGGAAACTAATTTTTTTATTTATTTCAATCTAGATTGAAATAAAGCTTCTATCATTAACAGTTCTTATATAAACACGTCAAAATAAACACACTGCAAGTTGCATGCTTTCACCTAGGAAAAACGACTCAAGATTCAAGCCTTATTGTAATCATTTGAAAACAAAAATTTTTACCTGAGCACACTTTATGAAAATGTGGATTCTAACATAAGACAAAAAAATAAATAAATAAAAAATTAAAAAATTTAACCTGAGCACATTTTATGAATATGTGCACTGCAATTTACATGGTTTTACCTAGGAAAACCGACTACTATGATTCAACCCTTGTTGTAATGATTTGAAAACAAAAATTTTTACCTGAGCATACTTTATGAAAATTTGGATTCTAACATTAGTAAAAATTAAAAAAAATAAAAAAAATATGTATAAAAAAATTTAACCTGAGCACATTTTATGAATATGTGCACTGCAATTTACATGGTCTCACCTAGGAAAACCGACTACTAAGATTCAACCCTTGTTGTAATCTATTGAAAACAAAAATTTTTACTTGAGCATACTTTATGAAAATGTGGATTCTAACATTAGACAAAAAAAAAAATAAAAATAAATAAATAAAAATATAAAAAAATTTAACCTGAGCACATTTTATGAATATGTGCACTGCAATTTGCACGGTTTTACCTAGGAAAACCGATTCTTAAGATTCAACCCTTGTTGTAATTATTTGAAAACAAGAAAATGGAAAACAATTTTACTTGAGCATACTTTATGAAAATTTGTATTCTAACATTAGTCAAAAAAAATTAAAATAAATTAAAAAATAAATAAATAAAAATATAAAAAAATTTAACCTGAGCACATTTTATGAATATGGGCACTGCAATTTGCATGGTTTTACCTAGGAAAACCGATTCTTAAGATTCAACCCTTGTTGTAATCATTTAAAAACAAAAATTTTTACCTGAGCATAATTTATGAAAATTTGGATTCTAACATTAGTCAAAAAATATATAAATAAATAAAAAAAAAATTAAAAAAAATATTAAAAAATGTAACCTGAGCACATTTTATGAATATGTGCACTGCAATTTGCATGGTTTTACCTAGGAAAACCGATTATTAAGATTCAACCCTTGTTGTAATCATTTGAAAACAAAATTTTTTACTTGAGCATACTTTATGAAAATTTGGATTCTAACATTAGTCAAAAAAAATAAAAATAAATTAAAAAATAAATAAATAAAAATATAAAAAAATTTAACCTGAGCACATTTTATGAATATGTACACTGCAATTTGCATGGTTTTACCTAGGAAAACCGATTCTTAAGATTCAACCCTTGTTGTAATCATTTGAAAACAAAATTTTTTACTTGAGCATACTTTATGAAAATTTGGATTCTAACATTAGTCAAAAAAATAAATAAATTTAAAAAAAAATATATATATAAAAAAATTTAACCTGAGCACATTTTATGAATATGTGCACTGCAATTTACATGGTTTTACCTAGGAAAACCGACTATTAAGATTCAACCCTTGATATAATCATATCTCTATAACTATTAGTTCCAAGTAAATTTTGTATAGAACCTTTTTTGTGGAGAATGTGATAATAAACAAATTTCGTAATAACTGAAGTTCACGTAAAACCAATATTTCACGAGATATTTGAGAAAAACTGATTTTCGCAGTCTTCGACCTTCAATAATTTATTTGGCGGACACGATTTTTCAACGGACTTTTTACGCAGTGTTTCTTATAGCGCTGCAAAGAGAATCGCGAAGGAAAATCTTCACTTGGAATTTTTTAGAAGATGAATACTAAAATGACTGGACTATAAACAATTTGAACCTATGAAATTTTAATCCAAAACATTTTAAACTAAAGGGGACGATAGGCCTAAAAAGGATGGGAATCCTTGTTCTAAAGCATAATGTTACATTACATTTATGTTTTTTAATAAAGAATTCAAAATTTTATTTCGAACGATCATTCAAATTTCCTTGCTTCACCCAATCCCAATGATCATCAATGAAATTTGTTCCGTGTCTGACGTCCGTCATGCGCAAACTTCAGTTTGTGATATTATAACGTTTCATTGTCTAACTGCCGCGTCGGTACAAGTTTCACCCATGGATCTCATTATGAAAATTTAAAAAACATTAATTAAAATAATAATTTATTTACAAAATATAGATTCAATCAATTATTTATTTTAAATTAAGAGAATTGCCTAACATGCACAACAATAAAAAATAGAGAATTTTAAACATCTTCCAACAGTATCTCAGTTTGTTCTGAGTCCGTTTGTTTTAATTTTCCCGTTTTTGTACTAGGATTAGATACTGGATTTTGAGAGTATAAATATATTGAGAATAATACTACTAATATTGCCAATGCTGTATTGGCATAAACTGGTATATTGAAGAATAAATATGATAATATAGCTGTGAAAACCAGCTCCAATGCACTAGCAAAAGTTTTCAAAATAGAATTCATAGATTTCAGAAAGAAACTTGTTATAATACCTACAGCACTATTATTGATTATAACAAGTAAGACCTTGTAATGAAATACTTTCTCTAAATTTACCAATAAAAACGCACTTGAAAGTTCACCTTGTATCAATAAAAGAATCATATTACAAACAATGGAGTCAACATACATGAAGACATTTTGCATGTACATGTTGGCATTAGCCCCAGGTTCTTTTAGAAGATACTCATTGTAAACCCCCGCTAAACATGAGCAAAGGGTCTGAATGAAAATAAATACAGTATTTATACTAAAATCAATACCCATTGATTTATCGATGGTTGTTTTCTGCGGCCCTGTTAAATTCACCTGTTTGAGCATACATCCGATGGTTAATAAAACTAAAGAAATCCATTGCTTCCGACCAAGTTTCTTTTTAAAGATGATCTATAAAAAAAAAGTTAAAAAACATAATTAATTAATTAAGCCCTTACTTGAAAAATGACGGCTGTTACAACTACTCTCAATTGCAACAGTAAATAATACGTTGTTGGATCAAATTTTGATAAATTTAAAAATGCAAGATTATTGTACAGACAATACAGAAACGCTGGTATGAAGTAAAGACCAAATACATTTCGATACTTGTAAGATTCATTCAATAGTTGGTAAGGTGAGTGACTGCAAAAAAAACATTAATTAAAGTCCAAGTAAACGTGGTTGACTTACTCTTTGCAATAGAGAATCACAGATACCACCAATTTAAAAAATTCTGTCAACAAAACTACTGTGATAATATTGTAATTATAATCATTTTGTGGACCCTGGGTTGCAGTGACTAGAATTCCTAGAAAATAGGTTAATTAAAATTTAAAATTAGAAATGTCATTTTTACCTTGATTTACAAATAAAGCAACATATAAAATAAAAATTATAACACTAGTTTTAGTAGGGAACAACTCCATACACTTCATAGTACTCATATTTCAAATTAATTTTTCTTTTAGTGGGAACTGAATGCATTGCAAGGTTAAGTCGACACTTATCAAATTCATAATAGTTGAATTCACCAATAACAAACATTGTAGATTTGTCATGCAATAATCTTGGATAATGCATTAAATCAAAGACTTGTCATTTTAAACCTTTTATTTTTATAAGTTCTTAACTACAATATTTTGAATAGAAATTTAAACATCGTATCCAACAATGTGTCGCTTCCCTATGCATTCACCTACATAAAACCAACAGATTACTTCGACTGTAACTAGAGTGTTTAACCATGCTTCTCGCATTGGAACTTGTTTCCATTTTCCACTTCGTGCTCCTGATATCAGTTTACCAATACCCGCTCGAATTTGGGGAATGTCTCCAGGTGTTGGTGGCGCTAATTCAACTTTGGCATATTTCATAAATACTTCCAGTTTCGGTTTAAGTTGCGCTATAATGCCTAAAAATTTTGTAAAAATTAGTATTTTATGAAGGTTATAATTATGTAATTCATTCGACCTTAAAATTACAATTAAGTATCGTAAACTTTACCTTTTACAATAGCAGGTCCTTGACTTGCTAATTTCGACATATTTCTGAAATAAATTTGATAGTTTAATCACAATTTACTTCTTTTATTGAAAAATGAACAACTTCGTTGACAATCACTAAATGTGAAGTGTAGATGGCGCTCGACTCGATTTATCAATAAAGCCGCGATTATTGAAATTGTGAATTTTTATGAAAATACTGAATTTTTCGGACTTTCCGAATTTTCTCCGATTCTAATTATCCGATCGGGTCATTCGACCTCTCATTCTCTTCGAAATTTAGTTATCTGCAATTCGTCTATTAACATCATTAAGATTGCTTCATTAGTTTCCATTTTACGGGCAAGAAACTAAAAAAAAACGCGATTTTTTGTTGAAAATTGTTTATAAGAAATTAAAAATTATGATTCTCGAGTTGGAAATTATGCAGAATTCATCTAACTGTCCTTTATGTAATCGCACAGTCGGTTTTTGGGTAGTATTTATGTTAAATTATGACAATTTTTTTGCTTTGTTTATTGGATATATCAACGTCGTTATAAGACAACGGAATTTTTCGGTCCCTTGGTCTTCGTTATAAGCGACTTCCACTGTATGTCCCCGACATTTTGACTTACTTCTAAATTCTCCGACATTTCGAAGTTTTCCACGTTACTGTGAACCGTAAATCACAGTTTACCTATACAATTTAACTGTTTCAAGTACCATGGTGCAAAATCACTAATAATTTGACCTTTGTGATATGTTGGGACAGAATATAACCCATCCAAATTAATTTCCTGAAGTATATTGGTTTAAATGTTATACCACTGATCCCTGAATGAACTTATGACTTGTGTTTTCAATGGTGACCCCCTCCTTTCCAAGTGCAGGGGTTCAAACCGACCACTGATGACAATTTTTTTTTTTTTTTTTGATAAATACAATTCATAAAAATAAAATTTAGTTTTGGCAACTTTTTTTTCTTGTACTGCACAGGTATTTTTTGCGTTGAAAAAATTAAAACAAAATAACAGGTTTCACCAACAAGCAAGGGTTTTAATTTTCCATGTCTTAATTCCAATATTTCCTAAGTTATTTCGATGTAAAGGAAGTTTTAACTCAACAGAGTTGAAATTTTACTAAGTTTGTTAATTTTCGTGCATTACTTGATGATAATTGGATGTAAAGCGTACCTAAGACATTGAAAGCATAAGCGGAAAGTTTTAAAGAATTGAAAGTTGACTATTTTTCTTTAGTTTTAGTTCCCCAAGAGATCAAAACACAATATTAGAGTATTTATATTTATTCAAAAAACCAAATAACTTACAAATTAAACAACCTCAGTTCATATTTAAATAAATTTAACAGTTTCCAAAAATATGAAGCTTAAACAGCTCCTGAAACCCTGAATAACCACTGTTCTAAATCAGAAGGCAATGCAATTCAAATTTTTACGATGGAGGCATTGTATAATAATGCGTTTCTCTTTAATAATAGCATCTAGAATTCACATTTTTTAAAAGATTTAAAATTTTGTTGAAATGTAAATATAAGATTATATAACGTGGTAAATTATTCATATATAATTATAAGCAACTGCTGTGTATATGTAATCTTTCTTGTACAAAATCCAATATATGCTCAACGTAAAGATGAAAAATTGAGTAGATGTTCTGTTCTAAAAATTTTGTCAACAAGGTTAAGCAGAGAAACAAGAGTGCTACTCTTATAGGTACACGTAAGTCGATACATTATAGGCAACCGACTATAAATATAGTGATTGTTATACAGATTTTGGATCCCTTTCAGTCGGTCGTCTCGGAGTTAGTATTTTCATATAATGCTTTTTCGGCGACAAATTCGCATCTTCGATGGCTCCAAGAAATCGACCACACTAACAAGGATCCATTACATCAAAAATATTTCTATCAAAAAACACTTTAAATGCCACAGCTCTCATTTTAAAAAAATTGGCGGGTAAAACGGAACTTGCTGCAAATGAAACTGAACGAATCAAAAACCATACTATTTCAATTATTGTTTTTACAAGACAGCAGCACGCAGATATCAAATCTATAAGAGAGAAAATGGAACATTAGTTAAATATCGTTAATTAAACGTTATGGTCCTTATCATCTGAAAAATGTGTATTTATTGTATTGATGTGCCGATGCGTATTCAAAAAGTAAGCAATTGCAGCGCATTCTGTCCTGTATACCCGAGTTACAGTTCCCCACAAAACACACTGCATATAACACAAACATACACACATACACACACACAGACACACATTACTTTACCTATTATATAAAAAGAAACTAGCAATTAAATAGTTAAAAATTATGGAGCTTTCAGCAACGACGTTACCTTAACATACTAAAAAAAATCTTTGGAACGAGATAACAATATTACTTTCAAAAATGTATACTTTTTTTAATTCGTTTATAATATGACATGGACTAAGACACGGTGAATTTATTCGTTTTAACATTTTCTTCTATTATTACGGGCGCGTGTGCGACTTATTCGTTCGCAAAGTCCGTTTGCCGATAGAACAGGGCGGCGGTAAGCAATTGCGACTTTGAAAATTCATGCGACACGACGCAAAAACAAAACAAATTGGTGTCAATGAAATTCACATGTCCCTGCACGTTTTTAAAATGAAACACAAAGGGGAGTGCGCAGAGTGGGGTGTGTTTAACGCTATTATTTCTTTTTTTAATCTTTTTATTTGTGATATGTCCATCCGAGTGACATGAGCAACGGGCCTCAGTTACCCCATATTAAAGATTTGTACTTTAACCGACTAATAAGGTTCAGATTTATGCGAAACGAACGAAAAACAAAAATGTGGCTACAGCGGCGCAGGGCGGTGAGAAGGCTTGGAATGCGAAAATTCTCTAGCATTATTAATAGCTTTTTTTTACTTGAAAGACCTATTAATCTAAAATATGAAGAGCTCACAACCACTGAAGTGTTGAATTATATATATATATATGGTCTGATTGTTCCAAGAGCAGGCGCGACCCACGCTCTACACGCATCTCGCTACACATGCGGATTGAAATTATTTAAGTAATGCTGTACGAAAACAGCCGATGTCAGGGCGCGTCTCAAACGACTTACTGACTGACCGCCTGCAACGACCGAGAACACAATACACCGAACCTACAATTCTAATTGAAAAAAAAAAAAAAAAACTCACTACTTTGTAAAAACTCTCAAAATAATACAAATACATAACAAAATAAGCTAAGGGAGCACCGCAGGAGCGACTCCTATTTCTCCTGCGGCACGCGGAATGATCACTATTCCTCACTCCAATACTGTCTGAAAAATACTCTTATTGCTAACGAATCTTGGTGACATACAACTAAAACTTCAAAACCTTAGTCATATATAAATATTATGGCAAAAAGTACTGGTATAGGAATATCTAAAAACGACTTTGTACACATATATACTAAGACTGTGATTGTAAAAATCATCAAAAATCTATCACATTGACAATATATTTGAATTTTTTTAACAGAGAATTTTTGATATATATACTGGGTGTTTCTTCAAGGGCCATGTATGCGATCGGATGATTGATTATTCTTTTCAAGTGATTAAAAGTTGTTCTAATACACGACCGAAAATTTTCAATACCGTTTTTTCGAATGGAACAAACGAGAAATCAATGAGCAAATGCTGAACCACTTGTATCACGTTTAACACGCGCGCGCGTGCGCGCTATTATGTAAAGACGTGAAACGCGGCGTGATATCGGCGTGTAAGTAAAAAAGAAAAACGACGCGAGAGAAAAACGGTTTTTTTCGTACCCATTTTTGTAAATAAATAAAAAACTAACATCAAATGTAAAGAACTATATCGAACATTAGTTAAATTGTGAGATTATTGACATCACATATAATTTTGAAGAACAATCCTTCATGAATAAATATAGCTTGTAAGATACAGTTAACTTTTTACAATAAACAATCTTTTTTTTGGGTTTTTTAAAATTGTTATATACATATATAGTTTTTAAAAACTCTTGTATGCAACATGTACAGCTGTCGAAAAACAAAGCAGCCATACGTCACATACAAAAATAACAACGATAGACTAAGGTCACAACTTATCCTGAAGATACTATTATCACAGGCATGGTATATCCGCGTGGCTAATAACCCGCGGAAGAATTTAAAAGACACAAACACACACTCATTCGCAAACTGGAATTTAGTGGCAACCTTCACATTGTTTTTCATATTTCTTCCGCTTTTTTCAGTAATTATTTTTGTGTTTTTTTTTGGAATCACAAGCTTATCGTTAGGCTATTTCTTAGGACCTAACTCTAAAATGGCACTGGAAATTGCAACCGATTGCAATCCCGCCAGGAAACGCTCCAAACCTGAGTAAGTAAATGTTCGGATGCATTCAATGTTACTCACACGCGCGCGCACACACACACTAGACATAAATAACAACTGGCGGTTAATTAATTAATTAATATCGTACGAATTTTGTGCAATAAAAAACGAGATAAAAAGTTGGCACATACAACTCTCCCAAGACGTGCTAACTAAAATTTTTTCGGTTAATTGACACGCTTTCAAATAAACAGAAACAAAAAAACATTAAACTAAATAAAATTAAACACCAAATGCGATAACATATATAGGAACATTAATTCTATGCCTGCTGCTAAAATTTGGAGCACGTAAAAAACAATTAAAAGTAATAAAAACAATAAAAAATATCAACGTAACTATACAAGTGTGTAGTAAATAAACGTATGTAAATAAAAACTTTGGGTCAATTTATCAACGATGACTAAAATTCGCGCGGTTACAAAGTACCTCTAACAAATTAAAAATTAATCAATAAAAAAAAAATACAATATGTTAAGAAAATCAGTTCTGTGAAAAGTGCGAGATCATACTACTTGCATTGGTGCCTCTACAAGATGTACAACGTGTTCAGCACCAGCACATGGTGGTTATTCTTGGCCAATGTGACGACGTACCCTTCAGAAGTAATTTTCAGGCCGCAGCAACGAGACACCTATACAAAAACATTACGTAAATTTTAAACTCTTAAATTAAAGGAGCACAACACAAAAATTTTTTTTTTAATTATTATTTAATGTCTTCCAAGCAAATTGAATAGCGTCTAGAAGTGTTATCTGATCCTCTTTTTCACAGCACTTTTCGAAAATGAAATCAACACATTTCTATGTAAACCATTATCAATCTCGCTATATCAGGATATTTTGATATAAAACTTCAATACAACCGACGTTATAACCGGAGTCTCGTTATAACAGATCTGGTAATATGTGGACATTTTTTTAGTAGCGTTTGCATAGTAAACCAAATTTCTCCATGTGTATTGCTCGTTATAAGCAGTGCCTGGTTATATCCGGTATTCATTAAAAGTGGATTATACTGTATAAGGCGAACTCAGAATTTTCTGGTTCCTTCGAGTTCATGTTAACGAGGGGTTACTGTATTTCCATATGAAAATTTAATGTATCGTTTGTTTAGAATTACAATACTTGTAAGAGGCCATCCATAAATTACGTAACGCCAAAGGGGGGCACAAATCAATTTTGAATTTATGTAGGTAAACGACATAATTTTTTTATTTAAAAAATCTCGTTAACATAATGATTCGTAACAGAATATATCAACGTACCAAAAAGGTTTTTGAATTAATTTTTTTATTACGCCAAAAGGGGGTGGTAGTCTTCGCATTGTTCAAATTCTGCATTACGTCATTTATGGATGTCTCTAATAAATAAATGTTTCTCATTCAGTATTCCTATTATCTTAAAATCAAGCAAGTTTCCTTTAAGGTTATTTTCACCTATTCAATTTGAATTGAGTTTACATTAATACTTTTTGCCAATTTAAATGGTGAATATTCAAAATAAAAAAATTAATGCTTCAAACGCTGTAATTCCACATGATCGATTGCAGATTGTCAACAAATGTAGGTTTTTAATTATATTCACAGAATTAACATAATTATTTAAAATCAAAATACTCAGTCAGTTATATCAACGCTGAAAAAAAAAATAAACAAACCTTGACATAGGGGCACTCAAACTCAGAAATAAGAGAACCATCACGAGAAAACACAGCCACATGAAATCGGTTGCCATGAGAATCCCCAATAAGAACATCACCAGCATCAGATATGTCAATACCATTGGGAAAATTAGTAAGATTCTCACAACCAATGCGGCGCAGGTATACACCTTCTTCACTAAACACAACTACATTGTGTCCTTTAAAGTCACAAACATAAAATTCCTTGCCTGCAACAGTGACAGAAAGCAATAATTAGAAAATGAAATTAAAATTAAAAAATTAACCAACCGTGAATGGCAATGTCAGACGGTTCCCTCATGTAATCACTGCAATCAAACCAGCGCAACAAGTCTCCATTTTCAGAAATAACAAACACTGTTGGGCTGACACTATCAACGGCCACTATTTCACCATGAGCTGTAACGGCCAAACCAGCTACAATGTCAATGTACCGGATTGCAATCTTCTTCAAAAAGTGACCATTTTTTGTGAATATCTGCATGCGTGACCTCTCATTACCCCTATCACAAACCACATATTTTCCACTGGCACGCATCACAGCCACTTTACGGGGATACCACAGTTGTCCTTCATCCTTTCCAGGGATACCAAATTGAAATTTAAAAGTGCCAGTCTTCTCAAACACCTATTAAACCATGTTAATCATAATTTTTTTATCAAATATGATTGTGTTTACCTGAATACGATGGTTATTGGTGTCGGCAACAATAATATCTTCTTCAAGGCCCAAGCAAAAACCGTGAGGAGAATTAAATTGTCCTTTGCTAGGCCCTAACTGGCCAAATTTGCAGCGTATTTGCATAGGACTAACTTTATTGTTGCGAGTAACAGCAGGACCAACAGTGCTTGAACTTGATTGAGACGCAATCATGCTCATGTTCTCAGGTATTATATCGTCGGGAGTGGACAACATTGGAGATGTTGATGATGATACTGTTCCAAACCCATTCATTATTGGATTGGATAAATTTAAAGCAGCTGGCGAGTTAGATCGTACCAAAAGACTGCCATTTGTTAATGAAGAATCATTTGCTACAAATAAAAGATTTATAAACAAATCAAGAAAAGAATTACAATTCTTACATTGATTGTTAAGTCCCAATTTTGCTAATGAAGCAAGGTTTTTGTAAGCTGTATCTGTACTAAATAATTCGGCAATAGTATTAAACGATGGTGTTGGAGATGTGGTAGCGCTTGAATTTTCAGCTAATGTTGCCAACTGGGCGATATTGTATTCTGCCATGCTTGAAAATCCTCCTAAAGTAGCAGCAGCATTGACTTGTGGAACCGGTGGGCTATGTGCCAAAGCAAATCCTTGAAGATTGGCCCCTATATCACCATCAAATGAAGACTGCATTGATGTCGGCAATGAAAGTGGACTGCTATTTGTAAGTGATGATCCTGTGCACCCATTAGTTAAAGTAATTGGTGGGCCGTTTGCAACTAAAGATGCAAGGTTTTCAGATGCACAACTGATTCTTTTAGGGCTATCATTATTTTCAGTGCGAAACTTCCCAAATGTATTACAGACGACTTTTCCAAACTCATCGAAATCAGTGTGAAAGTCAATGGTGTATGTCTTTTCGATTTTAGGAGTATTATTTATCAGATTGAGCAACTGGTTACCAACGGTTTTGCGCAGATACATTATTTCAGCAACAGTTCCATGCTCCAAAAGGCGTCCAGTAAATTTACAAGCATCTTCCAACGAAGCTATATTCTTTCCAACGATATCGGTCATATCCATAATTTTTAGTTCACGTTCGTGGTATAATTCATTTAATTCTATAAGCTTAGCGTCTCGACATTTCTCAAGCACTACTTTATAGCTCTGATAAGATTCGTTAATCAGATCTTTTGCAGCAGAACGTTGATGGCCAAGTTCCTCAAGACGAGTGTTTAAATCACTGGAAGATTTCAGCAATAATTCGGCCTTGTTCTTGCTTTCCAGAAGCATAGTTTCAAGTTCTTGGCGAACACGCACTTCAGAATCCAAAATACTTTCGCATTGATGACCATTGGTGGATTTGTGGTTAGATTTAGTACACTCAACGCATGCTGGTACATGGCACGTAGCACAATAATACAGGACGTTTTCTTCGGTGTGATTTTCGCATACCAGAGGCTTATGTACGGTAATCTTTTTCCCATCTTTGCGCAACTCATCAAGGGATAACACTTTGTGATGTTCGAAACAACGCATAAATCGATGAGCTGATTCACAATGAGTGCATAACAAATTATGGCAAGTGCAACAACGCGATATTGCAACTTCCTTTGCTGTACAGCAAGTGCAATGTAAATTCGATGAATTAGACACATCTGATATATTAATCGTCATGACATCAAGAGGTAAAGAACTCAATTTTTTATTGGTCACCTATTAAAATATGTATGCTGGTTATCCATTCAGAAAAAAATTAAATCCAAATTACCTTTGTGTCCTGATTGCAAGTTGGACAGGTAATGGCAGTTTCCCCATGACTTGCATCACCTGCCTCATCTATCAATTTTTTATCCAAGCAATGCTCACAGAAAACATGCAAGCATGAAAGAACACGAGGCACCTCTAATTTTTCTCTAAAATCAAGAATAAGATGTGATTCATTCCAAAGTTCACTCTAAATGTGAACAGTTTTGTATAAATTTTTATACTGTATTTATTAGAAAACGTATTTCTCAAATGAAATTGGTTATAAGATGAATTTGTTCTTAGGACTAACACACTACGATCAACTACATTAAATGATTTGCGTAAATAAAATAATTACCACATGTACGAGCAAATAAATAAATATAATATAATAAACATAAATAGTCAGAGAGAGCTAGATCCCATCTTATGTGAATATTTTATCTTGTACTCTTATTTTTCCTACCCAGGGCCCACCTACAAAACAATGCAGCTAATTGGGCTTATTATAATTATAATTGTAAGGTAACACTTTATAAATTCAGTACAACCTCGCTAATCTGAATTAATTGGGTTTGAATTGGCGATTTGTTCAAATTACTGAAATACAATACAGCACAATTGAAACAGATGAAAAATCTTTAATTGTTGTTTAATTCACCTGACCCCCATCAACTTTAAACACCTGGTTTCTAATAACAACTAATTTTGTGAGCAGCTAATTCAGTAAAATTAACAATTAAAACTTGTCAAAACTGTTCAGATTATAGAGGTGGGCCTAATTTCATTCAGGTTATAGATAACTGGAGGTTCATATAAGTGCACCTTCGAATTAGTGAGGTATTTTAATTATTATTTAATTGTAAGTATCAATTTTACGCCAAAATCAAAATTAGGCCTTTTCAATAGTAGTTGGACCGGCTAAAATTTTTTATCAAACTGTCAAAAATATCAAATAAGCGATTTAGCGGGTAGAAATTTAAATGACCACAATTAAATATAAACTTTCAGCTTCTATTAGCTGAAAAATAATATTACATTTGATAGTACAGTCAAACTCCTCCTCCTTCCCCTATAATGATTTTTTCTCTACAACGTTTTTGTTAGGAACGCTCCATTTTTCGTAATCACGCTTACACTGTTTGCATGTTTTGTCGTTTCATGCATACACGCAGCAAATACATTTGACGTTTGTCTGACATTTGTAGGGTTAGGGGTAACAGCTAGAGTTCACCTACGGTTCAGACTTGCTACTCCGAACTTAGACGGAAGTCTCTACCTACTTTTTCCCGGGCATTTAGTGGTTGCCATGTCTAAGCGCTGTCTCTGCATTCGACCCTACATTTAGTTGTGGTAATATAAATTTTTACCCAATAAATCGTTTATTTGATAGTAGTTCTTATAATTTGGCAAAGGATTGTCAAAATTTTTAGTCTGCCGAACTATTATGGACTTGGACTTGTATTCCAACTTTGAATTGTTCTGGCGAACATTTTTTAGACAGTTTCATGTGTGCCCATATGGTACTAGATATATTTGAAGAGGAATAATCTACAAAATAAGCCATTCACCATTCAGCCATTCAGTTAATTTTTTTTCAATTCTTTTAGGATTTACAGCAATTCTGTATTTTCAAATTCCCAGACTTTCAAGGTTTTCCCTGACCCTCCCAGTATTTTCCCTGGCATTTTTCTAGTAATTTGTGCCTTTAACTAAAGCAGTCAAAATACAAACATAGTAGACGTAGATATGCGGTGTGTCCACGGATGGGGTGGCACACTCTTGTAAACTTTCTGACATTTGGTGAGAAAACTTCATTCTTGATAAAAAGTTCTGCTTATCTTCGGAAATCAATTTCTTTAGAAATTATAAAGTACGAAATTAACTTTAAGCAACTGTTTATGATTTCTCCAAATAAGCGGAACTTTTTGTCAAGAATGATGTTTTGTCACCAACTGGCAGATAAGAAAGCTTACAAAAGTGCACAACCCCATCCATGAACACACTGTATATTGTAAGAATTAACATAACATAAATTTCTTTCTATTGCATCTTAAAGTTTTTTCCAGGCACATAAAATACATTTCCCTGATTTTTCCCAGACATCTTGGCTTACTTCTAAATTCCCTGACATTTCCAAATTTTCCAGGTTGCTGTGAACCCTGAATTCGACTTTGGAGGGTCGTCATTGGGCTTTGGACTACCAGATTAACACATTTTCCTTGGTAATAGGTAAGAGTTTAAGATGAAATATTAACCAAAAATAGACCTTTTCAGTCAAATCAATCATTCCTGACCCCCGGACTATTGGTATTATGACCAATAAGATAATACATTCAGTTCTTACAAATTCTTTATTCTTGTGATACCAAATACCGATAAATGTTGCCATGAAATAAGGCACATTACACAAGAAATCAATTGCTGGCAGTATTTTCCTTTTATACATCCATCTAAAATAAATTTTACGGTTAAACTTACCCACACATGCCGCAACCATCAGGGTCCGACAAAAGACCATCTTCTAAAGGACTAGTACTGCATCCATTAACTCCATCTCCAAATATGGAACTGCTCAATTGTACAAATTCATCTTGTTGCTCCAGATAATCGTCTTTGACATCGTCATGTTCCTGCGAATTATTTGCAGCCATATCGTGTATTGTAGAAGTGACGGCACTTTACTTCTGGTTGTGTAGTAAATAGGCCTTCAAGCTCACGAAATTCAGTTACGTGAAAACTTAATCTGTAAACAAAACAAAAAACCTATCAATAACAAGCTGAATGCAATGTATTGGGTCAACAACAGATTAGCTAATTCAACAAGATACGACGCATCACAACAATTTAACTACACAAAACACGTGTAATGTTGAATTTTCACTCGAAATCACGTTAAAATCTACAAATGATAAGTTGATAGAGCTCTAATATTTCTCATAACTCACCATTGCTGTAACGAACGAATGTTTAGCAAATGGCGCGTCTTTGCGTCTGAGCACAAGGACAATCTACATACACGAGAAGGATAGGCAAACAGTACTGATAGGGGAGTACAGAAACATCCGCAAGTCCCTGGGCATGAACATTGGGACTTATCGATTTGAAATAGGGACGAAATAGTGGTTCAATAAATATTTTTTTTTTTAAAGACGTTATTAGGTGAAATGCACAAGTACACTAGCACCTTAAAGTAGGTCATTTTGATATGTTCAACTAAATGGGGTAAAACTACGCTTGCATTTAGTTTATATTTTAAGTAATTAGATGCCTACATTACATTAAGCTGGTGATAACTAAAGTTACAATGGCTTACCTGAAGAAATTACAAAATGCAGAAAAATAATTTTTCAGAAACTAGCAGTTATTCATTATGCATTTGTTTGAATCTATGACCACCCTAGTTTTTCTTTTCGGAATATTGTAAGTAAACATAAAAACTGAATCGACGATATTTGTCATATTTACGTATCATAAAAATCAAGCGAAATTAATTTAATTAATTATCGATATTAATAAAAAGTAATTAGATTAACATTGCTAATTACAGATTCTAAAGAAGGAAGTTAAAAAACGACAGTTTTAAGGGGGAAAAATTTAAAAAATAAAATTATTTAATTTAAATTTAAAATGTTTGGTCGCAAGCATTTTCATGTAAATTAAGAAGAGAAATGTTTCCTTGAAATAATGCATTTTCTTATACAATCGAGGTAGTTTCCCTCTATTACCAAAAGATGGTGCTGTATTGCCTGACTAATTCAAATAATTCTAGCGTCAACATTTTATCTATCCAGCTGTCACTGTAAGAACCTGCTTATATTCCTCTTCCTCTTCTTGTTGTTACACCGTCTCCCTACAGAGGTTGGTGATCCAACTGGCAAGCATTGCTTTCGATACCACTGCACAAAATACTTCAATAGATCTTCATCCGAACCATCTGCGAATGCCTTTGAGCTAGAAGTTTTGGGGTCTGCCAACTGATCTGCCCGCGATTTTTCTCTGCAATAAATCTGAGCATTTCGTAGTTGGTTCCTCTGATGATCTGCCCCAAGTAGCAAGTTTTTTGTTCTTTGATAGTAAGAAGCAGTTCTAATATTCTAAAAAAAAAAAATGTTTTTTTTAATTGCATACTTATTTTAATCATTCTGCATAAAAATTGCTAAATAAAGTTGGACAACATTAATAGGTACCTACGTAGGTACGTGAATTTAAAATTAAATCAATTCAAAAATAGCTGTTTTTAAGAAAAAAATAATCATGACTTGCTTTCAGTCATTCCTAATTCAGTTGTATTATTTTTTTTTATTTCATGCACGATTTGCTGAAAGACTGCTTGTATGCCATCAATTCATTATTGTTACCGCGTTTACTTATTGTTCATAAGACAGATTGTAAATAAACTGGGAGTCGATAAAAAAAATTATAGTATACAGAGTGGTCCATCGCGCAAAAATCTCCACGGTAAACAATCTGCAATTACCGTACAATAAAATAAGAGTTTTATTTTTTTGAATTTAATTAGCCAAATATGTCAATTTTTTTTTTTCACAGAACACATTTTTTGAAAGAGCCGTCGATTTCAAATTGAAAGATAGTAAATCTTAGTAGCTAGTTACTAACCGTAACCACAAACAGAAATCCTTGAAGGCAGGTATTTTTCACTTCAGACCCGGATTTAAAAATTTTGGTTTAGTAAATTTGAATCTTGTAAACACAATGAAAACCTTTGATATTTTTATTGTTCTCTTTGAAGAAATAAGTTGCAGAACGTGCTCTGGCGAACATAATCTTGCCTAACGCAAAAATTAAAAGTATTGGATAGTTTTAAATTCTATAAAATATTTGCCATATGGCTCTGCTTATCGATGATTAATAAATTTTCCCACTGATTTAATTTGTAGTTTGTCAATTGAAGAATATTGCTTCCAATTTTCAGATATTTTTTTTATCTAAAAGTGCTATACGATGGACCAGTCTGTATTATGCACTTAGGTAAAGAAATCAATTTTTATTTCCTGAGGGTCGCGTTTAGATCCTGAGATATGCAGCACCGAAGGATATAACTGCGCGCGCGTTCTGACAAATTGAAAACGACCACAACCCGAAATTCGAATCGGGTTGTGGTCGTTATCGCAGACGACTTTAAAAAATTGAAGATTGTGAACGTTCAGAAAAAAATATTCTTTTAATGCTGAATATGAACTGCGATTTGATTGTAAAATGTTTTTATATTATTTAAAAATGGGGCAAACAAATTAAATAATAAAGAAAAAATAATAGATGTAAGTACGCAAATACATCATACATAATGTGGCATAATACATACCTCTTTTACCCTCCTGGATTGTTGAGGAACAATTTTCTATTTCTTTCTCTTTATCCATTTCTTTGATCGTATTTCAACTTTTGTCAACATTCGTTTCCCTCTCACTTTCTTATTTACTTTTTTGTTCCTACTAGTTCTTATTTCGTACTATTCCATTTAAACCATTTGTTGTTTATCTCTATTTTACCATGAAACATTTTAATCTTCTGCAAATATAAAATTAATAATGAGAAGGCATAAAAAATTACATAGTGTCGATTCGATAATCGCATTTTTTATTAAAAGAATGCCAATTTGTATCGCAACATTCAGATTGGCGAATTTTAGAAAGAAAAGCCAACAAAACAAAATTATTAATTAAAAAAACACATCGTATCTCATTCAACGCCTCGCCATAACGTAATTGAAAAAAAATAATTTACCCTAATTTATATGCAAAGCTAGTTTAACTAATAATAATTATTTCTAACAATTAATTAATTAATTTAGTATAATAAAATGATTGGATATACACCGGGATTCTCGTAACTTTCCGAGGCATACGTCCAATGCACGCAACCCAATATTCAAAATCACAACATGTTATGATACAAAAAACATATATTTAAATTTCATATGTTTGGAAATCCCTGGCAGAAATAACTGTCAAATTGATAAGTTAAATTTCAAAATATATTCAAACGATGAACGAGTGGATATGATAATAATCTACGGCGAGTGTCACAAAAATGCAGTTGTTGCAACCAGATTATTATAAAAGAAAATAAATTTCATCCCTACCATATGACCTTAGTGCAAGAATTAAAGGAAATTGACTATGCAAAACGTATTAATTTTTGTAATTTTCTGCAAGGTAAGTGGCAGATCACCAGGAGGATTTTTTAAGATTCGTGATGTTCAGCGATGAAACAAAATTTTGGAATAATGGAGCAGTTAACCGCCACAACTGCCATTATTATGCCCAGGGCCTGTTAGAGACACCTCGAGGCCCAGGTCAAGCAACATACGTGGTCCCCTATATAATGAATTGTGTAGCTTCAAATAGTGTTGTTTGGAGGCCCCCTGAATTAAGATGCCCATGTCAAAAGACCCTCCTGGCCACCCTCTTCCTAGGCCAGATTATGCCTTGGAAATTCCACACTAAATGCGACACAGCAAAAATTTCCGAACGTATTTTCAATCAATGTGTGGAGCTGCATAGTAGACGATTACATAATTGGTTCCTATTTTTTTGAAAATAATTTGACCAGTGATAGTTATTTAAATTTCTTGCAAACATTTTATCAACACTTTTGGAAGATATGCCCCCAGACATTCGTTGAATTATCTTCACATAGTTTTTATTTCCATAACTCTTGTATTCATTTTAAATTAATTAAAACAGTTTGAAAACATTTTGCAAATTTAAATGGTCCAGGTATTTTTGTCAGGAGTTTTCCAAAATATGATAGAATGTTGTGATTTTTGAATATTGGGTTGCTTGCATTGGGCGTATGCCTCTGAAAATTACGTTAATCACGGTGTATGTAATTCAACAGAATTATCGTACTCAACAATGCGAATAAAAAAGAAATAAGGATTTTAATCGAAAACAACAGAAATCCCTAAATACAAAAAAAAAACAATGATCCTGATTTTGAGCGTTGAACGTTACATTATTTATAAGCAATCCTGAATTGAATAGATACCTACTAGATACTAGATACTATAAAATATTTTTCAATATTACTTGCCTCTTTTTTTGTGCTGTCCAATATTTCTTTAGGCATTTGACGCATTTATTGTTTTTAAGGCGCCGCGAAAATGGGTTTTCTGATGATTCTCCCATTGCAAGAGTGCCACCAAGCGAGATGAATAAATCACCTACACTCACAAACTATTGAAACTAGTTAATCTTATTAAATAGTTTAAAAATTAAACGGTTATTTTACCCGTATGTCTAAGTCAGTCGACGACAAACAACTAACTGAAGATTTTAGACTCGAGAAAGAAACGAAGCACACAGCTGCGATCAGAGGCACACACCGCCAAAACCGTACCGCTCGACCGGAAATAAGTATAATAACGATACTCGATTTTCGCACCGGTTGGCGGTGTTTTACAAAGATGCAGTGAATGTGTGGGTTGAAGTATAACGTGTTGCATTGTTCTCGAATAATAAACATCACAAGCAGATTTAATGTTGCCAATTGAACAAAGGAACAAATTAATACCTTTAAAAAATATCCCGATTTTTTATCACCAAAACGAAAACTTTTCACTTTTTGAAAAAAATTAGCAATGCTTGAAAAACTGTTTTTCGGTAAATTCTGGACGTACGGTTTGATCTTAAATTGTAGCAAATTGCATCTACTTTAAAAAGGAACAAATAACTTTTTCTGCAGGACGCATAACTTGCGAGATATTAGGGAATTATTGCAGTGCCTCCGCTATTTCAGATGTAAACGTTAATTGATCTTTTAATAACTGCGCATGAGCTGAACTTTACCGATATGCACATTATACCGTAACGAACTTCGTTATTTTTTATAAGATATCGTAGTTAAATAGCAACGCCGTAAAATAGAAAGTGTAAATCTTTTTTTCAAACCGAAAATAGTTTTACATCCTCTGAAGTCTCTAAATCTAGTTTTTCGAAAGCTGATAACAAATGTTGACATTTACATGACATAAATCGCTTGTCAAAGTGACTGTTTTTTGTTTACTGGATGTAAAAGTCTTTTACAATCTAGAACAAAAAAGACTTTTACGTTCAGCAATTTTTGATTAAAGAAGAAGTCACAATTTGGGGGAATCTTTATTATTTATTGAGCAATATTTAACTGCAAAGTTGTAATAGTACAATTATTGAAAGTGATACCGCTTGAAGACGCCAGCTGGTTTAATGAAATACTTTGGTCTTGAAGACCCATTTCCATAGAAGACGTTGGCTGATTTACTGCAAGACTCTTGTCTTGATAAAAACCGTCAGTCCCTGTTGTGGAAGAAGTTTCAGATTCCGGAACAGCTAAGATGTTTTTTGAAACTTTAATTTTCCTTTCAATTGATTCTTCAATATATCCCTCCGCAACTGTTGACGAGCGCCAGCCTCCATGTCTCTTCACACTGACAAAATCAGCTCCAGAATCTGCAAGGAAAGTTGTGGAAGATCGTCGGAAACAATGGCCTGTGTAGCGTTCCGTCTCCGGTAATTTTAAGTATGTGGCTATTTCCTTTGGAGTGTTTCTGATTTTATTTATACCAATAACTTGGTTTGCACATTTCCCATTGGCGTATTTAATAAAAAATCTTAGATTAGTACTGTACGCTGGACGTAAGCCATTATATTTTCGATATAATTCAATATGAGATGGATTTGAAATGACGAATGTTCTTTGACTGTGTCTTTTCGAATCTTCAATTTTTAAAATAACAATTGAATCCTTATCTTCAATATCATTAATTGTTAAATTCAACAGCTCGATTCTTCTACATGCACCATATATTCCCATTATTAAAATAGTCCGAAACAATATTTTATTATATAAATGCCAAAAATTTAAATTAATGTAGAACGTACCTTCAGTAATAAAAAGCTTTGGTCTGGGGCCTCTTCTATAAATTTTTCAATTTCTGTTTTGGTCAAGACTTTTGATTTTTTTGGTCGATAGCCTACATTTTTATTTTTCAAATATGGTATTAATTTTGAAAATTTTGCTATATCTACATTTTGTTTGACGTTCAATGTTTTCTTCAACATCGAATAAATGGACCATAGGGTTGGTGGCCGCAATTTCTTAGCTTTATATTCCAAATAAGCCAGTATCACACTTTCAGACACGTTTTTCAATTTCTTAGAACCACACCACTTCATGAAATCGTTATAAGCTGATTCATATTGTCTAGAGGACTTTTCCGGGATAAGACTAGAAATTGCGCTTTGTGCCGCTTCTAATACATCAAAAGGCAGATCATCGTCATCGCTTTCGGAACTCATTTTTGATTATTATTACTTTCCGCTTCAAATACAGGAGTTATTCTCACCAAATCACCATAAACGGTACAAAATTATAAATTATAATGTTTGTTTGACGGTTGCTATCATAAATTAGTTAGTCAAAGCATACTAGATTTAGCACCAAAGTAATTGTAGACATTGATCTGGATGAAATGTCAGTAGTTTTTCTTTGAGTTTCCATTGATATGGAGCTGCAGTTTTCGAAAAAATGTTGTTTGATACTCGAATTGCGAAATTCTTTTGCATTTCGCAATCTAGAATCAAAAATAACTATTGCCGTGTTCTTTCTCCGAGTACAATGTTATTCAATAAAACATCAAGAAGTTATACGGCTCATACGTAAGTGCTGCAGAGCTGCAGAACTGCCAAAAAACTAACGCCAAAAAATTAACTTCTTTTGTATTTAAATTATAAAACGTAATATTGAAAAAATTGAATTTCGTTACAGAATTTTATTTTCTTAATCGCAACAACTCGCAGCATCTCGTAACTCCATGCAATCGAGGATCCAACATTCTAACAACCCAGTTAAGTTTTGTCGTGGTTTCAGCGAAGCGGACCATTGTTTTTATACTGGGCCATTGTAGGCAGTGCACAGCACTGCTTGAGACACTCCCACTATCCCCCTCGCGTCCTGCACATACCGAAACTCTTTCGCTGGTTTGATGCTGTTTATGTGCTGCATTTCACGCAGTTCTGTTCCAGATTTCGGACGGTATGTTACGTGCGGTTTTTGACTGAGAACAGAGCTGTCTGGAATTTATTCGAGGAATGATTGCAGAGAATTAAATGGTGCTTTACCTTTTTTAAATTCATCATTCAAAATAATTTAAAAGAAACACTAAAAGAAAAGAAACAAAAAAGTTAATAGAAATTGTTGTTACATGCTTTCTATTGAAAAGAAATTTATGTCCGAAATTAAAAATTTTATGAAAAGGTCGTTGATAAATTTGCCACTGCGTCCTTTCTCTACAATAAATCACAACTCGATTTAATATAACACTATTATTATTATTTATTATTCCATTGATATGAAAATTATGTCACTTTTTTGTAACACCTCTAAAAAAATACAAATCATTAGACTTTATTTCCAAAATAAGTTTAGTGCCAAGTTTTAACACAATAAGCCATTAAACAAAATTTTAAAAAATAATATAAAAAAAAATTTAAAGGAAAATTGCATTCAGCTTATTTCACTTACATACCGACTGGCGTCGGGTCCCATAGCCGGTGACGACGCAAAACACAAAAACAATATGTCTGCACACGTCGCTATCATACAAAAGACTGATGATAACGCTGACCAAATGAGGCAGCTACCCGAAGAATCAGCCAAATTTATTAAAAGATTAAACTATTATTCAGCGTTTCCAAAAAAAGTCGGTCTCTGAGACGTATGGCGCCAGCTCTGCCGGGTTAAAGCGGTTCATCGTGTTCCAGTCGCCTTAGCACCCACATTTTAATATCATTCGAAATGCTTTTTCGTGTCATTTTCTTTTTGTTATTACATTTATTCATTTTCAATAATCTAAAAATTTATACGGATTTATTTTAATGAACAAATAGAATTTTTATTGATTTTCTTACACAATAATATCGAGGATTACAGCACACAAATTAATAACTGCTATGGGGATACGCAAAAATAAACATACCAAGCAAAGATATCCTACGATTAGTCGAAACACAGTAGGAACACGCTACTTTCATAAAAATCCCAAGACTTGTCGAAAGTCAGGAGTCGCGCGACTAATCCTACGGTGTAAAGCCATCTACTCAGTGGCGAACTAAATGTTTTAAAATAATATTTTAGCTCTTTATCAACATTTTCTGAAGACTCTTTATTTGCAAAAATAAATTATATTTTGTTTATGTTAATAATGTTTCTTCATTTTTTGTAAGCGTTATTATTCAAGTGTCGAAGATTTTCTTACCGAATTCGAATACCCAATAAATTTTTTAATCAAAGAAAAAAAAGAAATTAACGGAAAAGGTTCATGTTCTAATGAGATTATAAGCGAGTCTGTTCATAAATGTTTTATTACTAACTTTATCACAAAACTATGGCATAGCGCAAATATTATAGTAAGGTGACCAACTATTTTTTATACAAAAGGACTACAAATGAATTTTCATTGGATATGGTGATTAGGTTTGAATAAAAACACGGAGTCTGTTTTTTAAATAATTTCAAAATTCATTAGTTCAAAAAATTATATACAGGGTGTTCACGAAAAAACGCCCCAGCTCCTAGCGCTATTATTAGGAGTCCAATTGTAACAAACGATACGTGAAATTAAATGGTTTAAAAAGTACTACAAAGTGTGGCTCAAACATAATTTTTACCTGTTTCTCCATTCAAAGGCGAAAGGTCAACTTCATTTTTTCAAATTACAACCTTATATTTTTCTTTGACAATTTGATAGAGATTTTTTTTCTGAATTCAACGATGTATCACAATCAATATTTCTGATTTATTTTAGGGTAATAAAAAAATTAAAATAATAACTGATATTATTAGCAGTAGGCTTTGAAAAATAACTGAGACGTAGCGGTGGCTATGGAAACGATGTATCAGTACGGAAACAACGTATTTTAAATGATTAATTTACGAACAACAAAAGATAACATTTAATAACTAAACAATTAAATAAAGAAATGCCAAATTAACGAAAATGTTCAAATTGGGCACCGTTTCTTTCCAGACATTGTCGACATCTAGATCCTACACTTTGTGTAGCATTAAGACTGCTCGGCACCTCGAGACTAAATTCAGTGGTTTTGTACGTTGTCCGTACAGTCGCATTTTCAAATTTGAAAAGAAGGTCGCTATCTTATACGACGAGTACACGCTAGCCAGACGACTTCCACTTAATTACAGTTTGATATTATGTCAATTAAGCTTGTTATTAATTAAAATGTCCAAATTCACCTAGTCTTACAACTTCCTGTACGGCTCCAATTTTCAACATTTTGCTTTAAAATTGTAATGGTCTTGTAGCTTACTCATTTACCGGCGGCCCTCACTATATCGTTTTTCTTCATATACTACCGTTTTTTAATTATTTCAATGTTTGTAAATTCATGTAAAAAAAATTGCCGAGAAATGGTCAAGAAAAAGATCGCCCGAAGTCATCCGTCAGTTTGATTTATTGGGGGCACTCAAGATACTAATGTCTTGTGGTCTAGTCGGATCCAGCAAGAGAATTCTAATTTTGGTATATGAAACATTGAATGGTAACGCTGCACATTTTGGGTCTATTTTAACTACCTGTTTCCGACCTTCTTTTATATGTAAAAGAAATATCTTGGCGAAGAATGAAAGTTTATTTTAAACGTCAATATTCTCACGTTTTTTAACAGTGAACGTCTTAAATTCGGATAAAATTGTAGGTAACGACATCCAAATAAGCGATTCGCGCAAATAAGTCGCTTTGCAATTTTGTTGACTTATGTTCTTTTTGATGTTTTGATGTTTTAAATATCATTACAACTCACAGTCGCAGTCATTTGCGATTTAAGCTGGTTAGATATAAAGCAATAAGGGTTATTGCAAGATTTTAAAACACAAATATGCATACATAAGACTTTATTTCAATAATTTTTCACTTCCCTTCACACTTCTTTCCAGGCTTAGGACTGGCACAATAATTATATGTAATCGACACATCAACCAACTTTGTTAGTTACGATAGAAAAATATTGCGGCGTGTTTAAAAATGTGTATCTACATACCATGTTTTACATACCTATCAATTCTGTAACGTACTACTAAAAATAATTATCACTGCCATACTGCAATTGATTTTTCATATTTGCAACATCTGCACTATTATCTATATTTATTATTACCTCAGAGTATACTAAAATCATGATGCCGGATAAATAGATAAAAATGCAGATATTTGAAAATACGAAAAACCCGTTATTCACGTAATAAATTAATACTATGTAATACCTATTATATTAATTGTAAAATTGTATGCATCATAAATTATATTACTTTAGTTCAACTAAAATATTGTTCACAGAAGTGTGCATACTGTATCTAGATAAATACAACAGTAGCCACAAGAATTACTTACTTAGATTATATTACTTAAAATTATCATTTTTGACACGGTTTATAAAGGTTTCAAACTTGAATTGATGGGTTAAAACATTGCGATATTTAATCTAAAAATACAATTAATAATTTTAAAATTTAAATTGAATTAAGGTGAACTACTTACAATTAATAACAAACACATGTTTAAATAATAAATAACCATTTACTATATGTACCCATAGACAGCCAATAAGCGGATTTATAAGTTGATGCGATTTAAATTCTAAAAAGAGGAAATATAAGTTTATACAAAATGATTACGTTAGGGTTGCAACAAGTCCTTGACAAGAATGTTTCGAATTTGTTGGTTTCTCGCAATTCGTGAATCAACTATTTCCGGTAATAGCGCATTTGTAAAAAAAATTTGTAAATTATTAATCATTTTTGTTTTCCAAAAATTGTCGTTGCGTTTTATTATTTGACAAGCTATATCTTTTTTTGTAAAAATTACGAAGTAGCAGATGTCTCTATTGGTAACGTGCAATTGTCCTTGTACTTGGTACATATAGTTGTGATTATCCTTCAAACTAATCGTACCGTCATCGTGCAAAGTACACGATGTAATTAATTTTCTCTCGATAGCTTCTTTTACGGTATAATCCCTTGCGGAGTAAGGACATTTCACTTCAATAGTGGCACTATCTCCTATAACGCCATCAGGAGAGGCTGCTAGAAATTTTTTTTCATTGTCTATAAATAAACCGCATTTTTCGACTTTCAAGCCATATTGCTTTTCAAATGCCAATATTGCCCATTTTTCATTTTCAATACCGTATTGCATAGATGATGATTTTCCCCCTACCTGAAAATTGCAGTACAGCAGTGATTTTACGGTATTACCTGTGTTGGTATTGACCCTCAACTTACAAATTTTTCCAAAATTACTTCCCGTTAATCTGGTTCGTCTGTGCATGTGCCACATCGGATCTGAACTTTGATTCCTTGTATTTTTTTCAATTTCAATCGGATCAATTTTAGATAAAGTTTGAAGAAACTCGTTTTTTAATTTCATATTCATCCGGTCTCATATCCGGAATATCGTCTTCACTAAAACCGTAATCAGCATCTTTGCTATGATATTTTCTTTTTTTTTTATTAGGAACACTCTTTTTCTTTTTCTTATCGAATTTGGTGCAGTATGCGTTCGTAAATGTACCTACCCTACCTTCATTTATTTTGTTAATAAGAATTTTAATATATGCTGGCCCATTATTATAGGCCATTACTGCCGCGTTACATCGTCCTTCATACGACCCTTTTAAACAAAAATTTATCCTTTTCCCCCCACTAATTTGTTGACCAGACTGTTATAATTTTCCGCGGCATTAGTGTCGACATCTATTAATAAACTAGAAGCTAAACCGGCAACCCTATTTAAACTTTTCGCGAAATTTAAATATAACGAGCTATTTAAAAATTGATTATATGCTATTGCTGATGAACTTTCCTCACTACGTTTATTACAAAAATAATCGCAACAATTAGAATGATCGCCAAAAATATGGTTAGGCCCGTTTAAAATATCCCGTTTCAAATTATTTATTTTTAATTGCAAGGTAGAGTTTTCTTGTTTACGATATTTTACAGCGCTAACCACTGCTGTCCGAAATTTCAAAATATTTGCTCTCAAAAATGAACACAATTCTATATTACCCCCACTAAATTTTGACAATTCCCTGAGTTTCGTGCAATAATTACGTAATATATGATTTCTACATTCAATTTTTTGAATAAAAAATTTATTCCGTATGGGTTCGCCTCTAATATTTTTTTATAAACGCTACTGTCACCGTCTCCTATAATTTTATTATATTTTAAATTATGCATTTGCATTGATTGTTGAAAACCTTCCAAAATTATACTGGCTTCCATTGAAGTTGAAGTCCCATTCCAGTTTTTAAAACACTGGTGTTGCACTTTGATGTCTTGATTTTGATTTTTAATGCATAATCTGCAATATTTATTTTTTACACCGATATAAAGAACTTTTTTAGTTCGTGCTCCAATAATGCAGCCTACTCCCGATAAAGCGTTATAATTAGTTTTGTACGAGCGACGGGCCCAAGCCCCATCTACGATTACAGTAATTACTGGGGTACCATCTAGGATATCACCAGCTTCTAAAGCAAGCCGGTACTCCTCTTTTCCCGCTGTAATCATATCATCTAGAGCCAAGTCCTTTATATAACCGAATACAATATATTCATATTTTTGAAAAGTTTTTTCCGAAATTTGAGGTATATCTATAGTTCCGCAAAATTCTGACAGTTGTGTGTAACCTGTTCCTATGGCAATTGTACCGCTTATTACAGCTTTATTTATTTCCGCTGTATTTTCATCTGTTGAAAACGACCCTACCAATCCGCACATTTCACATTTATATTTAAACACACTATAAAAGCCAAACCTTTGCTCCCCTACAATATTAATATCGTAAAAACTACAGCTGAAACCGTCGTGTTTGATAGCTTTGAGAGAATTAAAAAGATATTTAACATTTACAATACAACGCCCACATAATTCGAACATTTGCCTATCAGTACAGTGAATATTATCGTTATTATCATTATTACCCGATTCAACATGTAATTGTTTCTTTTGTTGTGATCGCTTTCCTAAATTTTTTTTGCTTTTCCGTTTCGCAGAACATCGTAATTTTGTAACACGGGCCATTATTTTTACGTAATATTAATGCATACAAATAAAATACTACTTATATAATTATGTAACTTACAATTTAAATATTCTTAATATTTAAGTACAAACACCAATCACTATAAAACTCTACAAATATAAATATGGATAATTTAGTAATATACAAATGTTTTAAAACAGTTTTGAGAAATAAACAGTTTTATGACAATTTAGGATATTTTCTCGCAACGACAAGCGAATTGAGAATGATGGATTTTTGTATAGATAGTTTGGTGCACATCTGGAAACCACACTGGCGGGAAACTTGTTGCCGTTAGTGAATAAAAAAATATCCTGTACCGTTAGTCAATTACTATTTCATGTACGTACAGTGAATGGAAGTGAAAAATTGTTTGTTATTAGTTTGTATCAATTAAACGATATAGGATGCACATTCGAAAATTGACGGGAAATATAAATAATATTTTTCAAGTAACAAAAACTCGTTACGATGTTAAAGACGAACTTTTCCTAAGATACCTGGCGTTTGCAAAGAATAAAGGAGCGACCCAAACACGTGTCGGGCGTTGTAAATATCTGGAAATGGTGAGATATAAGTCGTTTCAAGAGAGTGATCTATAGCTACTTGACGGCGCTCTATTGTTGCAATTATTTATGACCAAGGTGGTACCCTTGGTTGCCTATCATTTAGTTGAAGAACGATCTCGTAAAATTGTAGTATTGCAGTAAACAAGTTTCTCTGCCGAGAGCCGTTAATTAAAATTTCTGCTGGTGTTTCCTGACAAGCGCTGACTATTCTCTCTCTCAAAATTTCCTGTTTCCGGGCGCGTAGAATAAACAATATCTTGGATGTATCCCCAAAAGAAAAAATCTAGAGGTGTTAGGTCACATTTTAATTTTTTTATTACCCTAAAATAAATCAGAAATATTGATTGTGATACATCGTTGAATTCAGAAAAAAAGTCTCTATCAAATTGTTAAAGAAAAATATAAGGTTGTAATTTGAAAAAATGAAGTTGACCTTTCGCCTTTGAATGGAGAAACAGGAAAAATTACGTTTGAGCTACACTTTGTAGTACTTTTTAAACCATTTAATTTGAGGTATCGTTTGTTACAATTGGACTCCTAATAATAGCGCTAGGAGCTGGGGCGTTTTTTCGTGAACACCCGTATATGAACACGTTAAAACAAACACACTGCAAGTTGCATGCTAGGCAAACCGACTCTTAAGTTTCAACCCTTGTTATAATCATTTGAAAGCAATAAAATGGAAACAAATTTTACCTAGGCACACTTTATGAAAATGTGGATTCTAACATGTCTAAAAAAAAAAAAAATTGACCTGAGCACACTTAATGAATATGTGCACTGCAATTTGCATGGTTTTACCTAGAAAAACCGACTCTTAAGATTCAACCCTTGTTGTAATCATTTGAAAACAAGACAATGGAAAAAATTTTTACCTGAGCACATTTTATAAAAATGTGGATTCCAACATAAGTCAAAAAAAAGAAAAAAAAAGTGCACTGCAATTTGCATGGTTTTACCTAGGAAAACCGATTCTTAAGATTCAACCCTTGCTGTAATCATTTGAAAGCAAGAAAATGGGTAAGTTCATCACCCAAGAATAGAAGTGATTATTTTTCTTTGAAAGAGATGTTTTATGTTTATTAGTATCAATGTGCTTTGTTATTGCACTTCGTCCACCAATCGCAATAGAAAGTTCTCCTTTGCAGATTGTACATTTAACCATAGAATCATAATTTCCTTTGTTTTCTACAATAAATGGAAACTCTTTCTTTAAAGGTTAAAGTTAAATGCCAAGTTTTTATATTTTTAGAAGTACAAAGGAGTAAAAAAGAATGCTAAGGAGTACTTTTGGTGTACTCGTGTTAAAAGGAGTACGTTTGGCCACCTTAGTTATATTCTCTCTATGACTCCATCATTTAGTGTTTTATCTACTCACCACTAGAGGCTTCTCTTAGCTTGAATTCCCAATAATCGAGAGAAAGGGACGCGCCACTTTCATAAAAATCCAGACTTCGAAAGTCAGGAGTCCGTGGTCGCGTGACTAATCCTACAGTAGTTGTCAAAACTTAATATTCAACTGGTCGGAAGATTAATCTTATAATGTAAACTCACTTTAATCCGGTTAAATTCAGTAGTCAGCCGGAGATCGCATAGGTCTCACGCGGCCAGTTAGGCCCCAATAGTGCGAGACACGTTGGTCTTACATGGCACGTGTCAATGTCACGCAGTGTACATGCGTATTAAAAATTGACCCTACCAAATATAAAATATTTTTGGGCAATTTAATGTAGGTATCTATCCTCTAGCAGTAGTTAATAATTACCTATCCAGTACAACTAATTTTTTCAACCAGTTCATTCTACAATCAATATTTTTAAAAAAGTTATTCTAGTTATTTATTAGTAAATACTGCTTAGTTAATTTTTGCTTTTAAAATTAGATATTTAATTTTTCCTACAACCAATTTCAGAATTTTAGAGTTAGATTAGCAAAAATTTAATTTAATCCTCACATCACCTATAATTAGTATTATTTAAAACATTATAAAATTAGAACATAAAAATTAAACTACAAAATACAAAGTAAAAATTACGTTAAATTAAATAATTCGTCCAGAGAAGAAGAAATAGGCACAGTTCCCAGAACGCTGGCTCCGTTACATCTCTGAATGGCAATACTAATTCGTTGTTTTAAGTATGTTTTTGCCTGAGGAATACCTGTGACGTCAATAATAAGTCTTCCTAAAGCATCCAACAACGATAGACCGCTCATACTCCAAGGACCAAAGGTTTCAACAGCAAAGCCAACGAAAATGTAGTGATCGGCTAACAAACTACATTTTCTTCGCTTAAGATTTTTTGCTTTGTTTGCAGCAGATCTAACTGATATGGACGACTCAGGTAAATGTGAAGGTGCAAGCGTATCTGTACAGGTGACATCCCAGACAAGGGATTTGCCTTCCTTCCAGGGAATAATGGTGATTCCATCTGGACGTTTGCAGTCATCTCTCAGAACCCCGTTGGGTTCAAGTAAACAAGGGATGTTGGCAGATCAAAAGCACGTTTTAAGATGTCGTTAATGCAGTTGTCTTGCAATTCTTCCTGCACTCTTTATGCAAGACAGTCCATGATGACTGTACGTGTCTACTGAAGAACCACAATTACATATATGAGGATGACAAATATTGATGAATAATCTTAGAGAAACGGCAATTTGTAAAGTGGTTTTTTCTAACAAAGTGCCTAATTTAGAAGAAGGTAAAGATTCAAGCCAAGCTCCAGATTCGGGTTCAGACACTGCCAATAAAATAGCTTTTAGAATTACATTTGAGGAAAACAATAGTTTTTGAAAGTTATTTTCAATAATTGGCAAATCCCAATTTCGTTGAATGGAGGGAGATGTCGAGGGTAAAGACGAGGACTTGGATATAATTTTCCATTCTTCAATGGCTTCACTGGAGTAAGATGTCTCAAAGTTGGAAAAACGAGAAGGTAGAATAGACTTAATGAACCGAGAATTAGCAAAAATAGAAGATAAGAAGGCTGGAGTTGAAATATCTGCAACAGATCGAATACCTAGACCACCAAAACGGACAGGTAACTTGGTTTGATCCCATGACCTGTTTGTAAATTTTATGTTCAAAATTTTTTCCAGAGTCGAATGAATATTATTATCCAATTCTCGACATAAATTTTTAAATTTCCAAACAGGGCAGCATCTAAGGAGGTAGATGAAATTTGGCATCCAAAAACAATGACGAAGCAAAAAGAGACTGATGTGCGGGCTAACTTTAAAAAGGTTTGTGGAAAGTAAAGAAAATGTTTCCACTTTTTTAGAAAAAGAAACGGGGATTGCTTCATCAAGAATGGGACAAGCGAGTAGAACAAAATTTGCATGATCACAAATACGTATTCCTGGGGTTAAAGAATCAAATCTATCTAATAATATAGACCTATCAATTTGTGAAATGTTATCAAAAAAGTAAAGTTCGCATTTATTAGAGTTGAGAACTAAACCAATTTTTTTTAAACGCGAAAATTTTGTCTTCTAAGTCATGTAAAACATCCGATGCTTTACCTCCTAAAGCACCATCATCCAAATACCAAATATTTAATTCTGAAGTTAGCTCTTTAATAAATCGATGAATAGCAAGACTGAAAATGGCTGGTCCTAATGGATCACCTTGTTGACATCCTACTAAAGATTCAATCACGTTACTATTATAAAATAAATTAGATTGAAAAGCGTAATTAGTTAATTTTTAGACCGGTGTTCTTGTATTTTGAATCGAGTTTGCCACTTTCTTACATCTCAATGATAATCATATAGAAAAGTTTATTAATTTTATTTATCCCTATGAGATACAAAAACAAACATTGCTTGCATTAATTTCTTTCCCTAAAATAACACAGAATAATCTGTAATGCAAAGTGAGATGCTCATTTTATGGATCGTTTCTAACAAAATTCAACAGAAAATGAGGAAAACTAAGGGAGTTCATCTCAAGTAAAACTTGAATATGTAATGACCCCAACATCTCACTTGACATGCTTCTCATTCGAGGCTTAAGGGAGTTTCTTTTATTGTTTAATTATACAGGTTAAATTAACTTAACAAACGTAAATATGAAGTTCAGTTTAAATTAAAGTTACAGACAAAAAATACACAAAAACGGACTGCTTTTTTTACTAACACTGGCGCAACACCACTGATTGCAATATTGTCCATAGTTATATATTTTTACACTTATGAAGAGGCAGTCTGTTAGTGCACACTACTGCACGCGCACTTTCTCAAAAAATGAATATGATTTATAAATCTAATTATGAAGTTAAAAAATACTCTGTTTTGTGAGGGAGAGTTAACTTAAAACTGTACATGTATGTAATAACTCAGTAATCAACAACCAGCTGTAATACAAATTCACAGTAGTTATTACAAAATTCACAATAGTTTTGATGACGTAATGAATTTTAACAAGTTCGTAATGAATTTACGTATGAAAACAAATTATCTGGTTGCTGTAACCATACTTCTAACCCGTTAAAGTTGCCTGAGTACAGACGTCACGGAACAATAAAAAAACAACTGCAGCAAACTTTATAAATTAACTGCACTTATAGGTATTCAAAATTTGAACTCGAATTCAAGGTAAGGAACTTAGTTCCATGAATCAGTACATCAAATAAAAATTAACTAAAGACCTCCTACTTTAAAAAAAGCCAGAAGCCCCACGGAAATATATAAAATATATTGATCCACAGTTCTCAATGATATCCTAAATTCAAGAAAATGTCAGTCTCTGTAACGGGAGACTATACAAAAACACTCGAGACAATCATTCACATAGTCTATAAGTACGCGCACAATCAAAACAGACGCTTGGTAATAAAAGAAAATTATGAGAACACAAACACTGCTATATGTACATGGAGGAATGAATGAAAGGCATTAATGAGGCGAAAAACGATAATATTTTTACTCATCTTCATCTTCTTCAACCTCCTCTTCCTCTTCCTCTTCTTCTTCTGGTTCAGGTACAGGAGCGGCTGGTAGATTTGGATTGTTCTTCTTCTTATATGCAGTCATCTCCTAAATCACAAACAAAAAGTTAACAATGAAATGAAGAAGTTAACTTAACAGTACCGCACCTTTTCATAACGTGCTTTGTCCTTCTCGGCCATAGCTTCATATTTAGATTTGACTTCGGTGTCGGCATCGGCCCACCTTCTTCCCAACTCTTTGGCAATATCTCCAACACCATATTCAGGATTTTGCCCCTTGACTTTGCCCCTCTCATCATTGCAAAACCAGAAGAATGCAGAACTAAAATAATAATACGAAAAGGTCATATTTGCAAGCGATCAAATTATGCAAATCAATAAAACATTGCGCAAAATTACTCACAGAGAGCGTTTTGGTGCGTTAGGATCTTTGATTTGTTTCCTTTTCTTGCCACGTTGCTTCTCACCCTTTGGAGGTGTGTAATTTTGCATCTCAGCATCATAGCGCTTCTTATCTTTTTCGGCCATTTCATGGAAACGCTTCTTTTCCTTGTCCAACATTGTCTAAAAAATTATTTAACAATAATACAAACAAATTTCAACATAATCTCTTGAAGAAAGCATAAAATCATCAGACCTGTTGAGCATAATTCAAAAAACCATCAGGGTTTAATATGGTATTAAATAGTTATCATCATAACTGCAATTAAGAAAATAGGGCTGCTTGTATATTAACCAAATTAAACACAAAAAAACAAATGTACATGCTGATGGCTTTAAAGTTTCGATAGTAAAATTTAAGTGATTGTATTTTTGATAAAAAATAATCCTAAAATATTGGCTATAATTGGTAAATTAAAAGTGGAATATTTCTTTCCCAGTAATTACTGTATGCCCGAGGATGTACTTTTCGTATCATTATAAGAAAATTTAAAAAATTAAAACAGGAAATTAAATTATTGCATAAAAATCAAGTTTTTAGTAGCTTTCCATAAACATCAAATTCAGAATGGCGCTACAACGCGATATCTATCACAATTTAACGCGTCGATTATTTGATTCGGTTCGGCGCCTAGTCACGAATTATTTGTAGTTTTTGTTTAAATCAAAATTTGACTGCTTTGAACTCTTCGCGAGATTCAAAAGGGTTGACGAAAGTAATTAAATCCATCGAGAAAAATTCCGCTGCAAATAAAGCGTTCGAAAATAAAACGAGACTATTTCAGTTTTACTGCAATATTAGCCGAAGAACACTTTTTTGGGGGGAGATTAGGCGGAAGGGTTTCTCATATTCTCCCCTGTTCCCTAACATTGATTTTCACTATAGGAACAGGCTGGCGCTTGCGTAATATGCATATGCAACATTGAATTAAATTTAATTTTCTAATAATTAACCGTTCAATACCGAGTGAAGACAAAAGAGTAAAAAAAATATGAAAAAGTCGAACAAAATTGGAACGCGATTTGGCAACGCGGAGAAACTGGTAGACGATGGTCTTAAAAGCGGCAGCCGGCTGCTCGCTACATGCCTCAGTTGCCGAACCCAAAACCTGTTTACCTTCGCTTTAAAAACAAGATAGGTAGTAATACAACGCCCGCCTGTGTCCACCACCTCGGGGTAAAACGTAATATCGTGCGCCATTCTTAACAAACCGACATTAAAATATTGCCAGAGCTTAATTGCTTTAAATGTCAAATTCGACACAATTTAATTAAAAGCCCAAGGTTTACACGAAATTTAAAAAAAAATATGTCACGTACCTTCCATCGTTCGGCGCATTTCTTGGAGAATTCCGCGAAGACGACGTTTTCCTCGGGATGCTTTTTCTTATGCTCCTCCCTGCAAGTCTGCACGAAAAATGCGTAGGCGGTCATTCGACCCCTAGGTCTAGCGTCAGCTTTTCCTCTAGGCATTCTTCCTCTTGTAGGAGCCTGAACAGTAGTGATTTGATGCTGTGTAATCTGCTGTGTTTGGTTTTGCACAATTTGTACAGACTGCTGAGTCTGTTGTTGTGCGTGTACCTGATTTTGTTGACGATTTTGTTCGTAAGCTTTCTGCTCGTTTTGCTTATTCTGCTGTTGCTGATGGTGATGCGCCTGTTGTCGGGCTTGTGCTTCGGCTTGCTGCTGCCTTACAGCCTGAACTTCGGCCTGTTGCCTTTGGGCTTCCTGCTGTTGCCTTTGTACTTCTGCTTGGTGCTGATGCTGTTGTTGCCGAGCTTGAGCTTCGGCTTGCTGATGTTGTTGAACTGTTTGCACTTGCTGTTGCGTTTGCGAATGCGAATGCGAATGCTGCGACTAAAATAGAACAAATGTTGTAGCCCCATTGCGTTGGAAAAACGTTAATTCTTTTAAAAATTTGAAAACGTTAATAACCGCAAAAATTTGCATATTTAGAGAGTACAGTAATTATGTATATAAAAGCCGCACCCAAGATCGCTTGCCCTGACCTTCAGGGCCTCCAGCGAACCGGTCAGGTAATGACCCTTACGCCGGAGTTTGAGAATTAAAATTTTTCCAATTACAGATGACAACCGCTTTGTTTAATCAAAAAAGAAACATTAAAATGAATGCGCACATAAGATCGTGCAGTGTTCCCGGGCGCATACCTACCACAGGCGGAGGAGTCTGCACTTGAGGCATATTTTGCATGTTGTTTGCGAGGGAAGTATGCATAGAATTGTCCATGGCACTAGGATACCACCACTGAGTGGTAGTCGCAGGGACAGTCATCGTAGAGTTACCGCCGGGCATACCGGGCCCTAGTCTGTAATCGTAACCGCGAATGCCCGTAGCCCCGATGGGAGAAGTGGAAGACACGTTAGACATAGTGGTAGCCGGATTTTGAAAGCTGCTGGCCATTTTATACGAAAACAATTGGTGCGTCGCAGCGGCCGTGCTCGCAACATCATGTTGTTGTTGGGCAATTTGCTGTTGCTGTTGAGCGGCGAGTTGCTGCTGATGCAGCAGGTGCTGGTGATGTTGCAACGACTGTTGATCGGCAGCAATTGCGCCGGGCCACCAAACTGCGTCCTCCCGCGCGCCCCAGGCGCCACGATGATCCGACATAACTTTACTACTGCGTGATAAACTTAGCGGGATGCGAGGGGATTTTGTCCCGTCTCACTTCGGCTGCTTAGCTTTTGTGAGATTGCGCACTGCAACGTTTTGGCCGGTAGATGAAACGGCACAAGGGGGTTTCAACCCCTAAAACTTAAATGTGGAGGTCAGCTTTTCCAATTATAAATACCACTATTTCAACGAAATCGGATTAAATTCTATGCAAATATCAACAAACAGTACACAAGAAATCGTCGAATAAGAGGAAGACGCACTATTCCACATTTTCGTATGAAAATTAACACAAAAATATTTTCTCACTAGTTTACCAGTCGAATTTAACGGCACGGTCGATTAACCCATTAATATCAAATAGCACAAACAATTCGGAACAACCTAAGCGGCTGCAATATTGTATGGGCGCACGCAAAACGGTTTTATTTAAATAATTTAAAATTTTCAGCAAAATGCCGCACGTCTGTTGCCAAAATCTGGCAACACGGTAGTGAGGACGCCAATACCACCAATACAAGTAAAAGCGCCCTCACACGCAGCGGAATACTCCGAAATGAAGAACCACTCCCCACCAGTTGCAACGAAGGGGACACCGTTCAATAAGACTAGAACCTATTCCCGGGGTTAAAACGAAAGATTCACTAACCCCTAAGCTTTTTAGATTACGGAGGGGTACACGCGTTAATTACAATTTTTTAAAAAAAATCCAGGACAATCGATAAAACAGACCGTATCGATCAAATTTTATTTTGATGAAATGGGAGTGAAAAAAATATTTTCCCGCCAAGAAACCATTCAAAGTTTTAAACGTTAAACCGCCATCTGCTACCGGGCACTGACCGGGCAATTGAACAATTCAACACTAAAAAGCGGGAAAAAGAAAATCGATTTCAACGACCTTCTACCAAAGAATCAATTTCAAAGATTATTGTTATTAATTATTTAACCACATTGAATGCAAAAAAAAAAATTAAAATATTTAAATAACGCTTAATTGTTTAGGATGACCTCAACTAACCTTGACGAAGAAAAAAAAATACGCCCAGAAACTAATCAAAGTTCCTCAAGTTAAAATTATTAATCATAAAAGCAACTTAAAATGAGGTAACAGGGCGCCGACATATTGGCGGTAAAACGAACAGAAATGTATTACTCGAGAAAATATCGTTGAAAATGCGTACACCTTTCGAAATTAACTACGTCATCAATAAAAGTACATATAAATACATTCAAAGAATTTAATAAATGCATAATATTTTATTAAAAACTGTTAAAATTGATAAAAACAACCCTATTTGTAACCCCGCATTATGTCCAATTACATATACGAGTCCATAAGCTATCACACTATAGCAAAATACATTGGGCAAATGGAGTCGTATATACGCTGTACAGTTCGGCCATATGAACAAAGCCGATGGAAACGAACACAAATATAATCGAAACTACCGGGCCGAAGAGCCAAACAAAAATTGAGAAAAATCGTAATAAAAATTAGCTATCTATGAAAAAATTGCAAAGCTCAAAATCACAACAACAACCCGGGAAAAAATTAATATCAATATCCTTGTATGCTTCCCAATGCTTAGCTTATGGCAGCCATTTGCGTGTTCGTTATATGTGATTGCACGTAGCATTTCTATACTTAAGTTTTTAATAAAACAAACATACCTCGCGCCCGTCACTCACACAATCGATATAAAATAACAAACTCTATTATTACAATAAATATCATAAAATGACAATTTCTCTAAGCGAAAATATAAAAATTTCTTACCTGATAGCGCCTGGAATCAACTGAAGATCGGCTTCGTATTTCGTGACCCCACGCCACTTATGCGGTGTATAAGAGAAACATAGGGAATTTTCAAAATTATCATTGGCGTATTTTAAATTTGCCGCAAAAAACAAACCAATCGCAGCTATTTCATTATATTCACTTACGTTTCTTTTGGCAACCAATGATGTGTTTAGTTGCGCAATAACCGAGAGTCTATGTTTGTGCTATTATTTCTGTTTATAATATGGTTCAATTAAAAACGCAATCCGATATGGAATTTTATTCGTTCTTATTCGAGTGCCATGTAATAATCTCAACGTGGAGTAAGTAAACCGTAAAAAGTTGTCCAAGGGGGGGAGCGGATATTTTGGGCCTTCGACGTGTGGGCCTCTCATTTCCAGTTAATAAAGTGATTTCTAAAAAAACATGGTGTTTCGCGTTTTAAATCATTATAAACAGTGGCCGATTTTTACCAATGTAAATCTATTAACCTAAATACCGTTCAATATTTAAATAGAATGAACGGTTTTAGTACTGGTGAAGAAGATTCGCGGGGTCCCACCGATCAGATTTGTTGTCTTGTAGATAACGGTGATCGGTGTTCAAAACCGGCTGGTAACGCTTCGTATAGTAAAAGAATTCAAAAAACTGTCACTCAACGTAGATTAAATTTAAGCATCGACACATCCGTACGTTTTAATATTCGACATCCCTCAGATAATTAAAGTAATTTATGTTTAGGCTCGCCATATTTACATATGTGATTTCCATAAAATGATTATACAGTGTGCGAGAACTAAAAGAAGACGCAAAGATTCCGAAGAAGATAGCAACGAAACTGACACTGATATACCGGAGGTCGATTTGTTCCAACTTCAGGTCAACACTTTACGTCGCTACAAACGCCATTACAAAGTTTCCACAAGACCTGGCTTAAATAAGGCGCAACTGGCAGATGTAAGTTACTTATTTCCTAGTGGATTTCCTAAATTTCATTTTTGTTTTTCTTAAGGCACTTATGAAACAATTCAAAACGATTCCTGTGAAAGAAAAGGACATTTTAACATTTTTCATTTATACGGTTAAAACAAATAGTAATAAGTTAGATCAAAAAAATGGAGTAAACAGTGATGCAACGTGATTTACATGAATTTTTTTCTTGTATTTTAAACGATTTTTGTAACCAATGCAAAATAAATTTTAACGTTTTATTTTACTTTTTTCTGTATTTACATTCAACACATCTTCCTCACTATCATCAACACTTATGCTTTCCTTTAGCTCTGCATCAGGACTGTCCTCATCGCTGCTTACGACCCACGCACTCTGTCCACTTTCTTTTGGTATGAGAATTGCTGAATTCGGAGTTGTTGACTCAATTTCTTGAGTATTTTCTAGGAAATTTTTATTTTTCTCTTTTCGACTCGTCTGAATGTCCCATTTATCCATATATAACTCCAATTGTTCAAAAGTAGTATCATCTTCCATGAACTGAGAAATGTCGATACTGACTGCATTTTTCCTATAACAATATTCATATTCAATAATTTTGGCAATTATACTTTCGATGTAGTGAAAGCTTATGATGTACTGTACATAATATAATGCTGCATTTTTTATATTTCAAAATTTTCCTAACTCGATCCTTTTTGACACTTCCTTAAGGTTCGATTTCTTCATTATTCTTTATGGTGATAAAAACACAATTAACCTATCCTAAGTACCACCACAACATGCAATCGCCCTGAGACAAGAAAATTGTCTCCTGTAAAATTTGCTAGATGTGCCTTACGATACTTTGGCAAAAAGGTATCGATATAACGGTCGTTCGTGTCCCAGACGAGTGCGTACAAAATTGCCAGTAAGACGCCCTCGTGTCCGACACGGGCACATACGTTAAGTGGTTAATTACTGATTACTACCAACAAAGTTAAAAAAAATATTTTTTTAGTCTTCTAACCTTTCTGGAATTAAAAAACACAAAAATGAACCAAATGCTATCATTGCAGTACCATAAGAACAAGTAAAAGTGGGTCAGAGTATGCCGTGGTATTTGTGAAGTGATATCGTAGATTGAGTAACTTATTTTTTACATTATACAAGAGTTATCTGTATTATACATACATTAGGCGCAATTAAGAGAAGTAATAAAACTGGCTTAAATTGTATTTTGTTGCAAACAACAATGTGTTACCCAATATTTGTAATTTGGTCCAGTAACATAACTAATTATTATGCCTTTGGCAAGTAGACAATTTTCAGCCTTAAAGTACTATGTAGTAGATCAGTAAAGTATGGTCTAGATGCCGAATACGATGTACGACCTGTGAGTTGAAAATAAATTTTGCAGTTTTAAAATCTTAAAAAATAACACGTTTCAATGATAAGACATTTAAATTTCAGGGATAATAAATTATGACTACAAATATTTAATACCTAGTCATTCAGAAAATCGTTTTGTCAACCGGTGCTCTAAATAATTGATGGTAAGAGCAAGATTTGATAATTTTTGCTATCTAATCGTAATCAGGTAAGGCTGGTAACAAAAACTGAACCAATAAGAAAAATAAAGCTTCTTATTACTAACTCTCGACAAAGCGACGGCTTAATCTGCAAACAAGCTAACTCCTGTAGAGCTTATTTTGCAGCAGCAGCTTAAAACTGTAAATGATTCAACATTTATGCATGGAGTTGGTTTTTTTGTGTGAGTAATTTTAGGAGCAAGCACTTGTTCAAAGCCATATTTGAGCAATAACCTTATTTTGGCTAGAAATTGGAGTTAGCTTGTTTGTGAATTAAGCTGTCGAAATTCCTTCTTTAATGTAAACAAGTATGGTGATTATAACCATCATACCTTTTTTCTGTATCTTCCTCAATTATTCTTTTAATATCTTGAATAATGGCACAAGCTCTAATTGAAGCCTTATTAGTGCAGTTAATTATAACTTCAGGAGAAAGTAGTGCACTTCCACCTAAATGCACACTGCATAGTTCCTTATACGCGTTTAGACCAAACATCAATTCAGCTTCAGCTACTTCCACTTCCAGTAGTAATGGATCAGCTAAAACTGTCTTCCTGCAACATTGATTTTTAAAAAAATATTGCTATTGCTACTTGGTAGTTTTCTTACCCGCTGTCAAAAACTGCATATGAAACGCAAATAGGATAATGATGCATTACAGTAGGTATAGGATCACGTTGTGAATAAGAGTGAATTGTTATGGTTTCTCCATCAGTTGTTACATCAGGCCTTCGAAAATGTGCCAAAGCTGTTAATGCAGCTATGGAAGCACAGTCAAGAATATTACCCTCATGATTGAGCACATTTAAATCTACTCGCAAGGACCAAGCCTTTTCGCCAACCTTAATGCACAATGATTCTAAATCAACAGCTTTGGAATCTTTAAGGCATTTTTCAAGTAATCTATTTAATTGCACTGATAGATCTGTTTGACGACCTGCTTCAAAATGAGCAGCAGCAAGAGGATTTAATTCAACATTAATGTTTAAGTTGCCTTCACTTGGACGTGACGGTTTTGGCTGTTCTATTTCACAAGAGACTTGTGCAATGACCCTAAAATGTTAATGTTAACACCGAACTTGTAATAAATATTTATTAAACCTGGTATTTCCTAAAATTGCGCAACAACAACCCCAATCTTGTCCTAATTTGATGGTTAAGTTGCGGAATTCATCAAATCCTCTTCCGTCAATACGCTAGAAATGCATTTTTGAATAATTGCTACAAATAAATCCTAAATTTATATACTTACAATGAACTCTGACAAGCATTTTAGAGTAAATTGCTTTTCACAATTTGAAATTATATTTTCCCTTAATTTCGACATTTTTTAGGTTACTTGCTATTTAGTTCGATTTTTAGCCACCATTACTTCCTTTTGCTGTCCACGCTGTCGTTAGAGGAGGTATGTCAATGAAATTTTCATATAAATCGTCAATTTTGAGTGCTTTTTAGTTGTAATTTATTAATTTTCGAAAAATATTATCAAATTGATATTTTTTCATTAAATATTAGGATCTTACACCTTAACAAAATTGGATCTTAATCGTCCATGCCACATAACCTTACCAATTCGGAATGCTAATGTAATTTTTCTTTTATAGTGATAAAAAATGACGAACTCAAAGGGTTATCGACGGGGAACGCGAGATTTGTTCTCCAGAAAGTTTAGAAAACATGGCACAATCCCGCTGTCAACTTATATGAAAGTGTATAAGGTGGGTGACATTGTCGATATCAAAGGCAATGGAGCTGTGCAAAAGGGGATGCCCTATAAAGCTTACCATGGTAAGACTGGGCGAGTATTTAACGTTACTCAACATGCTTTGGGTGTGATTGTAAACAAACGGGTTCGTGGAAAAATCATCCCTAAAAGGATTAATATCCGTGTGGAACATGTTAATCATTCGAAATGCCGTCAGGATTTCTTAACTCGTGTTAAACAAAACGAAAAGTTACGTAAAGAAGCAAAGGAGAAGAAAATTCGAGTACAATTAAAGCGACAACCTGCACAACCACGATCTGCACATATTGTCAGCGGGCATGATGCACCAATATTATTGGCTCCCATACCATATGAATTTATTGCTTAATTTGTACGTTGAGAATTTAATAAATAATAAATAAAATTTGCAGCTTTTTATCTTGATATTTAAATTTATTTATGACTAACGATTATTTACAAAGTAAAAATAAAGTGGTCTGCTTAGCAGTATTTTTATAATTATGCACTAAATACTCATTCTTTTTTATTTCATAAAATGGCATATCATTCAGAAATATTGAAAACGGTGAACTTTACTTTCTTAATATTGGGGCAGTACTTTCAATTTAAAATAATATGATTTTGTTACAACATACAAGTATTGATGAAGTAAATGTACATGTCAAAGGTTTACCAAATCTGTCTTCATGAAAATCCTAAGCATATCATGCAACGTCGCACCTTGCAAATTCTTGAAAATACATGAAAAGCCTAGGTTTATTGTGTATACTGAAAAAATTTCATGATGCGCTGGCATTACACGGTATGCCTAGGATTTTCATGAAGACTGATTCACGAGAAGCCTTCATGAATATACATGTAATATACAAGCCCAATTTTAGGCCTACTTATTCCTTAAGTAATGACAATTTTTGACATGAATAGGATTTAATTTCTTTTTTCTCCAAACGTCATAAAAGTGGCATTTAAATGACAGAATGTTGCTAGTAGAAGTTTCATTTATATGCTTAAGCAGATAAAGTACTTTATATGCTTAAGCATATAAAGTCCATGTTACTTGATTGAATAAACGAATACATTTTTTTCCAAACACCATGTAATGAATTTCTTGAACGCTGCTTCATAAACACCGCTTGACTTTGTAGGAAGAAGATTTTCAATCTCGGCTCTTGCTATTTCGGCTATTTCAGGTGGAGTTAATTGAATTTCGTCTGAATTAGACATTGCCACAAAATTGACTGACTTTTCTCAAACAATAATTTGTTGTTTGGCGGTTGCTACGGTAATATCTAGAAAGTGTCTATCAGGCAATGCTATTTTTGTACAAGTGTAATGTTTCCCGAAATAACCTTGTTAATTAGATGCTTATTTTTGTATTATAATTTTACGTTTGGAGAAAAAATAACATATATTATTCGGAGTATAAGCGCTTTATGTGCTTCGGCTGATTTGGCTGCCTCACTACGATCGGCAGTCAACCTATCAGCCACAGCACATAAAGCTTTGCTTATACTCCTAATAATATAAATAACTATTATAGACGGTTCATTATGAGAATCCAAACAGTTTTTTTAAGCTGACAAGCGCTATACCAATATTAAAATTTCAAAAACGGGATTCTCATTATGGTCCAACTATAAGGCAACTGGTGCTTGTGCAATATAAAATAGTTCAAAGAACAATGGTATTATTCTCATTTGTAATCAACTGAACTCAAAAGGCCTCTTTTAAATATTATTCATTGAATGAAGAATGATGGACTATTTTAAAATATGTTTTGTAACAAAAATTGAATAGTTTTTATTTGTACTGCACAAAAAAAAAGATTAACTGACACCTCATTAATATTAATTAAATGGGTGAACTTGTTTGAATCATTTAAAATAATTTACTGCAGTAACAAGAAAAGTATTTCAATTTTACATGTTTTTTAATATTAGTTATCACAATACTATAACCTCTTGCATATTATTCAAATTTCTTAGATTTAAAACAGTCCAAATATACAACTACTTTGATGATTTTGGTTCAACAAACAAAATATGATGATAAACAACTAATTTTATGAGACAACAAAAAGATTAAACTGCAGTGTTAAACCGTGTTACAACTTTTCACAAAACATGTGTACAAATAAATATTTAAATTCATTCTAATACTTTTAAAACAGTTCTTTATAGAACAGGATCACCGAATCCCATACACTTTTACCTTGGCAGTAGGTAGTTGTTTGCTATGAATTTACAATTTTTCAAATACTCAAGATGGTTCAGATGGTATGATAAATTTCTTAAAACTCACAGTGCTATAATATTCAATTTTAAGTCACCCAAATACATAATAGTGTTGCATTATTTTATAACAGCAATTTAAAAATTAAAGTAAAGGGCGGATTAACTTTTTTAGTACTTTCTTAAACACCATCTATTGAAAAAATTCTTGTTCTTATTTTTTTTAAGATATATGGATTTGAAATGAACACTTCCCACTTCTTTTAATATTTTTCACAAAACTTAAAAATTAAGGTACTTTGCTTAATTTTTAGAACACAGAAATTTGATTACTGTTTCCGACTTTCCATCATATATTGCCTTCCCTCGTCAAATCAAAGTTTACAAGAGTTCAAAACACCATCCAGGGATAGACTGTATAAAGCAATGTTGTAAGAATTTATAGATGGATTTAAATTTTGTGTTAATCCGCTGAATTGGAGATATAGTGCACCGAATCATTTTTATGTAAAGGAAGTTTAAGTAACTTGTGTAACAAATGAAACTTAAAAAAAAAACCTAATTAAGCAATAATAAATACTTTTAGTAGAATTTTACAATCGGTATTTAATATCTTCTACATACAATAAGTATTGTTCTTAAAACTCTTTCACTGTGGGCTTTATGAAGGAATATAAACAAAAACTAACCAACAGCATGTGTTCTCCAATTGAAGGGCAAGAAGTACCTAAGTCACTTTTTCATATTTCTAGACTTGATGTTTCAATGTGATGTGGAAATCACATTGTTTTGATTTTGAATATTTTTTTACTAAAGTAACTAATCTTTAGTAAAAAAAAAACAGATCAAACTGAAACATCAAATCTCAAATAACACAGAATAGGAAAATTAACTTAGGTACTTCTTGCATAGAGCCCTTCAATTGCACAAATCGCCTTGCTAAAACTTAGGAAAAAGTTCAAAAAAAAGATCTAAAAGGGAATTTTACCATTGTCCTTTGATACACTTTATCTCAGGCACCTTTAAATTAACAACTTTTAAAAATTTAAATTTTAACAATATAACTCAAGATAATACTTAATCACATGGTCACATGTTGGTAAAATTCACAGTTACGTAATATTTTCATCAATACTAATCTCATCTGTTAACAAATAATTTAAACATTCTACACGCCTTTTATATCATTTGATATGACTATTTAACTTTCTTATCAAAAATAATAAAAATAAATAGGGAACTATTGCACCATATTTTAAACATTTAAATTATCCGTTACAAAATGAAATTCTAACATCAGTATGCAAAAACTGATACTATAATCTTGGAACATGAGCAGTTCAAATTTCTCATCTCATATTTAGTACAGGTCGTTTTATTGTTTTACGATTTTACTAGTTGGACACATAACATTTTTCATTCAAATTACATACCTTTTTGTTAAAAAAAAATTATACATTATGTACATCAAATGTTTGACAAACATTCTTCCAAACGGCTTAACTATTACATAGTATAACAATGAAAAATAAATTAATTGATTACCTCCTAAATTGTGTCTGCAATTAAACACCTGTACATATTTGGTTCTTTTTGTCACGTATTTATTTATTCACAATATTCAAACCCCACTAAAGCAGGACAGCTGTTGGTGTAAGTTTAGCACAGATCCAGGAAGATTTTGATGACACAAAGGCAGCCGGGCTCATAAGTCCCTCGACTGATAAAACAATATGTACCCCGTTTCTGATGATTTCTGTGTATCAGAAGTGAGGCCATAAAAATCTTCTATCGTTGATGCATCAATTTTCTGCGAAAAAACATGCATTAACAACAAAATTAAAAGAGGAAAAAACGCTTACATCAACTTGGTCATCATCAAATAACAGCCAAAAACCATGGCTCTTAACTATACTAATATAATGACCTCGATTGGGTCCACTACCACAATGTATCACCACTGCAACTAAGTCATACAGCCGATCGGGATTAACCGCATCATCAGACTAAAAAGAATGAAAGTCAATGAAAAGTTAATAGCTTAATTAGGTCTTACAGTATTAAAAAGCCGAAGTTCTAATGGAAAAACAACTCGATGTGATACTTTAATATGCCTATTATATTGTTCCATGTATTTAAATCTCTTCAGATGTAGTGCAAGTATCATAGGTAATTTCTTAACTCTCATTCGTTTCTGAGCTTCCTGGTAACTACTACAGTTATCACATTTAAATTTATTATCGCTACATAACGTTTCTGTGTTGCTGAAACATCGAAGACAATGTGTGATGCTCGTATTCTGTTCAATGTCAACTTGCAAGTCAAAAAAGTCTTCATCTTTACTGCTTACTGTTTCACAATTTAAACATCTTGTTTCACTAGTTAATATACCCTGAAATATTTCATGAACCCAAGTAGGTTCTATAGGTGTGTGTATAGTACCATTTTCACCAGTACTTTTGTTTTTTATGTTGTTTGTAGTAGAATTTTGCTGTCGTTCAGCTAAAATTATTTCACTAATGTGATTTATTAAGAAATTTAAAAACTCATGTGCATCTTGCTGCATGTAATTATCAAATTCTTCTGCAATAAAATTTGAAGTGAACAGGATGAAATCACAAAGTAGGAACTTACCTTTTTCTTTTCGTAGCCTTGCTATAAATTTTTTTGGAGCAATAGAACCTACTTTCTTTTTTTGCGTTGCAATACTGTAAAATAGATCGGCAAGACATGTAAGTAAAGTCTCTTTAGTCCTTTTATTTTTTGCTTTGTACTCTAGCACCTTGTCCCGGAATGGTTTACAAAAATATAATGCTTGTAAAACGGAATTACTATAGCAAGTATTTCCAAACTGAAATAAAACAAAATTATTAAGAAAAATATGAAAACGGCATTTTTATATGCAGTACATTTACTAATCCGAAATAATGTTCATTTGATGGGAACTGTTCAGAGCCTATATCTCGTTCCAGTTGGGAAATATTCGTACCCTAAAAGAAATGTTAACGTATAACAACAATAAATTGAATAATTAAAGCGATTAATTTTAAGTAATATTGATAAATAAAATCGAACGAATAGTATAGGGTTACAAATTCAACACGTTAAACAATAATTTCGTCAAATGAGTATATATTTATTTCAATTCGCATACCATATTTTGGTTACTAAACCATCACGTTTATGTGAAAAAAACCGCAAAGAAACACATTTAACTCAGAAAACGTCTCCATTATCGCATTTTGACAGCTGTAAAACAACCCATGATAACAGAAACTGTCAGAACTTGGAAACAATTTTATTTTTTAAATGTACAAATACAATGTTGGTATTACTGAAACAACTAAATTTACAGCATTTCCAGCCTTTTAATTTTTTTAAATTGGAACGTTTGTACAGGTTACGTTTTGCAAAGTAACTTGTCCCAACTCATTATTAGCAACTAAAAATGGAAATGTTTCCATACCGTTGCAAGCGGCTCCGTATTGTCCCTGCCTGTTAACTGCTATGACGGCACCAGCAAAAGAAGAATATTTCAAAGCAATTCTATTAATTGCTAAACTTGCTGCATTTGTTGGTGAGCTTCCCCTTCTCATTTCTTCTACTGCTAAAAAACTTGGTAAAAATCGCATCATTACATCTCCGTCACCAGTAGCAACAGCAGCACCTGCATCATTATCTGCATACGCTCCTGCACCAGGAATTGGAGCATCTCCTACGCGTCTAAAATAAGTTTAATAAAAAGATATTATATTATAAAATTCACAATGATTTCTACCCAGGAATTTTATGTGTAGCCCCATTACTTGAAGTTCCTGCAGCAATGTTGTTATCCGCATCAATAGCTATCATACCAATTGTATCATGATTTGACTGAGAAAATTTAACCCAAATATCATCATAATAATCACTATCGTCTAATATAGGATTATAAGGACCACAATTTTGTTTGGGGTCAGGTATAACGTTCTAAAATTTTTTTTTAATATATGTAGTATTCAATTACAGGAATGTATACCTTCCAAAAATTAGGTTGGCATTTGTTTGTCATCCAATCCTCCCAAACTTGGCTAGAATTGGTGGTATTTAAAGGTTCTTGTACAAAACCCATCATAACTGCAAATTTGGTAGCTAAACTTCCAACCAAAATTGAGTGGTCTGTATGATCCAGGACATATCTAGCTACTGATGACGCTTTTTTAACTTCTCGCAATCCAGCAACTGCTCCCATATTAATAGTAGCCCTTTAATTATGTTACAGTAAACTCTCAGTTAATCAGAACTTATGCAAAAACATTGAAGAACTATTTTTAATTTAAATTAAAAATAAATCAATTATTAACGGAAATGTATCTAAGATTGAAGTTAACTAGCCACATATTAATCTCCCACTCCTATCAATTTACCATAATTATGTAATTCTTAACATAAACGTTTATATAGGTAAGTAAGGTATATAGTGATGTTAATTTAGGAAATTGTAACATAGAAGTTATGTACAGAAATAGCTTGCATAGTATGGTTTCAATCAGTACTGGTTTATTAAAATGAATTCAAAATATTTTTTTTTTAAACTGCATTACGTACTGATTTTATACTGTTATTGTCTAACAAAATGCAATTGCTTTGTATTTTTTGTTCCACTCTAACTGTCTTTATTTGCATTTTGCATTAAGTATACTTATCTTGTTCAGTACTGTTTTGTCTAATACGATATTTCTATGGAAAATATTAACCATACTGTGCAAGGTATTCCTGTATTTGTGCAAACCATTACCCATCAAATATCATTGCATCAAGTGTGGTTTCTCCATTTTCATCTGGACTTCCTCCATATCCCACTGTAAAATCACACTGTAGTTTTTCACAAGTTGTGCACCCTTCTTCAATGGTGTCTATTGCGGTGTGATTACTAACATATTCCCAGGCTGAAAAATTGTTTCATTTTAAAGTTGTTATGTGATATTGTCTCGTACCTTTTTGAGCTGCATCAAAAAATTTCCAAGTGGTTATGATCATAGGTATGGTAGAACTTTCTCCATGGTTCTGTGTAAGTGAAATTAAAGTAATCAAAAGTAACTGGTTTATAAACATGCTATTAATGTTTTAAAATAACCGCTGAGAATTTGAATACTCCTTCAAAAAGGTAACCTAGAAATTATTTATGTTTATTTCACAAAAGCAATCAAGTTGTTATATTGTAATTAAAATTATTACAGCTACCATAAATTTTAATAATGGCAGACAACTATTACGAAATACTGAACTGCAAAGAAAATGCTAGTTATGTCGAACTAAAGAGAAATTATCAGCGACTTGTCAAAGAACATCATCCTGATAAACACTCAACAAAGTCCACTGATCATTATTTAAAAATTGATAATGCTTGGAAAATTTTACGTGATGAGAAACTCCGGAAAAAATATGATGCCCAAATAATGCAAGATAGTTTGGAGGAAGAAGTGTTAGTTTATGCGAGATTAAATATAGACGAGCTGGAATTTAATGCAGATTCATTATGCGAGTACCCCTGCAGATGTGGATATTTATATGTTATAAGTAAAAACATCACAAAAGAAGAGATTATCGAATGTGATCAGTGTTCTTATGTAATAGTGACATTTAAGAATTCAACATAACAAAAAATTATATTTCAATGTGAAATAAATTATAATGAAAAATAGTAATTAAAAATTACATATATTGTTTTTACTGAAATAAGACAAAATAAAATACCCGAAGGATAACTTTTCAAGCCATAGCTCCTTCGCCAAAATATTTTTTTCCGTGTTTTAATACTAACTGAATGGCAATTCAAATTAATAACTCTATCTGTTTCATTATTTTTAACACGGTATTGAAAAAATTTGTAACCACAGCATGCAGCTCCATGTTTTCCTTCATTATTGACCGCTACGACCGCACCAAAGAATTCTGGATGTGCTGAAATAATTCTTGTGATACTTAAATTGGCAGCCTTTTCAGGTGACATGTTTTCTCTCATTTTTTCTACAGCTAAAATACTAAAGGACGAGAATATTTTTAGACTTAATTTTACAGATACATACGTCGGTAAAAATTGTAGAATTTTGTCACCATCACCGGTTGCCACAGCCGCACCTACAGCATTATCTGCATACACTCCTGCTCCTGGTATAGGAATATCACCTACGCTTCTAAATAATTATCGTTAATTTGTTTTGAACAATCTACTTATAAGTACCCAGCAATTTTATGATTAGCTCCATTAGTTGATGCACAGGCAGCAATATCTTTATTTTGATCAATAGCAATAATTCCCATTGTATCTTGATGTTGTATAAGGTTTGATGTGCGTATATAATTTTTTTTTTTATCATTTTTATTGGGATGATAGGGACCGCATTGTTGACTTGAATTTGGTTCTACATCCTTAAACGCTATAATTAATTTTTTTATTAAAATTATCTTAATAGGAAGACCTTCCAGAAGTTAGGCTGGCAATAATTTGTTTTCCATCTATTCACAGTATTCAAAGTATCTGAATTACCCAACGATTGCTTTCTAAATTTTAAATTAACAGCAAATTTAGTAGCTTCCAGTCCCGCTAAAATTGACAGATTTGAGTCTAAAATGTTTCTACTAACTTTTGATGCCTCTTTTATGAATCTCATTCCTGCTACTGCTCCCATGTTCATAGTTTTACTAATAATAAATTTGATCTGTTAACAAATTATTTTTGGACTTTTAAGCGATTAAATAATTACCCATCAAAAATAATGGAATCGAGAGTTGTTTCCCCATTTTCATCAGGATTTCTACCATATCCTATGATTAAATTGCACAGTGCTGAATTTATTTCCTCACAAACTGCACAACCTGTCACAATTGCTTGAATAGCATTATGATTATTAATTAAATTTGTCCAAACTGTAAATTTACAAATGACGATACGTATGTCTTTTATTTTAGTCTTAATGTCTACCTTTTCCTGTAACTTCCTTAACATCCTGTATACTTACAACTATAGGAAGTGAGGAAAACTGAGCCTGACGCACTACAACTGAAAATAAAATGCAGAAGTTGCAAATGTTTCTGTAGACATTTAACATTATATGACGTTTGAAACGAAAGTAGTTAATCACAAAAATAAAGTTGATTTAAAAACTTCAAAAAATAAACAAACACATTCTTTCATCTTGCAGCCATGATTTAATTAAAATTAATGGCATTGTGCCTTAAATAAAACGTTCAATTATGGTAGGCTACGATTTTAATTTTAAGTTGGCAAAGCCCATTACAAGCTTAAAAATTTGAAAAGTTCAATGTTGTAATAACAGACATTGCAATTTACGTGTTGCCAACTTAATATTAAAATTGATTTTTTAAGGCACCGTATAAATGCAAATAATCTGAAAGTACTTATTATAGGTCAGATATTTTAAACAAGATAATTTATAAAAAACACGAAAAAAATTAAACCGATTGTGTGATATTGCCAGTTAACAAGTCATTGATGAGCAAAAATAATAATTTGACGGAATAGTTTTGTTAATAATTTGTTTGGGATGCGGCTTATGAAACACCTGCATAGTAAAACGCTTATGTGGAAGTTCGTTATAGGCAAGTTTTACAAAGATAAAAGTAGTAGCATTTACATCCGATTCAGACGTCAGACGTTATTTTAATGACCCATTATTATCGCATTATAAACGGAAAGAAAGATTTCCGAAAACTTTCTTGCAAAAGTTTTTATTACGTAATATTACTATTTTGTATAATGTGTTGCCTGTTACAGTAGTTGGACCCAATTTTAAACATTCAATATGTAAAAGTTTTATAGTACGTTTTTAAACCCGGAAGATCGTGAAATATTTTTTTTTTTTGTTTATTTTTGCAAAAAGATTGCTGGATAAACACAGATATTACCGGCGCAATTGTACATACAAAATTTTGTTACTACCTATACCAAACGTTGTATTAAAATGAAACATTTTTCACAAAAATAAAAATAAGACTACTTTGCTTAAGGTCAATTTCATGTTTTGTAGTTTTTAGAACACTGTACATTTTAATAAAACCTTGACAATTGTTTATGACTTTCCAAGACAAGCAAAACTTTTTATAAACAACTTTTTGGCGTAAAGTTCAAAATAATTTATTTTTCCCTCTTGCTAACCCTATCCGTGGACACATTGTATTCCTCATGTTTTATTACTAAAGAGCCAACATAGATCAAATCTATTTGAAGGCGGATTTAGTAGGAATTTCTATCAAAATACATTGGGAATCCCCATTCTTGATTGTTACACGTTAAACAAAAAAAGATAACCGAAAATTACTACGATTTTTTAGTCTATTTCGAATAGACATTTGCTAATTATTTTACTACAGCATCCTCTACCACATCCTATTGTGCAAAATTACCAGACGATTTTTTTTCTTAAATTATTCTGTTAACGACTGATTTGTAAATTTAAATGTAATTTGTAAATTAATTTTTTTCCATAAAAAAAATAATCTTTGGCGGCAAAATGTGCCCATTGTCTCATCACATAAAAAAGGAATACTGGTGGAAATGGGGTTATTTAGCTATTAACTGTGTTACTAACATCGATTCAACACATAATCATCTCGTTATCTGCACGATTTTTTCTTGTAAATCCTTCTTACCGAGCATTTTACCGTTTTCTTTTTTTAATTTCAGCAGATTCAGCAATAAAAATTAATATCTTCTTCGTTGACTTTCTTGCGACCGACGACCTCTCGTACTAAACAATGCAAAAATTTCGTTCGTCTTTATTTATTTTAATATACCTGGCAATTTGTAAAATGGTAATGAGATTGTAATCAAGCGACCTGCTGACCCTCCGTGACCACGGGCAGGTCAACTGTACATGACACTCAAAAACATTTGACCTAAACTTATAATTTCATTAATGCGAACGTCGTTACACACCAAGTCATTTTGATAATCGTACAGATTCGAAGCAATTACACTACTTTCACTCAACACTTCTCGTATATTTCGAATAGTTTTTGCTTAGAATTGATTTAAACGGTTTATTTTGGTTTGCCCTGGGGCGTTTGTCGTCAATGAGATAAACAGAGAAACCGATAATAGATTTGTTGAGCTCTAATAACTGTATAGTTTTTGGCGTTCTTTTTATGCGTCTGCGAAAAGTAATATTTAAATAAGGAATTATTGTGTTTGCACTTGTATAAAACGTGCGAATTTAAGTGGTACAACGTTATATCTCAGTTTGGTGTATATACATATATGTACTCCTGATACTGTTATACAATAAGAATAAAAGCCGCAGGGCTATAATTTACTAAATGCATGCGGTGGACGGTGGAAGAAATCAGGGTGGCCCGGCCCAAATACTGTGGGAACGCTTTTCGTACTTGAATTATAGATGAAATGTTTTGTTTTAATGATTTTTTTTGCACTTTCTAATTACGTTAATGATTGTAGTTTACACACAACAGGAGTTTTGCGATTTTGATATTCCGATAAACCACTTCTTTATGCCTTTAACGGAACTTGTTGAATTTTTTTCAATTGACTTGTTTCGGACTTTCCAAAATTAAAGACCGCTTCAGTAATCGTTACAAACGTAATTAAATATGCGTTAATTAATACGATTTACTTAAACATTTATTTTCTTTTAGATTCCGTTAATTATTATTATAAAGACTGCGCTTTTTCAATTTAAGAGATTATGTAGTTCAAAGGATCATCTCAATTCCATCCCCCCTACTTGATATTCACTATCTAAAAAATTAAAATTGGGTTAGTATTTTTTTGTTCAAAAGTATACAGGGTGATGAAAAAAAGGTGCCCATGATTGATATTGGGACAATGCTTTCTGTTGAAGCATCGTGGAAATCGTAACAAAAGTGGTCCAAATAGATTCTGTTTAAAATTAAAACAGTTTATCTAATTGTAAGAGCACAACGTGGCAATACTGCATATATTTCTTTTTCTAAAGAATTACCTTCAGGTAGGCCTACTTCTTGTATCTAAGCAACCAAACCAAACCAAAGAATTTAATATAATTAAACAAGAATACACAACAAACAGGTAATTGAAAGGCTGCATGCAAAATGTCCCTAAGTGTCGTAGAGATTTTCTACTATTTGCGCTATTTCTAATAAGAATGGATGAACTTTCGGTCGCACTTACTGATTCCCGTTTAAAAGGCCCCTAACCATGTTATGTAGTAAAAACAGATCAGTCAAAAACGAAATAATGTAATTTCCAGATCAAATTGAAACATAAAATCTCAAATATCTCAGAATAGGAAAAAGTGACTTAGAGTGACTGTCACGATAATCCTTGTATGCTTCGTCCTGATCCAGTTTCAATCGCTTCCACAACTGCTTCCTCCAATGGTGATGTACGAACTTCACTATTTGGCCATTTTCTCTTAATTTTTGCTCCACTTTTCTAATTACGTTAGCATCTGGATGACATCGATGTGGATACACTCTAGCATATTCTCTAGCAGCTTCCGATGCGTTATTATCTGTCTCACCCAAGCGGAGCAACATGTCTAGATATTCACTGAAATTGTATTCTATTTTAAGACTTTTTAGGACATTTGACTTGTATCGTTCAAATTTGACAAGAGAACTGACATTGAAATGTGAATTATTGTTGCCAACGTTTCCTAGGAGATTTGCGATGTTGCGACATTGATAAATTTTCCTCGGGGCGAAGAAACCGCACTTTTAACATCGGTAATAAAGTTGGTTTCAATACACTTTTTACACTTTTTTTTAAAAAGCACCATCAATTGCATCAAATTTAGACCCTAACAATGAAATTATTACAAAATTGTTAATCGTATAGATTTTTATTGTCTGAATAGGAAAGCTTATATCTTGGTGAAGAGACAACAAATTTTATTTTGGCTTTCAAATTCGTGTTTCGTTAGAAATCGTCTATAAGATATAGCTACTCACGGGCACCTTTATTTCATCACCCTGTATAACTATCCAAACATTGTAACCGCAAAAGAGATGAAAATAATTTTATATGACAGGATTAATGAAGAATTAACTAAAAATTACGGTCATTGTTATACAGGGTGTGTATAAATGTCTGTGATTACAGTTGGCTATGGAATTATATGGTGTTCCACGAACGTATATAATGTTCACGTGCTGCACAAGCACTCTCGGCCTCTTCCCACCCATACGAGTAAACGAGAAAGAGTAACGCCCAAAATTTACAGCAATCAATAGAAATTCAAGGATGAAGGTGATATAGACCTTAGTTACATAGAGATAAAGATTTGAACTAATTTATATAAGGCACTTAAGAAAATTAACATTTATTTTGAATACTATTGGCACTTTGTTAAGGGCTATACTTTTATTAGAAATGCTCAGATGCTAAATTGACATTTTAAAATGACGTTTAACGCCCAGATCACTATCGATTTGTTTACAAAGCAAATTTTATAAATATGCGAACATTGATTGTTGATATATTCACTGCAAAAGGATGAGAAAGTAAATTCAACTCGGATAAATAAAGAAAACAGTTCAATATTTAACCTCGAATTTATGATTTTTTAATTAGCCGAGTAAGCACCGCAAACTTAATAGGGAGATAAGTATCAGGAGTTCACTGTAAGCGAGTTAAATTAAGAGGAACAAATAAATTAAAAATTCTGCAACTAATTAAGTTGATTCTACTTATCTTATTTTCTTTTCATTTTGTTATTACCGTTGTATGTGAATCACTACTACTCAATAATAATTTTCTACAATTTTTTCCTCGAAAATTCTTCTTTTTTAATCATTATTTGATGAAACATATTATTAGTCTGTGTCAGGGTGGTCAAACTGCATTTTCCATCAGAAAATGTTACACAACAATTAACTTTTTAAAGACAAAACAATTTGAGCAAGTTTCAATAATTGTCTCTTTTTAGCGGTAGTCTCGATTACAGTCCAATTACCTCGTTCTTAAACTCGACGGCGTTCAACGCCAAAACGCTATTACGTGATCGATTATACTCCAGTACGCCTTAACCCATTTCAAACTGCAAACCTTCTTTGCATCATCACTGCTTCAGTGCGACTTTTTATCTATTTTATTAAGTAGCCAGCACAAGTATAAAAAGTATTACCGCCGCCAAGACATCTGTTTTTTTCCAATTTTTCAACTGAAATTGTTGTAATAGCGCTTTATGTTAAAATCCTCGAGTGTTTCGATCATACGTCTTGCGGGTGGAATTCGTTTGCAGAAAACAAGCCGAAGGGGACCAGACTGCGTGGCGAAGCAACACCTGTGGTCTTCTGGACCTGATTATTGCCGGCTGGCTATAAAAACGATTTAATTGCTCTTTACACTGCTCATTGTTTATTGATACAGTTCATTCGACTATCGCCTAAATAAATACACGCAGCAACCGCTTCTTTACCGAGGCGGTTAAATTAGAAAAGTTCAATTATAGCAATTAGTTACAGACGGACATTAAAAACATATTTCCTATTTTTCTTTATTTCGTTTCCTGAAAAGTTGTTTTAATGTTAACCTTAATTTTACATAGGTAATTAAATACAATTATTGTTAGATAATTAGTAAAAATACAGACGTGGAATGCTTCTTTAAAATAAAGTTTTATCAACGTTTTAAATTAATAGTAAGAGTTAGTTATAATTTATAATCAAATTTACATTACATTAATTATATAATGGAAAATTATTTCATGTTGAAATTCATAATTTATCATAAAAATGTTTTTAAAATTATCTCTTTATTTTTACTTTAATTCTCAAGAGGGGATAATTTTGTTTCCGTAATTTTAACCATTTGAATAATTGGATAATTAGTTTTTTGCTAATTTTCTAATTTGACTTTAATAGAGGAAAGCTCTAAGCAAAGGAAAGAGTTTTTTCCTTTAGATATACTAGTTGTGCTTTGATGGAATTGTGTATGTATTAACCCGATGTAATAGCGTTGAAAACTGAATCAAACACCGTTAAATGGCGACCATATTATTTAAATTCAACGGCCAAAACACATACGAAAGAAATAGAACAACAAATTAATGTAATTGTGACGTGTAGTCTTATTTAAATGGGTATTTAAACTAACTCAATGTTTAAGTTAATTTTTTGTAGCGAAAGGTTTAAAATATTATGAAAAAATTAAATTAAATACAGCAGATTCGCGTTAGTTCGAACCTGAAAAATGTTAGCCTGCTCTCGTTAATAAAAAGTTAAAAATTATATAACTACAACATTTGAATTACATTTTTAAAATATACGATTTTATGCTATTAAATTTAAAAAAAAAATCATATTGTAATATTATGTAATATTTAAATTGTTCCATTTTAACCACAAATTAAAAAAAGTTTGATCATATTTACATTAAATACGACCAAACATTTTTAAAATGTTTGTGCAATTTGATGTTTGTAGATTTTAACACTTGTCGTTGACATCAAGTTTAAAAAAAAAATTGTGGTAAAAGTGAAACAATTTAAATATTATGTAAGTAATCTTTGTTATGGTATTAGTATAATAATGAACTTATTTATTTTCCTGTGATTGTTGATTTGAATAAATAAGCTTTTTTGGTTATTATTCTAAATATAATATAATAATATATAGTATAATATTAACACTAAAGAATTTTTACTAATTTTGATGTTAATGTTATTTTTAAATGTACGAAGATATTATAAAGATATGTTTTTATTTAAGTATCAAGAACAGCAGAATCTCTTGCTGTTCACATGCGTGTCATATAAGTAGACTTCGTTTACAGAGCAATAAAAAATCAAACTTATTATTACAAGTTTAGCCGGCAGTTGCGTAATAACTGCGACATAATATACTGATCCTATAACAGGTAGTAAGTATAAAATATTTAGTCGACAGACGAGAAGGATTAGAATCTAAGATGTACAATTTATAGGACAATTTTTACATAAATTAAATAAAACAGAATGAAGTAAGTTAAGTAAAAATATTCATTGAGAAGTACAGTGTGTGTTAGTGTGTCAAACTCACTTTAATGCTAGGCACGCTTATGTTTTTAATTTATAATCTAGTTCTAAGCGATACAAAAAAATGTAACTAATGATTTCCTAGCTCCTCCACAGGAAATTGCACGTATTTGGTCGTGTATTTATTTTTTTCTTAAATTAGTTTCTTTGTAATGGCATCGCGTACAGAACTATATGGTTATATTCCGGCTCAATCTTGCTGGTTTCCTTAATGATTCCACATTATCTACTGTTTTCCAGGTACTGTTTCTGTGTTGCGATTAATTTATTACGTCTGACTTCTCTGGTCGATGTCGTGTCTTTTCTCTCCGTGCGTGATTCATTTTTATCCTTACGCGACGTTTTAACACTTAACATGATTTATTTAAGCGATCTTTTCATTTAATTACATAATATTCGGTTCCGTTAAAACATTTTTTTTTTACATTGGCAAAAAATGCTATAATTAAAGCGTAGATTCGTCTTAGACTTTTTTTTTGGGATTATGAGAAAAAGTTGCTTTACAAGATCAGTTATCTTGCAATATTTGTGTAAGTACATAATTTACATTTCAATAATTGTAATTGTAATGTAACGTTCACAGATATTTATTGTAAACCTGACCAAACTGGGTTTATCTTTTCGTGTTTCTATTTCGGGGATATTTTTAGAGTTTTTACACTGTTGAGGTTATGTTGTAATTATTTACCTGTTCTAAATAAACAATTGCACTGTTAAAAAAGAAAAAAAGAAAAGAAAAACATTGAACTGAGCACACTTTATGAAAATGTGCACTGCAATTTGCATGGTTTTACCTAGGAAAACCGATTTTTAATATTCAACCCTTGTTGTAATCATTTGATAACAAGAAAATTGAATTTTTTTTTGCCTTTATGAAAATGTGGATCCTACCATAAGTCAAAAAAAAAAAAAATGACATGAAAATGTTCATAAGTAATATCACAAGAGAGTGAGAATAAATTGAAAATAATTCGACAGATTTTCGAAAACTTGTTGCCAGGGAACAGACACGAGAGCCCGTAGGGCTCGAGTGGCTATTCCCGAATGGCAATAAGTTTGAAAAAATAACTGGAGAATTATTTTCTAATTAATTCGCAGTCTCGAGTGGTATTCGGAAGATTATTTTTTAATGTTTGAATCAAAAATGCAGCATAAAAAATACAGTTTAACAGTTTAAAATAAAACTGGTGACAGATGTCAGATAATTCTCGCGGGAATTTTCTACAGTAGAAAATTCTCACTATAATAATGTTGTGATTGGACAGGATTAAACACGTGTGCCCAAATACTGCTAAACGATTGGTGAATGAAATCATTAAAAAATAATCACTGCAATTTGCATGTTTTTTTTTGGCCAGAGAGTAATGACAATGATTTCAACATTACAAAAGCTTAGTTTTTCCTAAGGTAATCCGTAAGTTTTGTTTGGACTGGATATTTTTCCATTTGTCTTTCGGGTAGAAATATCTGCAACCAAATCGTCTTCACTTTGGACAAATTAAGCAAAATTTTTCAAAATATTAATAGCTTCTAATGCCGGCAAATATTTGGTAGCCTAACTTCGTCATCCTCATCTGCTTCTGCATCTTCATCTGTGGCTTTTCCACAGTAGAATGTGCTAGTAGAAGAAGAATCGTTTGATTTTTGCGCTACAATTCTCTATCCCATTTTTGAATAACATCTTTAAAAATCTCCGAAGTCATCCAGGCTTTTTAATTCCACAAACGGTTAGAAGGCTGTAAGAAATACATTTTTTACTTTATGTTAAACCTTACCTTACCTTACCTTAAACTGACCATGTAAAATGCCATTACTATCAACATAAAGTTAAAAAAAATATGTTTTTACGATCTTCTAACCGTTTCTGGAATTAAAAAATGTGGTATAGGTACGAAATTGGTTTTCTATGATTTTGTTTTCTGAAACTGAAACAGGTAATAGAAAACGTATTTCTAAGCATTTCCTCTTATATGAACATGTGTCCGTTTTTTACTGGTTAATAAGAAGTAATAACCATTTAAACATAGTTCCAATGTTTGAAATTGATTAATCAGGTCGTCGTTGACTAAAAAGTAAATAAAATATTAGTAATAGTTGTGTTCTTATTTCATGTTAGCAGAACATTTCAAAGGTTACGGGAAATTAGATAATAAAAAATAAAATTTGATATTTCTAGAAACATCAAACAAAAACTCGGGCTAGTTAATTTTTTTTAAATTTTGTTACAAAAAAGTGTTCAAAAACTTATTTTCCACACTCGTTTCAGTTTGGCACACGACTTATGAAACAGCTGTAACGTCCGAAATTAAATTTAATTATGTGGAATAAAGCTTAATATTGTGTTTATTTTTCATGTGTATGAAAACCAAACAGTTTAAAAATATATTGAAAATAACGTAAATCACATGCGTTTAACAGGTTCTAAGCATAATGTGCACTAATTGGCTTTTATTTCGCTTTTTACTAAACTCTTCATTTAAAAGTTTAAATTGTTTATAACATAAACGGAATACTGAGTTGATATACAGGTAGTCAAGAGTGATGTTCGAGTTAATAGAAACAACATCCTGTTGTAAAACCACTCATAAATATGAAGTAAACAATGTTTACACTAATTGCAACCGAACAATGTTATTTTATAATTTGTGTTTTTTAGAGTAGTTTATTCGAAATGACTATAAGTTAGTTTTTAATAAGCTTTTAATTAATTTCACCAGCACTGGCAAAATACACATCACAGTTTCGATCAGTTATTATTAGAGCCACAGATTGTTTGCATAAAACGATACCTACTCGAATCAGAGAATGTAATATTTCAGAATCACTCATATTTTAACTCATTTAAAAGTTGACTATTCTAAAAATAGTTGTTTTAAGTTTTTTTAAAAATATCCTTAAGCTGAGTGCTTTTAAAAAGTCTGTGCGTATGTGACATTTGAAGAAAACTTTCAAATGTAGGGTCTAGACTGCGTTTAAGCGTGTCCGAAGTTGCTGACGCCATTAGTGCCTCATAGCGTTTTCGATTCACTGCTCTGAAGCACTCTTTGCTCCGACAGCGATCTTCGTGTTCGGTTAAACCTTGCACTCCGTTAAAAAACACTTCGAGACGGCTCTACATTGCTCTGACTTGTGACTCAGAGCAACACAGACCAATCGTTGAAAGTGGGGAAACATAACCTCTATTATCATAAGTGATGCTTTCACGCGTTTGGTTTAATATTGGCCCACAAAGTGCAGTTACGGAGCAACCGAAAAAAGAACTGTGACGTCACAATTTTGGAGTGCTCTTGAAGCTACTTGAGAGCAAATCGAAAACGCTACAACACACCAGTTCACAACTTATTGCACGCCAGTAAACGTTTATAAGTGCTGGCAACTCAGTTCTAATAACGCTCTATTACATCAAAAAATGTTGAGAAAACATTGTTGTATATAAAGGAATAATATTTTTATATCATCTTTTTGAAAATATAACTTGTTATTTAAAAAGATCGATTATGACATCATTACTGTGATAAGAAACATCCTGTATATAAAAATGTTTTTTTTTGTTTTTTTTTAAATTTATTATTATTTATTATATATATTATTTATTATTATTTATTTATTTTATTTATTTTGTATTTGTTGCGTTACTTGTTCTGCTTATTTTTCAACAATTTTTCTTATGTAAGAGACTAAAGTTTTTATACCGCCATTTTGACAATAAAAAGAACTAAAAAAAATAATATATAGGGGTAGATTGCAAATTAAGAAAATCTAATATGACGTTGTTACTTGGACAAGAACCATCAGGTATAAATAACAGTGTTACCCTATATCAAAAATTCTCTAATTACATTTAAAAATAGGCTTTATTTTTTATTTTTTCTAAAATTCAACAGTTTCTAATTTATCGAATTGTGACGTTACTTTTGTCGCTCACTGTATAAATGGAAATTAACTTACCTACACATATAGAAAGACATTACTCATTACAAATTGGGTCTCATCAATTTGTAACAATATCCAGGGGCAGATATTCTATGGACTTTAAAACCAACAGTGGTTTTCATTTTTGAAGTTAAAATCTTGATTGATTTCCAGAAAATTTGAACGCTTGAACGATAACGTCTAATAATTTTTAATTGTAATTATCGCCAACGTTCGGCGAATTAAATTAAAAAAACAGCCACTTTTCAGCACGTTAATTGTAGATTACTAGCCACCAGTTTACAGTTTTTTAGGTCATTAGAAAGATACCTTTTCGCGAAAGTGGCATCCGATGGTCCACCCAGTATATATATATCTGGCAGTTTGCTCTGTTTTACACTAGAAATTAATTCCAGGAATTCGTGATTGACGTGTAATTTTCTTTGAAAGCTTTTTAGAATTATTAGGAACTGGAATTCTGAGTTAATTGCTCTTCGATGGCATTCAGTAAACATTACAAAAATAAATAAGACGAGACGGCGACGATGTTTTTTCGAATGTATTAATAAATGTGTATAATTTATGAAGTTTGCACTAATTAATTTCAGATTTTTATAGCGCGTTTAAAAATCACTTGTGAATCCATTAAAGATAAAAATCAATGAGAAACTTTTATTTTGTTTTCATTAATGCAAAACTATAAAAAACAATACTAAAAAATTAAATTACTTCAGTTACATAAATAAAAATATTAAAAATAAATATTAAAATTAATATAGCACTAATCGGCGATCACAAAAAATTCATAGTTTGTTCTATTCAAACGAATCTTTCATTTTCCTCCCTATTTCTCCGGCCTCAACGATCCCTTTATAATATCTCTCAGTTGTACCATTTAACTGTTCAGACACGTGATATCTAAACATAAGTTCAGTCTCTTTTATATCTTCATCATTCCTGCGATTCTCGTCAGTTTCTAGGAAATCTATGACACCAAGACCTGTTTGTACAACGTGAGACAACGTCTGTAAATTACCGGATCTTCCTTCTCTCGAACGATTTTCAACTTCTTTTTTAAAACCGTGCAGGTGTTTCACGGAATATTCGTCCTTGTCTTCGGAAGTCGCAATTTCGTTAGTTTCTTGCACTGAAATTCCGTGAATCTGTTTACTCGGCCCGTAAGTTTTGACTTTCGAGTGGCCCTGTATTATGAGGTACATCGGTCCTTTTAGCGGTTCCGACGGTTGTTTGTAATGTTTGAAAAGGGGATCAGTGGTCAAGGACGCCGCACTAGTTGTAGTTGGTGGGAGAGTTGTTGGTAAAATGGGCATTCTAGAGATTGTCGCGGTGCTCGGTGACAAAGTGCTCGTTGAGATACTTACGGGATTTGTAACTTCCTTCTGAAGAAGACGCTGCAAACCTGTCGCTTTAACTATGATTGTTTCATCTGGTTTCGATACTATAGGAGGTTGCATTGTCTGCATTGTTTGCAATGTTTGAAGTGTGACAGGTGCCGCTTGCGGCTTAATTAGCATCATTGGCGGATGTCTGTAACTATGATGCGGCATCATTTGCAGCATGTTTGGATGTGGCGTCATCAAAATTGGTGGTTGTCGCATTGACATTTTTGGTGGCTCTATTGAAGCACTAGATATCTCCATACCAGTTGGAGAATGCACTTGGGCTTCTGGTTTTCCTATGCTTACATAAGTACTTGCGATATCCAAATCGTCATCTGTCACTTGACCTTTATACATCACTCGAGAGAAATTTTTTTCGTTATTCACAGGAAGTGAATCTTCAAAAGTCATGTTTTGTTTGCTTTTTCCATTCTTTAACGTCTTGTCGGAATTACTTTCTGTCAATAAGATTTGTTGGTTTTTCACAAAAGAATCCAACGGCCGCACTTTGACTTCCAAATTCGAAGTTTTATTGAATTTCTCAGGAATGGGAGTCGGAGTTTTCCAAGTTATTTGACTACTCGGTGCAGCATAGTTTTGATCGTTTGTCCAGTCGTTTCCAAAACTACTTGACTGATATACCAAATGAGAGGTCTGAATTATAACCGGCGGAGTCGCGGTAGTTACTGCAGTTTTAGTGACTGGCGAAGTGCTCGTTGTCGATTTCATGACCGCTTGCTCAAAAAACTCAGCTGCCGAAGGTCGATTGGAAGGAGGAGGCGGCGGAGGCATCAACATGGTGTAGGGAACATGCTGTTCTATTGTGCTGAGTTTGCTTTTGGTAAAAAGTTGCGACGGAAAAAATGATGTTGGAATCGTGAAAGTGGGCCTCGAAATTCTTTGATAATTATTAGTAAATTTTGGCCCTTCTACGAATTTTAAAAACGGGTCGTAATTGTCCCGCCTCGAATCGGCCACGTCCCTTTTATTATCGGGCATTGAAGTACCTGTACTCGGTTTGTTCGAAGTCACACCCAAAAGTAATATTTCGGTTTTTTGTGATTCCGCTGCAAGGGATGCGTCTGGTTTCCTCGAAGCTGGTTCAACCCAGTAATGAACTCTGTCCAAAACAGGTGGTACGTAGTCGTATGTTGGGTCATTTTTTAAGGGATCACCTCTTCCCAATGGCGTCCATTGTTCGTAATCCATGTGGGGAGAAAACAGTCCTCGCAAATCTTTAGAATTGGCGTTACCTGTAAACAAATAAAGTGTCAAACGGAGTTGTTTGCTTAACAATTAGCTTCTTAGTCGACACCGCTTGTGCTGCATACATAATATTAAACAAATATCTTTCAAGAGTGTGATAATTAACCATTCTAGAATGAGAATGATGCTGCTCCACAATGTAAAAAATTGAAGTTAATTTAGTACATTCCCTGAAAATGAGTTATAGTTGCTAGTTTTACTAATAAATTCCATAAGTAAATAAAATTGTAATATGAAAATTAATGAACTTCTTAAGTATAGGCTTTTCCACACCTCATGGACCGTGAGATACACAAATAAGGAAGAAGAGAAAGCTATAGAAAAAATCAACTAATAGGAGAAAAGCAGTCTGTAGCATCGCAAAACCAGTTTTGTTTTCTGCGTCGAAGTTAATGAAATGGTATAGTGCAGCATATTTAAACATCCAACATCATTCCATGCATTCACTAAAGAGTGGATACATAACATAAGAAGAAAGACACGAAAAAGCAAGTGAAATAAAAGACCATTTACAGTTAATAAATATGGCAACGATTTTTGCCACATAATTAAAATAATTCACTATCATATATTATAAAGAAATAAAGTCACTACTTTAACAGCACCAACGATGAGCAGTGCAACTGCGCATGATTCTGTCTCTTTCTTTTGAAAAGGTACATTGTCCGACTCCCTCCATACTCCATACTCACCACACAAAATGACACTTTTTCTCCTAATAACACAATATACTATTGTTTGCAATTTGATAGGTAATAAAAGCACTTTTAACAATTTTGAAGATTTCGTCATACTTTATAAGAAAAACGTAGACAATTTGAAGTACAGGTAGCCCTCGATTTACGCTGGCTCAATTTACGCCGATTCAAAATAACGCCGCTGTGGAATTCACTGTTTCGCCGTGTACATAATTGGGTAATTCACCGTTTCTTCCTATTTTAGACTAATTTTCATTTCAGTGTTGAACCGCGACGTTGTGAATTCTTTTTTCCAAAAAATGGAAGAGATCCGAAACTTTGAAATTTCATTTGTTTTTGTTAATATTTTTTAATACAAACATTTCACTTCATTTTATCTTAAAATAGTTTTTAAAAATTAAATTTATAATACACCTTTCCCTCGATTTACACGATTTCGCTTTTACACGGTTTTTAAAATAACGAATTCAAAATAAAATGGTAAAAATGAATATTTCAGATGAGTACATATTTCTACAATCATTTTTAAACTCCGTTCACTTGGTAATTCCCAGTTTTGTACGCACAATAAAACTTCCTACGTATTCACGTAAATTACTGCAGTAAATTTGTGCCAGTAGAAAAGTGTACATCATTGTGTTTTTACTAATCAGAATTTTTTAAACTTCATATTTACTGGTTAGCGATAAACAATTATTTTTTGTAGCATTTTTACAATTTTTTTCGCAATAAAATTTTAAATCATAGCAGTTTTTAATAGAGCATGAACAGACCTTTCAAATGAGGTATCACAAGCCCCTACTTTCTATTTAAAAATTTGGGGGTTGAAACTGTCACTCGAAGGGAGTTGAGGTTAGGGATGAAATTTTTACTTTGTAGGAGATTATGTCATAAACGGGATTTTTTATAAATATCCACAATAATTGAGATACTGAATTTATTCCATTTGACTGGTTCGCACCGTATATTTGTTATTTTATGAATGAACTGTTATTTTAATTTTTCAAAAAATCTTATTAAAAAAAATTACGTTAAATAAATGACGTTGTTTTCGATTTACACGGTTTTGCCTATAAAAAAAACAATCTTCCGTGAAAATCGGGGGATAGGTGTATATGTATTTTGCATTATATTGTATTAATAAATAAAATGATTTGCTTCTTTTTCACTTATGTAGAACCTAACCCTATACATCACTGTAAATATGGGTTCTTTGTACGCCGATTCGATTTGCGCCGGCTTTTGCAAGAACGGAACTGCGGCGTAAACCGAGGGCTACCTGTACTTATGCAGTATGTATAATGTGCCGTTTTCAAATGTAAATGAAAAGAATAATTATTATAAGTCATGGAAACAAAAAAATAATCAAAATCACCAAATTAAACGAAATTTTTAATAATGAGTTATCGATATGGATCCATGCTTTTTACAAACTCAGCAGGTATAAATCTTATTAGAAATTAACAATAAAAATGTGAAAATTTCATGTGTATCTAATGTATAATCGTCTTCAGGAAATTTTGTGGTTACTACGTTGGGTTAATAAACAATAAGTCTGTTATAAGAGACTCATTCATTTAGAATTAGTTTAGTAGTCTCTGCGGTACTATAGAAAGCTATCAAGAACTATTGTATTGTCGATTGTAAAGGTATGTAAGTGGTATCATTGTATTTTGAATGACAATGGTCTAATTTGAATGAAATGATACTTGAACGATCGGTGTAACTAATAATTAGTAATCGCTAAACACATAAGAGATTAGCAAACAAAACATACGTAATAGTTAACATGTCGCGATGTAAGCACCACATTATAATACAAAGTTGACATACTAACCCATACAGCACTATATTGACTATTCACTGCCCGTATATTATCGGCAAGTTTTTAAATACACCGTAAAAGTTTCCTCGTGGTAAATTGGGTGTTTACGGAGAAAGTATTATCATATTCTAATTTAATAAATAAGTACACAAACTCTCTTACCATTATTCTGGTTTAAAGGCTCACTAATTTCTGGCGACTCCAGAGCCTCGCATTTCGCTACTTGAAATAGCGCATAAACGAGCGACCAGAGAAATAACCATCTTCTGCTTCGCATGTTTCTGAAACAAAATTAAAAATTACCTGTCAATTCATACTACAGCTTGTTAGTAATTAAGGCGTCGATGAATTAAAAATTGTTGTGGTGAAAGTAGGTGTAATCTTTGGCGTAACACGTCTGAGTGAAAACGTCACCCTCTATAAACTCAGTTTTGCGAATAATAATCAAATTCAAATCATCGACCTATAGTTGTGGGTCTCTCAACTCTTAACCATCATAATATTCAAGATCCTTCCATGTCACGATTTCGTGACATGGAACACGTTTTACCATTTTAAAATGTTCTGTACCTCATAGTGACGTTATTGTTTTATTGCTTTATTGTTTTCCCAAGTTTCTTTCTATTATCGTTGCAAAAGAAGACCTGCCCGGATTCAAATCCATGTGCAGGTACCTGCGTGTTTAAGTATACATTATTCTACCGCAATCTGGAAAACATTTGTCAAAATAAATTATTGCTAAATTTTTTGTCGGTGATTATGAGCAATAAATTTCGTCGATTCCATCCGCTTTTTTATTAATCGAATGATCTCATACTTAAAATAAAAAGAAATCGTGATTTACTATTTTTTTTAATTCTCATTCACAAAGTGTATTATTCTTATCATTAAATCGATTGCTTATTGGAAACAATAAGGCAATAATAAGGTGAAATCGTTTTCAGGCAACTAAATAACGATTGATCCACACTACAATTTATACAATTACGTCATCAGACGAACTGGCAAATTTGTAAATATTCGTTTAGCATATTTAGATATGTTAAAAATTTCAGAAATGTTTTGATATTGCGTTTAATGGCGCACATAAATTTTACTTTGAACTGATCGGCGGAAACTTTTTCGAAGCTACAATTCAATAAAATTAATAATAAACTTATGATAATAAAGTACTCATTCTTTGAGTCGTTAAAAATTGGTCACGGAAATTGAAACTGGGCAGACTTGTCAACGCTGGCGTTACTTAAAAAAACATCAATCGCGTTGATGACCCACTAATAGTAGAATGTGTATTAGTCGTTGAAGAACTAACTTCATTGCACGTTGTAATTTAAAGAAAAAAAACACACAAAAAGTCTGTTTTAAAATTTGAAGCTTAAATTTGTTGTGAATTAAAAACAGGTTTTGAAATAAAAAAAGTATTAATTGCTGAAGTTTTTTTGTCAATAAGTAAGGATATTTATTTTAAAATTTAATGTTAAATATATTACGTCGACAAAAGTCAACAATCGGCGAGCATCGTTTACTTCTACATATTGAATAGCTTTTTTGGTTCATGTTAAATATCTGATCAAATAAATTCTTCATAAATTAACTTTAACATCAGACATCATTCTAATTCAGATTTTAAATCGCTGATAAATAGAGATGGTTGGGCGATAATGGACCAAAAGGACTTCTATAGAATCAGTTGGTGAGGAAACAATATAAAACAATAATAAGTAATGTACATTTCTGTTTACACAATTGCATACACCTCTTCAAAACCATTTATGTAATTTTTTAGTTCTGGAAAAGTTGTTCATTTTAAACTTTAACTTTAACTTGAATCAATACAATATTGTCAATTATCTGACAGTTAACTGAAAAAAATCAATTTACACAAATAAAATGTAAGTGAGTTAAGTTTTACCGCCCGTGGCAAAATAGCCCTTTAAAATAATTTGTCAATTCTCATAAATTGCATGAGTAATGTTATATTATTAAAGTACATAGAAACCAAAAAAAATCTTTTTTTTTTAATCAGGTAAAATTTTGGCTTTCTTTCAATTACTAATTGTTCAATTTATTAGTTCTTTTGATGTACGAACAGTAAAATATTTTCACATAATTTAGTGTAATTAAAATAATTTGACTAATTTGCGTTCATTAAATAAAGCCATTTCCGTATTAGAGGGTATTTTTTTAAATGATTTACGACATAAGCTGACGAATTCACCTAACAATGGTATTGGTTTTGGGTACTTGACTGATTATGACAGTCATAAAGTTAAGTTAAAAGGTACGACGTTACATTTTACAGGATCGGAATAAGGGTCTACGTTATTTCTTTAAAAGTTCACAACATCGTAACTAACAGCTACACGGTAATTATAATCATAATAAAAAATAATTTTTGCAATGTTAGATTTTAAACTTAATAAGAAAATCGTTTACCAGCTTCTAATTTTCGTTGGTATATCTGTCTACAATTTTGTATTCTAATTTTGCCGTCTGCAAAGTCAATATACCTATCGGTTATTGAACCTTCCCATAAAATAAATAGTTTAACTCACCCAAAGTTTAAAAACCCTGGTCACAACCCTAGGTCACTTTGTGAATAAAGAAACATTCACATTCGCAATAAATCTTCCAACACTTAAACATCGTTGGTAAAAAGTGAAAATTAAAACTTTGTTTTGCGAAATAGTGAACATTTGTGTTTAGTTCAGGCATAATCATGCCATTTCAATACTCAGTCGAGCAGAAGCTTGAAATGCTTTTAATTTATGGGTAATGGGGCATCACTTTGAGCATCTTTTATAAAATAAACTTAATATTTACCTATTAAAAACTTATTTTATTTTTCTTCCAAATTCCAGAATACGGGTCTGGCAACAACTAAAACGCCGTTCCCTTCAGTTTTATGGGTCGATCATCAGGTATTGTTACGTGGTAGACCGTATTATCCATTGTTGGAAAGTCATAAATAAAAGTATTCATCGTGCTTTATATTAAATTTGATTTAACTCAAAAAGTAATAATTTTTTAACGAATCAAATTGCAATTAACAATGCTACGAATAATTTGACAAATTTTGAAATAAAAAACCAAACATGGAAATTTTACCCGAAACTGTTTGTTTTACTTTTTTGGCTTCAAATAAAAATGATTTGGAAAACTTGTAGCACTAATCGAAAGTGTAAACTTCAACTGATGTAACATGTAAATTGCATACTTTCCCCTCAATCTTTAAAAGGTATTATGGCCGGGGCGGTAAAACTTAACTCACCCTGTATATTGCGCTCTCCAACTTCTCCAACTTTATATTTGAGAGCTTTAAATGTAAAACCCGCCATGTCCATTTGAAAAAATTAATAGTAAGAATAATAATTGGCATTTGGTTTGTTTTGTGCTTTTATTATGATTAGTTAACAAAGTATGTTTATTGATAACATTGCATGAAAAAAGTGACAGATCTCATTATTAATCTAGGGCAAAATGTATTATCATTCTTAATCCCTAAACTAAGCAGTAGGGAATGAACAACGTCACAACTTAAAAATAGGTCCATAATAGTAGGCTAACAGCGAAAAAAAATCTTTGTTATATTTAGTGGACGGTAATAACTAAATATGCATTCCATTTTGCAAGATAAATGCAAATTAATTGTCTAAGAATAAGAATACTTAATATTAATATCTAGTTAGTACCGACGCCAATTGCATTTTAATACAAATGGAATCTTCCTAAAGTAGGACCAACCACCAATCAATCATACCTGAAGGTAAAATTAACGCTGGCAAGGAAATAATGAGCCAGCAGATCCACACCCAAACATGTAAAATGCGCCCCTAAAAACCTCAAGGCAAGTAATTTAAATTATAACGTATGTATTTTTTAGCAATTTTGAACGAGAATGGAGGATAGGGCGAGACTACAGTATGAATTTGTTGTCTCGGTAGCAAGTCAATTAAGCTGACCTAGAATGTTCGCTTAAAAATGCAAATAATCTTAGCTACCTGCACGTAAAAAATGCCTAAAATTAGATTTAAATTTTTAAAAGCACACATTTACAAATAACATACTATTGACCGGTTGTGTTTAAGTATAAGTTGCATGAAGTTAACTGTGGCATCCGAAAACAAGGGGCCGTGCCCCAACTGAACTTAATCGAAGCCTATCATTATCTCAGGTGAGACTTGCTAGAAGCATAGAGCGATGAAGCCTTTGACCGAGCTATAAATATATGCATATGTGTACGTAAGTAGTAAAGGCGTCATGCTGTCTGGGCTGGGCCGCAAGAGAGCGACTCATACAGCTGCCCGTAACTCATTGAGCAATCTCCTTTTTATAAAATAAACTAAACTTCACAGACATCTTAACTTTTACTCTGTTTAAATGAAATTTAAATTACATACATTTATGACAGAGCTGGTTCTTTATTTCTTCCCTTCCCTTCTTTGCGGATAAGATTTATATCGTCGTATTATACGGTGTACTCGATCATTTTTCGCACCTTATAATTTTAAGTGTTGAATAAATCAAAATTTTTAAAACCACTTCCGCCTTTTATCTCCTCGCTTAATCGCAACCGAATAGATCCGAGAAATTGCATTCCTGATCCCACCGACTTCACTTTAATTTTTATTTTTGTAATTTTGTGTCTCGAAAATGATGACTTAACTCTTCAGTACGTTGCTGAAATGCAAACTCAAAAAATTATGAAAGAAATGTTTGCGCTGTACAGGGTGCGCCAAATTTTGGCTCCATCCTACTTTTTGGCCTTAAATATATATTATAGGAAAAAAACGAAACAGCATACGTATTTAGTCTCTGGAGAGTGCATATTAGTTTCTTAAGATTGTTCATAGGTCCTAAAGTTGAAAAAAAAACTCATTTACATTAAATTTGCAAATTGTATTCTCCACATTATGATGTCCATTTCAACTTCTAGAACTGAAGAATCAAATCCGAATGGAAAAATATTAATTACATTTCAAATAAATCCCAGTTTTACAGAAGAACGAGTATCAAATGTCGTTTTATTTACAGCCTCATAAATTATGCGGATAATAGATTGCAAACAGCTAAAACCGAGGCTTTTATGACTGACCTTCTCGGAATTGGAGCGTCTAGTGCTGGGCTATTTTTACAATTCGAAATTTTGTAGTTTAATAACTAATGGCTGGGAATCAAATTGAATTGTTTGCAAGTTCATTGTTTTCCCGACATTTTAAGTAACTAACAATAATTGAAATGACAGCGCGTTTCATTCATTTTTAAAAAGCTTTTGGAAACCCTTAAACTTCAAGTAGGTTCAATAAATCATAACTGAAGAACCGTTTAAGATATGAAAACATGAAATAAACAAATTTGATTGAGAATTTTATTATCTGCAACTTCACTCATTTCAATTTTTTCATAGTTTAAAAACGAATGCCCTTAATTAACCTTTAAAATTGAAGATGCCGTGGGTGCTCTAGTACAAGTTTAAAAATTCGTAACTTAAAAACCGTTTTAGTTATGAAAAACTAATTAGCACAGATTTTACTGAGAATTTTATTATCTACAACTTTTGTTATCAACAAATTTTCATAATATAAACAATAAAGCCCATTATTTACGTCAAAATTAATTAGATATTTAATATTAATAGAAATATGTTTGTGATGAGTTTAACAATTCATAACTTAAAAACCATTGCAGATATGAAAAACTAATTGGAACAGATTTTATTGCGAATTTTAATATCTACAACTTTTGTTATTAACAAATTTTCATAACATGAAAAATAAAATTACAGAACCTCTTATTGTTAGTATTAACAACTTTTATTACAAAAATCTTTTTGTAATTTATATAATAGTACTCGTACTCAATCAACCATTAGACAATTAAAATGGTTAATCATAATTAACCATTTTATTATTCAGTAAATCAAATTTTGCCATTATGAGTAATTTGAATACATCTGGAACGATGGTTAACAAAATGTGAAGAAAACACTAATCCGACCCTGCGAAACTTGCCTGCATTTGCGATGGACTCGTTCTATGAAACATCATTTAACTGACAGGAAAAGATTCTGACCGCAGCTACCCGCTTCAATCGTCGAGAAATTGTCATAAATTCATCAAATATTTAGTGCTGGAAAGGTTAAACTGGATTTTCTTGAGAAATTAAAATATTGTTTTGAATTTAAATTTAATGGTGTGGTGCGAAATTGTATAATGAACATTGTAGCCAAAAATAAATATATAAAAGTATTAACTACTCCCCTATAAAGCTAAAAAAACTCGTAATAACCCAAAAAAGTATTTAAAAAAATTAAAAAAAAAAAAATAAATAAGAAGTAACACACTAGAAACAGTGACACAGTCACATTATCTTAGAAATCTTAATTAATCCATCAAAATGGGAGTACTAAAATATTTCTGTTAGTTTTCGGTTGCATCAGGTTCCAGACGTAAAATACGCGATTGAGTGTTATTTCGAAAGATATAACATCGTTCCGAGAACTGAGGAGTCAAGAGCTTATATATTTAAAAAAAAATTAATTGTTAATCATAAATGTTACACAATAAACTGATATCTATATTTAGTAAAAACTTACTTCTTGTTTGGCTTGTTTTGCCTTGTTTGGTCTTGTCTTGTTTTGTGAAAAAATGCTATCCAGAAACAGCAACATGGTTAGGAGTGACACATGCGTCAGTGTACAATACAGTCGTATTGAACATAATATCCATTTTATTCTTCATTTTTCGTTGTTATTTAGTAAAATTAAAACATAAATTATTGATGTTTTTGCAGAAAAATGACTTATGGCACAGTAAAACAAACTTGTGTCACTCTAAAACGTGTTGGTGAACAGTGACACAGCTAGTACATGAATATTTATATTAATACCATTGGTGTAAGTAAATTTCAGTAAAATATAAGTAAGTATTTAAAAAACATTTCCGCAAAGTTATTGGGTAAGTATTATCACACTACAATTATTTTTGACAAAGTTACAACAGTTTTACAAAAAGATATACAACTTTTGACTAAGTTCTCCTTCATGATAGTTTCTATTAACCGTTCGTTATAAGAAAATCACCCTGTATATTGAAAAATAAACTTTCAGTTTTCTTTCAATGTGTTAATGTTAAGATTAAGATAGAAGAAATTGGTGAAATAAACTGATTTAGGTTATTTACGGGAACATATGTTTTTAAATCGGTCGACTATTTGAGTTGCAAGTATTTTTTAAGTGGTTGTTTTAGATTGAAATCTCGTTAATTATAGAATGTGAGTGGAAAGAATATTATAAGGCGGCGCTGTCAAACGCTGACTTGCCATTAAAGCTAAAATAAAAAAGTACAACGTACTTATCGCAAAAAATGTGTTCAAGGTACTTTTTTACCACGATCTTTGAAACTTTTACGTTTTGTTTCTGTCAAATTTTCAGCTAAATTTAATTGCACTTATAGCTGTTGAAGCTTCTTTTGCTTCCTGCAATTTTAATCTACCAATCTCTTTTTAAAAATTGCGAAACTCGATATTTATTTAAGCCAAACTGAAAAATGTCTTTAAGAGAATTTGATAGAAAAAAATAAATTAAACAACCGGTAGAATTGAAGTTCGATTTTTTTCCTATACTTGTTAGATGGAGAATTCTTTCCACGCACGAATATTGCAGATACGGCAGCTATGAGGTGGAAAGATCGGGCCTTAATTTTCTAACAACAAAATTCTTGTTATAAGTTTAGAAACAATTCTCCTAAATTCTTTATTAAAAAATTAAATATCGTAAAATTCACATAAGATTTCATCAAAAGTAGTTGATGGATTTTTAACATAATAAGACTTGTGCCATTTTATTTGCTAAACCTTATTTAGTTCTTTTCCTTAATTTCAATCATTTTAATTTTTTTTTTTTTTTGTCACTTTACACCCATTTACAATCTACATATTACAGATAATCGCCCAGATTCTCTGGTCAAGTTTTCTTTCATTTTCATCCCTGATAGTTGATTTTCATAATTTGTCATCTCATGGATGATTCGGTTTATCATTTTTTATCAATTGTAATAATTTGTAAATGCACGTAAGCTAAAAATTTTGTTCTTTTTATTTTCGTATTTAGCTCGGTTGAGGATTCCCCTGAAATAAACGTTGCTTGTCATGTCACCTGTGTCATTCCTCATTTCTTTCGTGGATTCAGTACTGCGTGGATATGAGAGTATGTTAATTCTACTCCTATTCTTTTTCTGTTATACCTGATCTTTAATTTAATACATGAATGTCGAAGAATGTATAATAAAACAGTACTATTACTATCATAATTAATTATTAATGGCTCTCATACTTTACGTTTATCGAATTTTTAATAATTTTAACAGTTTTCATTCTTGGGGTGACACCTCAATATCCGCATGTATGAAAGTATGAAAAAAGGGTGACGTATTAACAAATTGATCAATCATAAATATTCTATCAGTAAGGAAAATTAAGTTTTCGGATGGATTTAGTCATTTGCTAATTTATTTGTCATTGTAAAACTTGTTTTAACATTAAAGTATTTAAAAAATAAAATTATTAATTTAAAATGACTAAATTTTTTTTTTCGATTTTAATACATTTTTGGATAGGTAACTTTCATAGGTCCTCGGTAGTATAGTGGTCAGTATCCCCGCCTGTCACGCGGGAGACCGGGGTTCGATTCCCCGCCGGGGAGAAGTTTTTTTTATTTCTTAATGTTTAATTTTAATTATTGTTATAATACTTCACAAGTTTTAAACTTTAAAACAAATACGGTTTCGAAACATTTTTAATAGTTAACCTAGTTAATTCTAAGGAGTGTCTACCCTCTTCACTTTTCTCACACCTGCTTCTATTGAAATTTAAATTTTCCAGAATTATACTGAATGTTACTGCAGGTATTAATTACTACATTCCAAACAATTTCACAATCATATCAAAAGTTTTTATTTGTAGCAGTTTAAGAACTAAAAATTCATTAGCTAACGAAAAGAGGAACACCTAAGAACATAAATAACAAGATCAATGCGTTTCATTGAAATGCATTGATACTGATTTGCATATTGAAAGCTGTTACGTAAGACGAAGCAAGCTTGTTTCATCATTAGTAGTATTTCTCAGATTATAGAGAGTAACATTACTAGAGTTTGTTGGTGTAGTGTCTATTATTTCCATATACATTTATTTAATTATGGGAAAAAATGTAATTCCAGCTAACTGAAGGAGCATGAATCGTTTTGACAGTAATAAATTGAAGTTTGTGTGGGTCAATGTGAGTAACATCGGTAGAGGTGGAACCTCCCAAAGCGCAGTTATGGATGTCGTGAGAACAAATGTAGGTGGGAGTGGGTGTCAACTCGTAAATATCTGTACCATCTTATGGTTTACTGTTTACACATTTACTTTTTCGATAGTTTGGAAAGTGCACAATCGCACAGCCATAACAAGCCGCTCGCTGTAATTTTTGCAGCCAGATTGTACTCATTTAATGGAAATTTTGATTACGATTCTTCTAAAATATTTTTTAGGTGATTGGAAGTTTTGGTAACGGATTTTTTACTGATCTGCTTTTTTAAGTGGCGTTAGGAGTGAAATAGAAAAAGTCGATTTGCATTTTCATTTTAGCACATTGCTGCTTTTACACTGTTTATATGCTTAAGTGAGAACTGTTCTCATGATAAGGGCGATGTAATTACTTTAATACAGATTTTTAAAGCTTCGAAGTGCTTTTTTAAATTGTACAGTTCGTCGTTTCTGTATTGACCTTAAGTTTTTTCGAATGAATAATAAACTTAGTGCGAATTTTAGGTAACTACATGGATCAGAAAGCGGATGTTTGTCATTTTGCATGCCAAGAAATTTTTTACTTCACTTTGTTGGGGTAAATATCTACCGTGCGTTCCCGGCGTCTAAAACTTTAAAAAGGTGAAATCGGCTTAAGGGGCCACTTGAGAAGCAAGATTCACAAGATGGCGCCATCGTAGAAAAAGGTGTCAATTTTGTAAAATGCTTATTTCATTAACAAGCTTTTTTATATAAAAAACTAGTGGCGGATATAAAAGATAAAAAAATGATGTAGGTATAGACATAAATTTGCCATGGAAAAAGTTGAGAAAAGTATTTATTCAAAAATGTCAAACTTTCAATAATAATTGAATTTTTTGTTAAAAGTAAAGAAAATCTTGCTGATCACACCCTGGAAGCATTAATCATAAGTATACTCGTACATTATCTAATCACATTTGTCAGTATTTAAGTCAAAAAGCATCGGAAAGTGTGACATTTTTGAATAAATACTTTTTTCAAGTTTTTCCATGGCAAATTTATGTTTATACCTAGATCATTTTTTTATCTTTTATATCAACCACTAGTTTTTTATATAAAAAAGCTAGTTAATGAAAAGAGCTTTTACAAAATTGACACTTTTACTACGGTGGCGCCATCTTGTGAATCTTGCTTCTCAAGTGGCCCCCTTTAGCAAAGTACCTTTCTTATTTTTGTGAAGAATGTTTTGAAGAGAGTTGTTTCAAAATTTAACAAAAGCTTAAAAGCAGAGTTTTGGAAACTTTTATAACTTCAAAAAATTGAGGCACTGAAAAATTGTAATTCTTTAAGTTCCGCTAACAGTCAAAAATTGGGAAAAGAAACTATTTGGTGAAGTAACGTGCATTACAGCAAAGTTGGTCTTTAATTTTTTGATGAAAATCTGAATCAAAATTATTTAAAACAATTTTATTTTGGCCGAACTTAACAATGGACATTTGGCCTGATTGCTATAATTTTTTACAGTTATTACAAGAACTATCAATTATTACAAAAAACAACTTTTCGAAAATTTTATTATGAGATTTCAGAAAGAATAGTATACAGCACACGCCAAGAAAGTATCCTTCATCTGTCTCGGTGAGTATTAAGTACTCGGTCTAATAACTCGAATTATTGGCATGTTTCGGTTGTAAAATGCTTGGATTGGCATTATATAAGTAATACCAATTTCGACAAGAAACAGAAAATAATAAATTATGCTTCAACTACTGCGTTAAAAGTTAAAGTTTAATTTTCGTATCTTTTATGTAAATAACTACAGTAAAATTTCCCTAATTCGAAATTCTATAACTGGAGTTATTTTCCAACTGCTTATTTCAGTGCTGAAATTAGGACTGAAATTGCGCGCGCCGATTGGTAAAATCAACTGCTTTGCGATTAAACTAGACTTTGATGAATTCCTACATACATTTGTTGTAATTCAGGTTTCATCAAGTAGCTATTATCTGTTATCAAGGCGTTTAACGAAGATACGATGTAGATTTAACTGATTAAAAATCATAACTGTTGCCACACGAATCAAATTCGTACTTTTTATTCGTGTTAAAAATGTTTCAAATAAAATTTATTTTAATTTTCATACAGTTTGTCATTAGCTTAAATAGTTTAGATTAGATTTTTCTTTGATATATTGGATTAAGAAAAATTTGCAATGTAATTTATTTTATTTGTTCTAGTTTTGTGTTAGTTATATTTATTCTAACATAAATTATCTTCAGATTATACAAAATATTTACTCACTCTAATCGAAATAGCGTTTAGTTTGTTAAATAGTTTTTAAGAATTACTCATTAAAAATAAAGTTAAATTAAAATTTAAAAAAATATCTGTGATATGAATTAAATCAAATGGTGCATGCTTTATAAGCAACTATTTTAAAGTATTACCAATTGTAAGTAAATAAAAATGTTAATTGTCACAATTTTATTACTAGTTACCCGTCGTTTAATGACTCAAATTGCTGTGAATGTTTCAAATAAACTATAAAAAATAATAAAAATGCCTTGATGTTAATTTAAAATCAACTTTGATAAAGAAATAAAGGGTTTATTTACTAAACCACAATAACCTTATTTAATTTAATGAAAATGCACTTTACAATCGACAGATTGTAGTAAAACTATCTAAATATTATGTTGTCTTTATTTTCCTTGTAATTAGTAATTTTCATTAATAACTTTGGATTCAATAGTCAAAAAATAAAAATGTAAAAAATATACAAGTTACACCCTGTATTATTTATTTAAAATCGTCTAATTTGTCTTCATTAACGTCGTATAAATAAGTATTCTTAAATATTTGCGGATCATCACAAAATATTTAATTGTACCGTTGATCTGTTCATTATAATTTTCCGGAAGTCTTCGTTTAAATTGTCCTCAAATATAAATGGAACATAGTTTCAAACTTAATCTCATACGACGAAGAAAAGATCCGAAAGTAAAAAAGAAAAAGTTCAAAATCGTTCCGAAAATAATGACTAATTAAGTGGATTAATAATTAAAGGAAATAAGACGCAATTTTTGCGCAACGCTATTAATAAATTTCTTTTTCATTAACTTCGACGACGTCCAAAAAAAGTGCAGTTCATTTAAAAGGTATCGTAAACCAAATTTATATCGAAACTTTTTTTTAAACTTCCTGTACGAACATCTTTAATTAGTAATAAAATTGTGCATAAAAAACTTCGTTTCATACATCTTAATTAAATTTAGAAACGCTGGTTAAAAGGGTTTTCCTCGGCAGCGAGAAAAACAGGAAGTTTGAGATAAATTTGTTGTAACTATTTATTATAATGTACCTGGAGATTATCATCTTGGGTGGTCTTTGAATGCTGCGATCATTATTCAAAGAAAGCCTAATTTTAAATAAATCCGCAAATAAGCGGGAGGATAAAAAACGAATTAAAATAATTGAGATACGTACCAGAAAAAGTCACTATGCACAATAAATCTTGACAAAGGCAGTTAACTACTTAAGAAATCCATAATATAAATGAAGCGGGAAAAAAACGGACAAATCTCGTGAAGATTTTGCGAGTCATCACTTTTAAAAAAGCCCAAACATCTCTCTAACAACACTAAATTAAAAATTAAAGGTCGGTGACAGCTCAATGTAGGAAGTTAATTTAAAGGATAATTAAACCGACATGTACGACAAACACGAGGTCTACTAATAAAACTGTTAATTATTTGATTATGTCTTCCTCATATACTGTCTATGTAAAGACTGAACACATGAAGAGCATAAGCTTGCCGACATGACTCCCTTCTACTTTTCTTTATTTTCTCCAAAGTCTTCTCTCCCCCCATCTCATTCATGTCGGAAGGAACTCTATTATTACAGTAATTCACCTGCTTATTCCATTCAAGAACACGTCTCTCGCTTATTTACTTAACTAATTTCTTGAGAAAATATTCTCAACCTGCCGACGCGTCTCGGTTCAACTTCTAGTGATTGGTCTTGTTTTATAGTGTTTTGACTGTTTATTACGGGATGAGTAACCGAGACAGCTCCTGCTGCACGAAAGGATTTTATGTTACGATTATGCCTTTCATCTAATCGTTGCATCATGAACTTGCAGTGAATGTACCTAATAAAAGAATCGAAATTTATCATTACATGCGACAGACGAGAGTTTACTTGCTGCATAAAATTATGAAAAATTTAACCGTAATAGTGCAAATCCTGTACGCGAATACATCATAATTAAATTAATTCAGCGTGATTTAGACTAGAAGATTAACAGTTACGAAATGAAAAAGGCAAAAAAAACGTAGTCGAAGAACTACATTAACGCACTCGAAGCTGGGTTAGGCTAGGTTAAGTTGCATACAACTTAGGTTAGATTATACCTTGCACAAATCTTATGAAATTGCGTTTTTTTTAAAGCTGTCGACTTGACAGAAAATTAATGCGTTTTGTAAAAGCAACATTACAAAATTACCCAACAAAAGTTTGATTTTGAATTAATCAAAATACAATTTGGTTCATTCGGCAAATCGGACATGTATAAAAAATTATTACAGTCGAACTCCTCTATATTGACCTCCTCTATAATGATTTTTTCTCAGTAGTGATGTTTTTGTCAGGAACATGCATTTTTGAACGTTTTCCATATAAAAATTCCTCTATATTATGATGTTAAGCCTCTATATAGTGATTATTCTTTACGATAGGTTTACCAAAATTCTCGGGGAACGGAATTTTCAGTAATTCAACATCTGGTTCTTTTCCCAAATTCCGACTACCTAAAAAATCCTTACAAGAATTTCTTGCAATATCCTTACTTATGGAAATTTCCATTTTTAAAAGTGCATTAACTTTGGACAGATTTTTTCATCAATAAATACATGTTATGTAAGTATTCAATTACATATGATGAAAATCTGTATTTTACTGTGTGCATTTGTAAATAAACAAATATCTTTTCAAACATAATAAATCTTAATGTTTTGTTTTGAATATCGATTGGTTTTTAAAGTGACTGCCAAACCTGTAAAATTATACTAGAATTCTATATAGTGAAGTTTCTCTATAGTGATGTTTTTCATGGCTTTTCGAACATCATTATAGAGGAGTTCGACTGTACCTATAAAGGAAAATACTAAAATAGTGACTCAATAAGTAGATATGTATTGTGAAACAAATTTTGTATTTAATTAAATAATATTGAGTTGATATTTTATTAAGCAGGCAGTTGACCCTCATCGAATACGGTTTTATCAAATGCCGATTTGCATTGAAGTGGTATATGCGGAATAAAATTATTTTTCGTGACACTTAATCGCTTGTGACGTAGTTATTCAAATTTTTCTTATTCGATTTTGAAAGCATGGCCACAAATTTCACTGTTTTTTTGAATTAATTTGTTGAGTTGTGCGATTTAAAAAAAGTTAGAGGCAAAATCTACATAATTAATTTAAAACTAAACATTAAAATAATTTATGTTATACACACAGGTATTTACTTTGAGAGTGTGTTTGGGTGTCTTTCAGTCATTTGGTATAACATATTCAAAAGTTTTTACATTCGGGATAGTTAACAAAAAAAAAACATAAAAAAGAAACGAAAACGTTTACTTCAAAAGTTTCTGTAAGAAATTAGTGGTTTTTCTTTGAGTTACTAAATATAAAAAAATAACAACCATATTGCAATAAATGCCTAAAAATAAATTATATTGATAGCTAATTGAAAATTTCCCGTTTTGCATCTACAGTGGGGCAAAATGAGAAATCATGCGGAGCAAAATGAAGTGACAAAAATGTTTGCTTCGTAACAGCGAAACCATTGTAGTATAGTTAAATAAGGCAATTATTAATTTTAGGCAAAAAACAAAGCTTTGCAAAACATTTAACAAAAACTATTAGCGAAATACATCTACAACAATAAAAAGAAAAAAACAAAATGCATATTATGTATTAGCATTGAAATTCTAATACCTACCTAGAACAGATTCTGAGTCAGAAAAATCGATTCTCGACCAGAAAAATCACATTCTGAGTCAGAAAATCAAATTCTGAGTAAGAAAAATCGATTCTCGGCCAGAAAAAGCACATTCTCAGTCAGAAAAAGTAGACTCAGAGTCAGAAAAAGCTGACTCTGAGTCGGAAAAGGCAGATTCTCAGTCAGAAAAATCGATTCTCGGGCAGAAGAATCACATTCTGACTCAGAAAAAGTAGATTCTGAGTCAGAAAAATCGATTCTCGGTCAGAAAAGTCACATCTGAGTCAGAAAAATCGATTCTCGGTCAGAAAAGTCACATCTGAGTCAGAAAAAGCAGATTCTGAATCAGAAAAATCCATTCTCGGCCAGAAAAATCACATTCTGAGTCAGAAAAAGCAGATTCTGAGTCAGAAAAGGCAGATTCTCAGTCAGAAAAATCGATTCTCGGCCAGAAGAATCACATTCTGACTCAGAGAAAGCCGATTCAAAGCCAGAAAAATCAAATTCTCACTCAGAAAAATCGATTCTCGGCCAGAAAAGTCACATTCTAAGTCAGAAAAAGCAGGTATGAGTCAGAAAAATCGATTCTCGACCAGAAAAATCACATTGTGATTCAGAAAAATCAAATTCTCAGTCAGAAAAATCTATTCTCGGCCAGAAAAGTCACATCTAAGTCAGAAAAAGTAGATTATGGGTCAGAAAAATCGATTCTCGACCAGAAAAATCACATTCTGATTCAGAAAAATCAAATTCTCAGTCAGAAAAATCGATTCTCGGCCAGAAAAGTCACATTCTAAGTCAGAGAAAGTAGATTCTGAGTCAGAAAAATCGATTCTCGACCAGAGAAATCACATTCTGATTCTGAAAAGTCAAATTCTCAGTCAGAAAAATCGATTCTCGACCAGAAAAATCACATTCTGATTCAGAAAAATCAAATTCTGATTCAGAAAAATCGATTCTCGGCCAGAAAAATTACATTCTGATTCAGAAAAATCAAATTCTCAGTCAGAAAAATCACATTCTAAGTCAGAAAAAGCAGATTAACAAATTTATCAGACTAAATTATTCAAGGAAGAGCTAGTATTAACTCTGCAATCAGATCTTGAATTGTTGTATAGGGTGCAATAATCAATTGAAAATTTTAATTTGTAGGTAGAGAATGCTGTATGAAGTCTTAGCATTCTCTGTATGAACAAACGGTTTGTAAGTTTCTCAAAAAAAAAACTAGAAAATTTTCCTTAAAAATAATAAAATATTTACTTATCACACACCACATTTTTTATATAAGTTATATCTTTCATACGAGTTTATTTGAATTCGATAAATATCACTTGCCCAGTAAGTTGAATAGTTTCAAAATAAGACCCGTAAAAAAACTCCAGAGAAGAACTGACCTAATGGCTTATAGAAATTGAGCAGATCTAAGTTAATCCATTGGATAGGGATAGCGATGACTTTTTTATAGTTTCTAATACTGCAAATTTGTTTAATAAAATAATCACGTTCAGTCGTTAAAAATTATTACTACAATCTAACGCTATCTTTTGTAATGGCATGTGAAAATATTTAATAGAAACTTGAACCACACTTAATTTTTTGCAGATTTTTACGATTTACGAGACTATCATATAAACGTGTAAACCTTAAAGGCAAACCGATTGTACGCAAAAAACTCCACGTGTGATGTTCTTAATTTTTTGCAGTAACCACCACAGTAATTTTATATTTATCCGATGAAATAAACTGAAAATAAAAAAATGGGATAATAAAATTTTAACGGTGATCAAACAGTTAAATTTACAATCGAATTTGCCGCACTTAATTGTACCAAGTTATTCATTTTAATTAATTTCCGAATCACCGTTGCTTCATGCGATGCTTAAAATCATCTTTGCATTGTCATAATTCGATGACACACTATTGACCTATTCTGTACAATTTGCCTTCTATACGTGCGTGCCTGCTTTAAATCCACTTCCTATAACTTTTGCCCACTTTCTCCTCGGACGTTGTCCATTTGTATATATCTAATATTTGATCAGGTCTCGGCAATAGAGACCGCTAAACAAGGTATTATACTAATCACTTTTTTTCGGCCGTTATTCGTGCGGTCAACCAGGCGAGGTCGACTCGTTTCCATGCATTTCTTTTTGGTTCGTTTAATATTAGGAAATTGTAAATTTTTACTTTTAATTAAAATGCAAATCAGGGGCTACTTGCACCTAGTCAAATTGAATGGTGCAACGTGCAAAAACTTTCATAATTTCACTTCCAAAGTAACGCATTGTGTTCCTCATCTGGTCGCGTTTTCATATCCCATAAGCAGTCCTTATGTGAAACTCTAATTGTTCCCTAAATATGTATGTATATAATATGGTTATGGCTATTTACTCTAATTACCCATTAACCTGATTAGAGGCTTTGATTGCCGGTTTCACTTCTTTTTACTTGGTGCCGTATGGGGAATTAGAACTTTATGGATCTTGTTTGAGATTTAAATTATATCTCTTCTTCAAATTCTCATTTAATTATTTACTGTTAAACGTTTAGTAAAAGTAGCAAACTAAATGATTTACTTACTGCTCCGGTAATTTTTTAGCAACTTAAATTATATTCACATAATTATAACACATGTATTACTGTAATACTAATTAGTTAATTTTTGACATACCGCTGTAAAATTGATACAAAAATCATATTATTTTATCCACCCTAATTAATTAATTGTGTTGTTTTCATTTTTCAAAACAATTTTTCATGTTATCCATTAACTCAAACTTCCTGCGTAGCAACTTTTAAATCGTATAAATTTGATGATAAAAACGCTCTAGCTTCGCTGTCGCGTTTTTAATACTCATCAAATTAACACTCTTTTAAGTTGCTATGCAATCGATAAATTCAAAGCTTAAATTGCGATTAAATTGTGGAAAATAGGCAATTGCCATAGTAATCAATTTTCGTAAATTACATTTTTGTAAATGAAAAAAATAGTTCTTATCAGAACTCCGTTGTATTACAATTATTGTAAAAGTAAAAAACAGTTCTTATCAAAATTTTTGAATTTTACAATACTACAATTGTACTTACTAACGTTAAAAATACTAAAATGCAAATTTAACACCAAAAACTTCCTGCTAGAAATATTTCAGTGTAATTTGTTCTTTCAATTTTACCCTTCCCAATTTAAAAATGAACTATAACAAGAATGTATAACAAACTTGTTTATGATTGTTCGGTTACTCGAAATTGATAAACCATTGTGGATACATTTTTCATTTATCTATCTGTCGTAAATTACAATTTATGCTTGTAACAATAGTAATTTTGAATTATTAATGTTTTTAATTAAATTAGTTTCTAAAAATGGTGTAAGGCACAAAAATTTTCAAAAATTGTGAAAAATTGAATCAGGTTGGTACTGTTTCTGAGTCAATTAAGCTGCTAATATACAAATAGATTTGGTTATTATACTTTGAGTCAATTAAACGGCCCATTCAATTAATGAGCGGCAACTACTTTATTAATAAAAGGTGACAATTTCAGGAAGAACTGATGATGCAAGTTAAAATTATCTTTGTGTTTTGATGCTGAATTAAATATAATATTATTTTATGTTAGCACCCATATGGTTATTTGATTATACTTATACCAAAGAGTATTTATTAACATAAATAAATAAAATATAACTATTTATCGATTTTTAACCCCTTTACTAGAGTAAAATAACTACGCCACTGATTAGTGAGCCGGCGCACTAGCTTTCGAGGTTTTGTTAATAAATGTTTTATGCAAGTAAAATATAATGAAGCTCGATTACAACATCCGCAATTTTTCCTCGTTACTTCTGTCAAACGCAATATCCGTAAAGATCAAAACAGTCAAAATAATTCCATCTTATTAAAAATACATACAGTAGAATCCGGTTCTAACGGCTTCGGTTATAGCGAACCACCGGTTATAACGAACTTTATTCCAAGTCCAGACATTTTCGCCTATATAACAATGTAAAAATTAATCGGTTATAACGAACTCGGATATAACGAACTATCGGATATAGCAAACCTGAAAAAGCTGAAATTAATATAATTTCAATCGGCTATAACGAACTTTGCATTGTATATAACACGCAATAACCTTGGTCGGTAATTTCCCATTGTACGTTTTGTGTTTCGTATTGCGTTACTTGTGAGAGCATCGCCACTGCGTCAGTTTACGACTCTGACAAATTTATTACTATGCCCTTTAAATAGAACATATTTTAACAGAAAAGTACAGTTGATAGGATGTTACGCTTTTCAAATTATCTCTATGACCATCTAAGAAGTGACTGTATCGGACACACATAAACCCCTTGAGCACATGTGAATTATTATAAAAAACCAGAGTTTCACTTCGATTTGAAAATTATTACAGATTTTATCTACACAGAAAGCTGTGAGAAATATTAACAATATTCGTAATTTTGTACAATTTTATGGTGCCTCGAACTCAATTACTGAAAATTTTAGTGACGTTGAAACACGTATGTGGATAATTTAAATAACAAATTTTTTCAAATAAAATTACTTATTGCATTTTGCTTTGTTTTACTTATTTTTAGTCCTTATATTTATAATTTTTTTATACATATGCATATGCATATTAGACAATAACCTTTCTCATAAAACACTCTTGCATTTATTCTCTCATTAACGCTTATAACGAACTTCGGATATAACGAACCGATTTTGACGGTCCCTTGAGGTTCGTTATAACCGGACTCTACTGTATTTTGTATTTCTTATCACACCAAGTAAAATGTTAAAGAAAAATGAGCAAAGAGGTTGCAATTTTAGAGATAGAAAATGCAATCATTGGTAGAATAGTGTTGGAGAAACGAATTTGTTTGCCATATTTGGCCAATAAGACATGAAAGGATTTTTAGAATAAAACCTTTTGAAATGTATTCGTTTCTATCAGCTACGATGCGAATTTCGGGTTGCGGTTATTTTCAGAACGCGTTATGGGCGCTTTTTTGTTCAAAGAACGATTTTGGTCTTTGAACGTAATAGAGGTACAGGATACAGGGTAGCAGTAGCTTCTAATTAATTGAATTGTCTGTGCTTCTTCACACTTTTTATTTCAAGGTGATTCTAAGGACGACTTCCAACTGTCGACCCATCATCATTCCGAATTCGGTCAAGTCTGGACTTGTCTATTATTGCCCGAAGTGTACTCATTTCTGTTTAGTTAGGTAATTTAAACTTTATAACTAATAGAAACATATTATTTGGCGTTTCCATGCCTCTTAGACCGCAAGATGTGCAAATACAGAAGGGGGAAACGTTATAAAAAGGCTCAGGCAATAGGAGAACACCGGTCTGTTGCACGAATTTTGGTTTCTGCGTCGAAGTTCTTGAGATGTTACTTGGTGATACAAATTTTGACAAAGACATTTATTTATTGTGTTGACCTAAAAATAAGATAATTGAGATTTAAATATTTAAATATTTGATTTTGTTAATAATATTTTTTTATTTCAAAGGTAAATACAATGTAGATAGCTTTCACTATTAAAGTTGATTCAGTTTATAAAACATTTGTAATCTTGCAAAATTTATTGCTGTTTACTGCGAAATTCACCTTCAATGGATTCTGAAGAATTATATTATTTTTGTTTTTTAAGCTACAACAGTTTTAAACATTATTCATATTATTCATATTGATATATGCAATACTTTTGATAAAGATTACAACTCGGATTGCAACGAAAGGTTTGAGAAGAAAACAAAAAAAAAAAAACACTGATTCTCCAAAACATCAAAATGAATTCAATTAAAAAAAAGAAATTCTTGTCCAAAGGGATTTGCTATTCGTGTACAGAATCAATGTCATTAAACCGGATGGGGAGAAAATGTTCGAAATGTACGCGAACTCTACATTCCAAGTGCGCTAATAAGACATTTTTTCCCGCAGTTTTTGTATGCGATTGTTGTACATAAAAAATATTTTTTTAAATTTTTATTAAAAAATGAATTAAAGTTTAGTAATGACTAAATATTTATATTTGCAACCAGCTATTAGTTGGTAGGTACTTAACTTCTTTTATTCACAATCAGTTAGTAACATACAACTTTTCTAACTCCTTAAAAGTTGGAAAGTAAGCGATTTCATGAATACACTTCAGCCAATCAGAAATATTAAAAAAGGAGTCAGTAATGAGACGTAATCGGTCAGAAAAAAAAACCATTACCAACAATGTCAACATTGTCGTTAAAGTTGACAGTACTCTTCAACATAGAATAATGAGACCACATGGAGGATGGTTTTTGAGTCTTTTGGACCCCCTTCTTAGAGCACCAGTCGCGAAAATTTCTGTATGTTTTTTCGTATCCCAGTTTACTTTTCTCAGGTAAGAGATTGAGTTTTAAGTTTTGATCGGATTCCCGCAATTCGGGGGGAGTACACTCTATTTCACTATCAGACGTTTTGTTTGTTTATTCACAATCAGTTTGTAACATACAACTTTTCTAACCTCTAAAAAGTTGGAAAGTGAGCGATTTCATGAATACACTTCAGCCAGTCAGATATATTAAAAAAGGAGTCAGTAATGAGGCGTAATCGGTCAGAAAAAAAAACATTACCAACCTGTGAGGGCGCTACTATCGATTTAAACTACAAATGTCAAATTAACATATATTTCGAAATGCCAACATTGTCGTTAAAGTTGATAGTACTCTTCAATATAGAATAATGAGACCACATGGAGGATGGTTTTTGAGTCTTAGCCAAGTCACCAAAATAAGAGAGTATAATGCTCTCAGAAACGTACTTTTGGACCCCCTTTTTAGAGCACCAGTCGCGAAAATTTCTGTATGTTTTTTCGTATCGCAGTTTACTTTTCTCAGGTAAGAGATTGAGTTTTAAGTTTTGGGCAGATTCCCGCAATTGGGGGGGGGGGGTACACTCTATTTCACTATCAGACATTTTGTTTGTTAAAGAAACAGCAAATAGAAATTTGGAGTGACTTTTGTTAAGCAATTTAATGAAATGTCAGTCGTGAAGTGGCTACTAAGTGTTAATATTTGACCGAAATAAACGATAATATTATTTTTAATTTTTATTGATTGCGAATAAAATAGTATACAGACCTCGGCGAAAGTACCATTCCTGTGTCTCCAGAACTAGTTCACCTCAAGGCTACGTCTTTCGGTAAACTATACTTCTCTCGACAGAAATGGAATACTTTCCGCCTCGGTATGTAATATACTATTAAATCCTTTTTGAAACGTTTGCCAATTACTGTGGCATCCCTGCCAACCTAGAATAATAGAAAAGAATCTATTATTCTTGCCTGCCTACTACTATGAAATTTAGCTATCGTTACTTTGCTTTAGAATATTACCATTTAAAACAAGGGCAGATTCCAAACGTGGCGGCCTAAATGTGCTAACGACTGTCACCTTTACCCTTTGCCCAGGGTTGAAATTTTTTATACAAACATAAATTTCTACAGAACAAATTTTTTAAAGATCATTTTCTTATACAGACATTTGACCGAATTAGAATATTTTGATAGACATAAGTAAGTACATACAAATCTTATTATTCCGCATCATTGAATTTTTATCAAAGCTAAATGCAGATGACTTTTATTTATTATTTTGTTTTTAATTTACTTTTTCTTAACGCGAAAGAACTTAATTTATTGCTGAAGCTTATTTTTGTGTTATATAAAACTGTAGGTTTGCAGCTTTGAATAATCAGTATCACAAAAATGAAATTTTCGATCATAACCGGATTTTTGATCGTGGTCGGATTGATTTCCCAAGGAAATGGTATGTAAAAATTTAACTTTAATTGAAACAATTTATTTTATTATTTACATAAAATAGACGTAGTTTTTTAATTGCAGAATTAGATATTAATTATTAATAATTTGTTAATTTGTTTCTTTTCTAGAAGTTAGTTCCACATTATCTAGCATCAATGGAGGTTTTTCATTCTTTTCAATCATTTTACAATTTCTGATGGGATTAGTAGCAACGATTCTATCGTCAATTGGACCGATGGCACCTTTATTATCTACACCTAGTCTACCACTAATCACTTTGTCTACCCCAGTTGTGACAATGTCTTCATTAACTACTCCGGGTGCAACTCTACCTCCAGTAACTACTCCATCAATAGCTTTACCTACGTTAACTACTCCGGGTGCAACTCTACCTCCAGTAACTACTCCATCAATAGCTTTACCTACGTTAACTACTCCGGGTGCAACTCTACCTCCAGTAACTACTCCATCAATAGCTTTACCTCCGATAACTACTCCATCAATAGCTTTACCTACGTTAACTACTCCGGATGTAACTCAACCTTCAGTAACTACACCTCCATTTTCTACCCCAGCTTTAACTACGCAAACTCCCGGAAGCACAACAACTATCGGAACTACAACACCAACAATTCCTACATTGCCAACCTTACCTGGTTTGTCGAATTTAACAACCGTATTAGGAATTTTCCTAGCTATTTTGGCAATTTTCTCTTCATTTTTTGTTCGCTCTTAAAATATTTGAATATTTTATTTAAGGAAATTAGATACAAATAGATAATACATATCTGTAAATAAATTTGTATCACAGCTTAAATATATACCTTTTCTGAAAAGATTAAAAATAGATTGTTTTCTTCGCTGAACGATTTCATCAAGCAAAATCGAGCAAGATACCTATAAAATATGTAAGTAGGTATATAATTTTCTGCTCGGTCAAGAGAATAATAAATATTGCCTCATTGATACCATTACGAAATAGTGTGTTATTTATTACTAATATTGTACAGACTTTCTACTAAGAACTTTAAGAAGAATATCGCCACGACTAACATTTTCGCCAATTTACACACACTCTGTATGACAATATAAGTTCGCAGTATTTTCATGTAGTACATAGTTCAAAAATTACAACATTTATTTTGTGCCACCCTAAGAAATATTTTTGTTTTTTCAAAGTAATCTCTCTCAGATTGACTAGATTTTGTCAACTCTTGAACAATTATTTATAAATTCTACTGCAAGAAACGTTACTTGCGATCAGCAGTTTAAAACGTTAAAGATGGTAACGTTAAAAAAAATTACGTTAAAAACCTTGTTCATAAAAATACATTGGCAAATCGATCCGTGTCGTATCTTTCCCCTTCTCTAATCTTTGCGTATAGTACTTACTCGACTTATCATTCATATTTTGTTTTTCTGAAATCAGGCAATAAATAACTGAGTTAGAGCGTGGGACTTCTTTTAGGAATCACCCTGTATATTATTGTAGGCGCAAAGAGTGAAAACGGACACTGAGCAAATAAATCGCTCAGAACTAGTTGTGGCAAAACGAAAACAACCAGAAGCTGAAATTTGAGTCGTGGCTGATTTAAAACTGCTCAGAACGCGCGCGTTCTGGAAAATTCAAAACGACCATTCGGATTGATTCTTTTAATAATCGCACAGAACGCGTTGCATGACTCGATATCTTAATAAAAATTGTTAAAAATAATTTTTAAAAAAATTACAGATCAGTCTAATTAATCCTGTGATTCTTCGAATTAAATTTCTGTAATTTCGACAATACTTTTTCGCTAATAATTACAAATAATAATACAATAAATTTTTAAGCCGATAGATTTGAAAAATATGATATAAATAGAAGTATGCAAGCAAATCATTTCTAAGAAAATTATAAATCCAAATTAAAAAATATTTGTTGGCCTGCTTAAATTACTAATTGTTTGTAAATCTGTACCAATAAAACCATAGTGTCAAGAATGTATTATGCGAACTTAACATTTGTTAAATTTATTTTGTTTTATTTTTATTATAATCTTTTGTTATTTAAATCTTCACCTTTTCAAAGGGCACAAGTAACAATTCAGTGAACTACTTTTTTATGAACAAACTCAAAACGTTTACTTATAAACGTTATTTATTGAAAATTGTTCTCTTTTACAAAAAATGTGTTCTATTGAATCTTTAATTTTGAAAATAATAAAGCTTTTAATAGACAATAACAAAAAATGTTTTGCAATTTTCTTCCATTCTTATCAAAAATAAAACGCTTTTGTTTAAATGTGTACATACTTTATGATTTGAATTATAAACTTTAAATTAATTTAAATCCTTTACTTGTTGTACTGTCATCATTTACATTTACATTGCTTGGTATACCAGGTGTACTTTTATAAAAGTTCCTGAAGTTAGTGCTAAAATGAGAATTCTAATTGCAACTGTATTGTGTTTATTAATTATTTTTGAACTCGTTTCTTACGGAAACTGTTGTAAGTATTTTATTCTATTCAGATCTAATTTCTTTGATGTAGTTTTTCATTGCAACAAATAATGTTTAATAAAACAAAATGGATAACATACATAATTTCGAAAAAACTTTCGACAAACCAATATAAACTTTCAATTTTCAATGATACCATAATACTATATGTGTTAGCGTTCTTAAAAGCAATTTTCTTTGCAATTTTTTATGCAACATTTTTCTTTTGTAAAGTAACAATTTTATATTTATAATTGTAGCATTCTTTTGGCCATCTGTTGTCGAGGATGAGAAAAATGTTGATGATGTTGAAAATTTTCGTCCATCCCAGTTTGCTTCATGGCAACAATTTATTGGAAACATTTCAGCTGCACCTCTAAATTCAGAAGATAATGATAATGTGGTAAAAAAGAAACCTTCTAAAAAGCCGACTAAGCCAAAACCCACCCGAAGTACTAGACGACCTACAACAACCCTTCCTCTTAAAACCGAAAATGATGATATTCAAGCCATCTCGTCGCTTGTTAGGGTTACGTCTTCAAACACTACAATTTTTACAACAACACTTTTACCCGATATTACATCATCACAATCCACAGTAAAATCTTCGCCACATATTTTTGGAGATGTACTCCCTAAACTTCAGATACCGCCAATTGTAATTACAATACCCCCAATTGCAATTACAATACCCCCATTACCTGCCGTAACTATACCGTCGATTGCGACTAAAATACCCTCATTACCTACTGTAACCATACCGTCGATTGCGACTACAATACCCTCATTACCTACTGTAACCATACCGTCGATTGCGACTACATTACCCTCATTACCTGCTGTAACCATACCGTCGATTGCGACTACATTACCCACATTACCTACTGTAACCATACCGTCGATTGAGACTACATTACCCACATTACCTACTGTAACCATACCGTCGATTGCGACTACATTACCCACATTACCTACTGTAACCATACCGTCGATTGCGACTACATTACCCACATTACCTACTGTGACCATACCGTCGATTGCGACTACATTACCCACATTACCTACTGTAACCATACCGTCGATTGCGACTACAATACCCTCATTACCTACTGTAACCATACCGTCGATTGCGACTACATTACCCTCATTACCTGCTGTAACCATACCGTCGATTGCGACTACATTACCCACATTACCTACTGTAACCATACCGTCGATTGCGACTACATTACCCTCATTACCTGCTGTAACCATACCGTCGATTGCGACTACATTACCCACATTACCTACTGTAACCATACCGTCGATTGAGACCACATTACCCACATTACCTACTGTAACCATACCGTCGATTGCGACTACATTACCCACATTACCTACTGTAACCATACCGTCGATTGCGACTACATTACCCACATTACCTACTGTGACCATACCGTCGATTGCGACTACATTACCCACATTACCTACTGTAACCATACCGTCGATTGCGACTACATTACCCACATTACCTACTGTGACCATACCGTCGATTGCGACTACATTACCCACATTACCTACTGTAACCATACCGTCGATTGCGACTACAATACCCTCATTACCTACTGTCACCATACCGTCGATTGCGACTACATTACCCTCATTACCTACTGTAACCATACCGTCGATTGCGACTACATTACCCACATTACCTACTGTAACCATACCGTCCATTGCGACTACATTACCCTCATTACCTACTGTAACCATACCTTCGATTGCGACTACAATACCCTCATTACCTACTGTAACCATACCGTCGATTGAGACTACATTACCCTCATTACCTACTGTCACCATACCGTCGATTGCGACTACATTACCCTCATTACCTACTGTAACCATACCGTCGATTGCGACTACATTACCCTCATTACCTACTGTAACCATACCGTCGATTGCGACTACAATACCCTCATTACCTACTGTAACCATACCGTCGATTGCGACTACAATACCCTCATTACCTACTGTCACCATACCGTCGATTGCGACTACATTACCCTCATTACCTACTGTAACCATACCGTCGATTGCGACTACAATACCCTCATTACCTACTGTAACCATACCGTCGATTGAGACTACATTACCCTCATTACCTACTGTAACCATACCGTCGATTGCGACTACAATACCCTCATTACCTACTGTCACCATACCGTCGATTGCGGCTACATTACCCTCATTACCTACTGTAACCATACCGTCGATTGCGACTACATTACCCTCATTACCTACTGTAACCATACCGTCGATTGCGACTACAATACCCTCATTACCTACTGTCACCATACCGTCGATTGCGACTACATTACCCACATTACCTACTGTAACCATACCGTTGATTGCGACTACAATACCCTCATTACCTACTGTCACCATACCGTCGATTGCGACTACATTACCCTCATTACCTACTGTAACCATACCGTCGATTGCGACTACAATACCCTCATTACCTACTGTAACCATACCGTCGATTGAGACTACATTACCCTCATTACCTACTGTAACCATACCGTCGATTGCGACTACAATACCCTCATTACCTACTGTAACCATACCGTCGATTGAGACTACATTACCCTCATTACCGACTGTAACCATACCGTCGATTGCGACTACAATACCCTCATTACCTACTGTAACCATACCGTCGATTGAGACTACATTACCCTCATTACCTACTGTAACCATACCGTCGATTGCGACTACAATACCCTCATTACCTACTGTCACCATACCGTCGATTGAGACTACATTACCCTCATTACCTACTGTAACCATACCGTCGATTGCGACTACAATACCCTCATTACCTACTGTAACCATACCGTCGATTGCGACTACATTACCCTCATTACCTACTGTAACCATACCGTCCATTGCGACTACAATACCCTCATTACCTACTGTAACTATACCGTCGATTGAGACTACATTACCCTCATTACCTACTGTAACCATACCGTCGATTGCGACTACAATACCCTCATTACCTACTGTAACCATACCGTCGATTGAGACTACATTACCCTCATTACCTACTGTAACCATACCGTCGATTGCGACTACAATACCCTCATTACCTACTGTCACCATACCGTCGATTGCGACTACATTACCCTCATTACCTACTGTAACCATACCGTCGATTGCGACTACAATACCCTCATTACCTACTGTAACTATACCGTCGATTGAGACTACATTACCCTCATTACCTACTGTAACCATACCGTCGATTGCGACTACAATACCCTCATTACCTACTGTAACCATACCGTCGATTGAGACTACATTACCCTCATTACCTACTGTAACCATACCGTCGATTGAGACTACATTACCCTCATTACCTACTGCAACCATACCGTCGATTGCGACTACAATACCCTCATTACCTACTGTCACCATACCGTCGATTGCGACTACATTACCCTCATTACCTACTGTAACCATACCGTCGATTGCGACTACAATACCCTCATTACCTACTGTAACCATACCGTCGATTGAGACTACATTACCCTCATTACCTACTGTAACCATACCGTCGATTGCGACTACAATACCCTCATTACCTACTGTCACCATACCGTCGATTGCGACTACATTACCCTCATTACCTACTGTAACCATACCGTCGATTGCGACTACAATACCCTCATTACCTACTGTAACTATACCGTCGATTGAGACTACATTACCCTCATTACCTACTGTAACCATACCGTCGATTGCGACTACAATACCCTCATTACCTACTGTAACCATACCGTCGATTGAGACTACATTACCCTCATTACCTACTGTAACCATACCGTCGATTGCGACTACAATACCCTCATTACCTACTGTCACCATACCGTCGATTGCGACTACATTACCCTCATTACCTACTGTAACCATACCGTCGATTGCGACTACAATACCCTCATTACCTACTGTAACTATACCGTCGATTGAGACTACATTACCCTCATTACCTACTGTAACCATACCGTCGATTGCGACTACAATACCCTCATTACCTACTCTAACCATACCGTCGATTGAGACTACATTACCCTCATTACCTACTGTAACCATACCGTCGATTGCGACTACAATACCCTCATTACCTACTGTCACCATACCGTCGATTGCGACTACATTACCCTCATTACCTACTGTAACCATACCGTCGATTGCGACTACAATACCCTCATTACCTACTGTAACCATACCGTCGATTGAGACTACATTACCCTCATTACCTACTGTAACCATACCGTCGATTGCGACTACAATACCCTCATTACCTACTGTAACCATACCGTCGATTGAGACTACATTACCCTCATTACCTACTGTAACCATACCGTCGATTGCGACTACAATACCCTCATTACCTACTGTAACCATACCGTCGATTGAGACTACATTACCCTCATTACCTACTGTAACCATACCGTCGATTGCGACTACAATACCCTCATTACCTACTGTCACCATACCGTCGATTGCGACTACATTACCCTCATTACCTACTGTAACCATACCGTCGATTGCGACTACATTACCCACATTACCTACTGTAACCATACCGCCGATTGCGACTACAATACCCTCATTACCTACTGTAACCACACCGTCGATTGCAGCTACGGTACCATCAATGCCTACTATAACGACGCCATCAATTGGTACAACAATACCATCAATTCCTACACTTACAACACCATTGATTGATACCACAATATCATCAATTTCTACACCTGTAACACCGCCAATTGGTACTACACCACCGATAGAAACTACAACATCCCCACCAGCAACTCTTCCACCAAAGCCCGTGCTATCAATCATACAATTATTACTGTCACTATTGCGAGTTTTGCTAGGGCCATATTACTTTAGAATTTTTATGATTATTATGTCATTATTCTAAACATTGTTGGTGTAAAAATGTTCATTATGACATTGAAATAAATGAAACGGTGAATGGTGACAAGGTTTTATTTTTCATAAAGTATTATTAATGTTTTCAGTTTCTAAATAAGGGAACAAGTTATACTCCCATAATGTGAGAACTGTTAATAGTCTAGAACTAACTTTCTATGAAAACTATTACAAATTTAAAAAAATTGGCATGTCATATTTAAAAATCGACAAGATTTCAATTACCTATCGATTTATAGCAAATACCTTTCTTGTAAGTGGAATTGGCAAGCAGGAACCAGCAGGAATACAATGTTAAGACTGAACTCACCATATGAATAAATTGTGCTCTAATAAATTTTAGTACACTATGATTATTACCATAAAAAACATTTTATACGAAGTTAGGCTATTTTATTAATTTTTTCGAAATTTTGTGACATCTGTCTGGTTGAACATTAAGTTCAATTTCTTAAGACCGGCCATTACACTAAAGTGAATAATAGATGTCACCACGGTTCAAATGCATACCCCTCGTATAATGTAAATTACACTCGTTTTATCAAACATATCGTTTATAAAGAAATATTATTAGTAAATTAATGCGTCAAACTTGGTCAGAATGGTATTCATATTATAATTCATTGGCCGTGTAGTAGTTTATTTGATGTTTTAACACAACCAAAAACCAGTTATATGTTATCTTCAAATTCAATGATAGAGGTGTTAGGTCATAGAAAAAATTGCCGCCAACGGAGTTTACTCAATATTCCAGTTGAATTCCTAATATTTTCGATTCGAAGTACATTTTTCGATTCAAGTTTACAGTTCCGTGAAAACATGGCCGACGCATTAGCTGAGAAAGTTTGGATACCATCCACCAGAGGGTACGATTATAAATTTACTAACAGTTCGACGTCTTTCCCGGGTATTTAACCCTAGAGTAGGCGCGTGAATTTACATATGTAATCCAGTGTTCTTATTTTCATCAGTAATATCACAAGAGAGTGAGAATAAATTGAAAATAATTCGACAGATTTTCGAGAACTTGTTGCCAGAGAATAGATACGAGAGCCCGTAGGGCTCGAGAATGGCAACAAGTTAGAGAAAATACTGGAAAATTATTTTCTAATTAATTCGCACTCTCAAGTGGTATTCAAAAGGTTATTTTATAATGTTTAAATAAAAAATACAGCTTTTTAATATTATTTCTTTTAATTGAACAGTTTCTCATTATAAACTTAGCAAAATGCGTTGTCAGTTCTTAAAATAAAAAAATGTGGGAATTGTGAATTTTTTTAAAAAACACTGAAATTTCCGGATTTTCCGGGTTCTCTCCGGTTCTAATTATTGGATCGGGACATTCGACCTCTCATTCTCTTCGTAATTTAATTCTCTACAATTCGTCTATTGACAACATTAAGATTGCTTCATTAGTTTCCATTTTACAAGCAAAAAACTAAAAAAAAAACGATTTTTTCTTCTAAATTGTTCATAGCAAATTAAAAATTATGGTCCTCGAGTCTAAAATTATGCCAAATTGATCTACTAACTGTCCTTTATGTAATCGCACAGTCGGTTTCTGGGTAGTATTTATGGCATGAAAAAATGCTTTATTGCTTGGCCTACTAGTAATGCCACTAGAGGTTAAATTTTCGGATTTTAATTTAACGTCCAGTGGTATTTGGTAAGAAAATTTTGCACCTTTTTGCAATTTAATTTATATATTGACATATTATCTATAAACGTCACTCAACGCCATAAATAATATGATGAATCTTATTTCGTTGAACGATATTTGAAACATCTGGAATACAACTGTCGCAGGTAGGTAAGTTCGAATTCATTTATTTGTGGGAGGTAATAAAGTACTTAAATCATGAAGCTTCTGGGAAAACTGTGTTTTGCATAATCGGTTGATATAAAAAAAATTTAGTCAAAGCAATGATAAATCAGAAAGACTTTCTTCTCGCGGCTGCAGGATATGTAATTTTAAGTGGTGCACAGAAAAAAGAAAAGAAAAGATTTTGGATTTGCCCATTATTAAGGTCTCGAAAACGATACAGTGGTAATGGGCAGCGACATCATCAACGATTTAAAAGCCGACGACATTGTTCCGTTTTGTAATTAACCCTTTGAGTGCCAAAGTGATTTTTAGAGAATTAGCTAAAATTGCCAATTCCAAAAACAATAAACAATAAACAAGAATCGATAAGTATGAAAGAGAGATCGATTGTATTAGTTAGTGTGGAAGCAAAAACGCGATCGCGCTCCTGGCATTTTCGGACAGTGTATTGACGAGCGCGATTGCGCTCCTTGTCACTCAAAGGGTTAATGATGAATTGCGGTGTGACAGAAATTTTAAAAATTTTGCCAGAATACCAAGCGCCGGTTTTGAATTTTTAATCAACGAAGTGGGACAAAATATGTAAAACGATTTTCAAACTAAAGTGTCAAATATGTAGTTCCTAAAGACGCAATTAAAAGCTTTTAAAATAAGAAATTTATAACCATCATAAAATTTGTCGCAGCACAAAAGAATTAGAAAATTTGCGATATTCAAGGCTGGAGCCCGTCGCTCTAGGGACGATTTGTACGTCAATTCTGGTTGCTAGGGACCACTGACCTGCTTAAACAATGACAATTTTAAAATTTTCCTGTTCTGTTGATTTTCAATTATCTTAAATTTCAGCCTTTTATAATGTTGAGCTTGTGTTTGTTTTTTAACCCTTTAAAGACGTATGTCGCCCATACGCGTCACACTAGAAAAGAAGCAGTTTTCCCGAATGTCGCACATTCGCGACACAAATCTAACTACATCCCATGGGATCTGTAACCGAAAATAAATTTCGTCCTTAAAGGGTTAAAATGTTTAATTTGTGTGTCTAAATTGGTGTCTTCTTATGGTATTACTAGCGATTATTCTTTTTTGATTAGAGGAATACATTTTTTTCTAAAAAAATTCAACCATTCAAATTTAATTCAATTTTATGTGTAATTCAGTTCAATGGGTATTTGGATTTGTTCTACGAGTAACGTCACTGTGCAACAAGGACGCAAATACCCTGTCTTCCATCCCAGAAATTCTAAAAATAGATTTGATGTTTCTTTTGATATTGTCGGGCCATCTATGAAGCAGAAAAATTATTACACTTTCTTAGCTTAGAAACATTTGGACTGTGGAATAAAATTGTCAAACCCCCACCATTTTTGGGCCGCCCTTAATATCAAAAAATTGTAAAAAATTCATTTAATCTTTTCCCGAAATTCGAAAATTTTATATTGAAAATCAAAAATTCGTGACCGAAAGGGTTAAATTAGATGTGATATACTTTCACTAACACAAAGAAAATCCATTCAATGACCCAAATTTCTTTGAACTCGTATGTTGTATCAAGATCACATTAAATAAAAAACCCCTAGAAGACCATATTTCGCCCAATGTACGGGTACGTCTATTTTGAAAGAACATTCAAACACAAAATACTTTTGTAAAATTTGTCAAAAAATTGTATGCTTATCACATGCTGAATTTCTGTGTAGTGAGTGCATAAATCGTTTTGAAAATCACAGCAACTAAAGTTTATTACTTGTATTTATTATAGTATTTTTGATAATAAAGTTTTTGTTCTACTGTTTTGTATTGTGAAGAAATTACGTTATTTTACTTACAACGAATTATTGCTAGATAAAAGCGCATTTTTGGAACGTAGATTTTTGGAATTATATGAAATTGATGTTGGAAGACATTTAAGGTATGAAAGCTTAAAATTATATAAAAAAGTACAAATTCTGCTTTTTTGAAGATTCGGGTCTGACAGACTAGGCGCGACCACTGGTGTCCTATCAATAGGTGCGATCACAGCAGGATTAAATAGCTCAGCCTTGCGTAGCTCATCAAGTCATTGTCGAACAATAATTTCTTATTAACTTAACTTGGCGTTGAAAAAACATTACTCATTTATCTTTTCATCGTGATCGTATATTATAATTTCTCAATTAATTTCAGCATGATTTTAATTTTTTAATCTGATTTATTGCCATTTTGTTATTTTATCACATTAAATAACGTTCAGATCAGTGATTTTATGTTCCGGGAATTTAAATTAGGTTATTTTTAGTTAGTTAGTTAGTTATTTTTAGACTAAATAAAATTTTTAATTGTTACTCATATGTAAATGTCATTTATTGGAATTGTTTACTATCAGTGAAAAGTGACCTTAGGCAATTTTGGTAGCTAACCGGCTTGCAACGTTATTTGAAAATTGTCAAATTATCAAAAATAAATGTGAATCCTTTTGACAGCTTCCAGTTCACCTAAAACTGAGGCAGCCACTCTTACCAATTTGAAAAATAAACAAACTTAAATCCTTTTATTTCCACTGCTTCTAAATTTCATTCAGCATTCAAAAGCGCAACTAAATTTTCGTTGGACACTGCAAAATTATCCGAATAAAAAGAAAACTCAAATGCAATGCAAGTAATACAAACATTTATATGAAAGTTTATATGAAAGTCCTAACTTTGCAAGCAGAAATTTTTGAGCTAAAGCTGTTTTCATTATGTTAGTTATTTTTAGGTAAGGAATATAGAAGTAAAAAAAAAAAAAACAAAATATTATTAGGTAGTTTTAAAGTTTTTAAAGTTTCTCCAATTCTTTAGATAATTTAGTTACACTGGGATAATCATTTAATGCACTCATATAAATATCTAATTCATCTTCTGAACTTTCTTCTTTGACTTTAATTTCTCCATTATCCATTTCAACATCATCTGGCTCTTCAGAATCAAAATACCGCTCCTCTTCATCTTTATCCAATATTTCTAAATTGTCATATTCATCATTGTTATCAATCGCGTTATAATCAAAGTCAACATCTTCTCCATCTAGAAAACTTTCATACATGCTAGAAATAAATTCATCCTTCAACAATTCACGTTCTGCATGCGTGACATTTTTCTGGAACGTCCGTGAACTTCTCTTTTTCGATGTACTTGGATCATCTGGAATATCACCCCATCGTACAACTGGAGGTTCGTATTTAGGCTTTAACTCGTCATCACTATCTTCTTCCATTATATCATTTTCTGCATTTTCTTGACTATTTCTTTTACATTCAGCATCGTCACGTTCAATACCTTCCATTAAAATACTAACAAATGACTTATTGTTGCTATCTAAACCTATACGATCTCTGTCTTTTTTTTCTTGTTCAGATAGGAATTGCCCTACTAATTGATCATACAGCAACGGATTACGCTTCATCATTTCATTTTCACTAAAGTAAGAATCCTCTTGTACCAAATGTTTGAGTGCTGCATACCTTCGATTTCTTACATCTGTATGATGGCTATTTCTGGAGAGGTAACGTTGTAAAAACTGAATTTGATGTGCAATTGCGTAACCTTCATTCAAATCACTTTGGTAACTTTTAAAATATTCCAAATGTTCAATTTTTATGTATCTTCCAAAGCGATTTAAAAACTTCGACTTACTTTTTTCAAAAATTTCATTTGCAATTGCACGTTTTTCTGCATTTGATAAATCCTCTTCATCGCGTTGTTGACTTTTAAAAAATATATCTTTGTTATTAACGAGACACTGCATTATATCAGTCAGTATTGGATTAGTTGTTTCAATTATTTCTTCAGTTAACAGCTCACTTTTTGAATTTGGTTGAGGATTTATTTCAACATCCATACTACTGCACTCTGTTGAGCGAAAGTAGTAATACCAAGAATCACTATGAAGTGTCACAATAACAATACATGTGATAACCTAAAAGTGAAAATAGTTATTTTAAGTGTAATAAAATGCGAATTAATTTCGCTAGTGTGAACTTAAACGTACCTATCTACAATCATACTGCTGCCAACTAGAACAAGAGGTAGTTCTTTTGCTTCATTTACGCGACGACATGTCACTGTAGTTTTAGAAAACTTTACACCATTTTATAAACTGAGACACCATAATTTCAATTAGAACCATTTAAAATAATAGTGTCTTGAATGGCTTGATAAAATAGTAATTTTGTTATAGAAGAGCTTTCACACTATGGTTCTACTGATGTTAAAGGAAACTCCTGGATGGCGCTGGAGGTGGGAAGATCTCTGCGGTCCGGAAGGTTTAAAATTGTGGTCGTCCGAACGGCATGATTTAGGCATTTGCTTTCAACAATTATGCCTTCAAATTCCCGTGTTATCTTTACTAGCCATAACTTCCGCTTATTATTTTGGGAGGCATTGCGATTACGTTTTAAGGGGAAATTTACAACTACGCGCGATTAACGTGAGAAGTTTGGTTGTCATTATGCTGTCAATTTCACCGGTCATTCAATGTTACATTGATTTAAATAATACCGACACTCACATCGAAACGATTCAGTATTTTTTGGCGGCCGTTCAATGTTTGAGTTGGTTCAACCATTTCGGCTACACTTTAGCTCTGAGAAATAGACTGGGAATTAGTCCTAGAGGGCCTATCTTATTATGCGTTATTTGGTCCTTGATTGCGCTGCTCGATGCGATTGTTTGCAGAAGCTACGTGTTGATTTATAAATCGCAAATTAAACCGCCGGACTTCAGCACTTCCTTAGCATACGGTTTCAGCGTATTTAGAACCATTTTGCAACTGTTGTACGCGTTAAGTCTTTTCCCCAGCGAAGGCAGCAGCAGCCACTTGCAATTTCGACCACCACAAGTAAGATTTCGTACCCGCATTTTTGATTTCTTACCGTTCTGACGATTTTAGAGCGTTGAAACTCAGCCGTTGCTGTTTAATCCCTACAGTCGGTTTTTAGAGGAACGCGATCCCAATTATTTAGGTGTTGCCATGGAAGAGGCGAACTGGTTTTCGAAATTATTGTTTTATTGGGTAAATCCTCTGATGAGGAAAGGGGTCGAAGGGAAACTGAAGGCTTCCGATGACTTATACGATTTACCGGATGCCTTAAATGCTAGTGCCATCAGTTTGAAATTTGATAAAGCGTTAATTGGCAACGTCGACGAAATTCAGAAGAAAATTCTAGATCAGAATATGGGTAGGTTTGCATTTCGGTGGCAATTTTTTCGTTGATCGTTATACTGCCCTGCTTAGGAAGAAGGCAGTAATTACAAAAATATGAAATTTGAGATATGAGTATCATTCGATTCGTTTAGACTTGATCTATATCTTTACAGCGAAAAAAAGCAGTAAAAGTTATTTGTAGGTAATTTATAAGGCAAAAGCAGTTACTGCCTTTTCAATTTTGACTCCTATTACAAGGTAAAAAGGCAGTATCTACAGTCAAGCGCTCAGCTACTGCTTTCTAGCCAGCGTAGTACTCGATAAGTTCCTTCAATTACTGCCTGTGATGGTTACTGCTTTATTATTAATAATATTTTATTAACTATCACCGATTGTGAAAATTATTTATTTGCTTTAATCAGTGTATTTTGATACCCGGTTTCTGAAAGCGACGTTAATTTATATCTCCAATTATTATCATGGTTAATATTCTTGCAACAATGGTATTGTATTGTAGTATTTTAATTGTAGCTTAGTTAATACCAAAGAAAATAACAGTATTCCACCAGTAAAAGGCAGAAATGCTGCAACTTGTGTATACTGCTTTATTGATGCGTTTTTTCCCAAATACTTTACATGGTAGAACGGCAGTAAATGTATTTAAAGGGGTCGGATATGAAAAAATTGAAAAAAAAAATGCAATTTTTTAATTTTTGTATATTTAATAACTGCATTGTTTTCTGAGCAAAACTATCTATTCCGAGAGTTCTATGGTTACTAAAAGTGCTCCAAATTTGAGGACAAAGATAACAAAGTCGTGCAATTTACATAGAGCGTCAGTTAGTTTTTCGCTTCTCCTGAAAAGTATACTTTTTTCCACTTATATTTTTCTACAAAACGGATAAAGCTAGAGCCTTGAAATTTTTTTGTGCCATAAAACATGTGTATCTGAAGCGATTGAATAGAGGAATTTTAAAAATTATTTCTGGAACTTGCTTAAAAAAATTCTTCAGTGTAATTTTTTCTTTTTTTTTTAATAACGACTTTTGAGTATAAAAAATACAAATTTTTGAGAATCCTTTATTCAATAGGTCAGAAAGACGTAAAACTAAATGTGTACAAAATCTGGTTGAAATCTGTTGAACGGTTCTCGAGAAAAGTATACTTATGTAATATATTGATCCTTATGGAAGCTACGACGTAACATACCCAACCCCCTTAAATAATTTTAAAATGATTAAAAAAGTTTTTTATCTTATAAATACATTAATTAGTTGGTTTTATACCTGACAGAAACAAAATCGAAGATATTTAGGCTGAACACGTAGTTCATCTAAAGAATTTTATTAAACTACGATTTTCTCAGATTTCATGTTTTTGTAGTTACTGCCTTCTTCCTAAGCAGTTAAGTTACGTTTTGAAAACAATTTAAAAACGGGTCGATTTTTAAATTCACTTTCACCTCTTTTAACATTACAACAATTGTTTGTGAGGGGCTAAAATTATTTTATTATTATTTATTATTATTATTTTATTTTATTATTTTAACAGTTAAAAACCTAATAATTAATTTGTTTTTGGATTATTTTCAAAACTCCCTTATGTAAGGGACCAATATTTTTGTAGCATCATTTTGACAGTTAAAATATGGGTAGTTATTTAAACTGTATAAAAAAACTGTATAATTAAATATTAACGGATAATTGAACTTTGACTTTTTTAAAATCAGGAGTGGCTGTACCGCCATCTTTTAATTTTTATAAACGAATTTATCGTCAACAATAATTTATCCAATACAGGGTGGTCCATCGTATAGCCCTTTCGCGAAAAAGTGTCTTTCTAAATCCCCAAATCTTCAATTGCCATATTGGGCGTTTAATTTTTTAGAATTTAATTATTCCAACGACCCCAGGACGCTATAAAGTCTAACAAATCAAAATCTTTTTATTGTTTTTCAGATAATTACGTCCAACATATCACAGAGAACGCGTTTTCGTTTTCAAATTAATAGAGAGTTATAACAAGACGTGTTTTTCATTGTGTAATACCTTATTTTTACATTTCTATGGCGCTCGAGCTTCCCAGCCAAAATGTCGTATTACGACAACGAAAAATATGTTTTGCTATGCCTTCCTTGAAAGATCGTAAATCTCAAAGAACAATGGTCGTTTAAGCGCTACTTACTCACCACAATCAGAAACAGAATACCTGTCGTACGGGTCTAGATATTGTTGCTTTGTTACTTTGTGCCAGATGTCCTTCTGCAAAGGTTTTTATTGCAGACTCTTTTAAATCGTCCTGAATGGTTTTACCGCAACATTACGAGGGTGTAATTTAAGGCTTTTGCCATAAATACAGTAGACGATATTAGAATATTCTGTTACTATTAAAATCTAAATGGTAATTTGGCTATTATTAAATTCTACACTGTAATGTAAATGATGGCTTTAATAGTTTGATAATAAATTGTTATCAAAGTCCAATTGAACAATGGTTTAGCTTAAAAAATAATAGTTCGACTATTTTGTAGTTTGGCTATTGAAGAATATACTTGCGATTTAGAGAATTTTTCGACTGCTGGGTAAAGGTTTTATTTCAAAAATGCTGTATGATGGGCCACCTGTATGTTTTAACTTCAATTTGGCTTGAACTGCCTAACTCATTTGGTTCAAAAGTTAGAAGAAGAGAGGGCTTTTAATTAACGGACGCTGTATATCATTATTGTGAATTTTTCATATGACGTTTAAATCACACATTTTAAAATTTTTAGGCGCTGCCAGTGCGAGTAATTCGATTTCCGAAGTAACGTTCGTTGGGCTACGGAAATATAACGTGACATTGTTTCGCGCTTTGCATAGATGTTTTTGGGTGCAATTTTATGGCATCGGTTTGTTGAAGTTAACAGCTGATTGTGCAGGTTTCGCCGGACCTTTATTATTGAATCGGCTCGTGTCTTTTATTGAAGATAAATCTGAAAGAATCGAGTTGGGTTACATGTACGCGGCTGGATTGTTTATCACGACATTGATCGGTAAAAGTTGATCTTTTGCATAATGGTTGATTCATGACATTCAATTTCAGCTTCTTTTTGTAATGCCCATTTTAATTTCTACATGTCGATGGTGGGAATAAAAATACGAGCGGCGTTAATTACTGCCGTCTATCGGAAAACTTTGACCGTTGGAGGGACTGTTTTAAATTCGGCGTTTACAGTTGGTGAAATAGTTAATTTTATGTCCACCGATACCGATCGCATCGTTAATTCTTGTCCGAGCTTTCATGCATTGTGGAGTATTCCTTTTCAGGTAAGTTTTGTTACTTGTTCTAATGAAAAAAGGGATATTGCAATCGCATACAAAATATTTTTATTTAAAAAGCCTGTTTTCTTTTATTTGCGATGTACAATAAAGAAACTTACAAATGCAAAAGTTAATTGATTTCGAATTAACAAGAATTTGACCAATTTGTAATTTTTAATTTATGTTGACCTCTAATTTTAACACCATAATTTAAAATGGTGTGCAACAAGAACTATAATCTTAAGGAATTATAAATGATTTATTATGAGTAAATTAACTTCTTTACACATTTTAGGTCTAGAAATTCTCTCTTACTCATTCATAGAAAAATTTATTTATTGAATCAAATTTTGAATTAACATTTTTGTACTAAACTTCCCTATTTTTGCTTTGCTATTTCTTTTCTAGTTACACGATTCACCAAATTTTTATCGTATAATTTTATTAATTCATTTCGGTAGTTATGTATTGTTTCCTTACGGAGCACATTTATAGTGCATATTCATAGAACCGTATTCATAGGTGGTTTCTGAGTCAAGCGTTTTCTTGTAGAACAGCCTTATCTGTTTGATGAATATTGCTCATAGAGTTCTAGAGATAAGCGTTTAGCCTGTAGAGCAGATACACATGCAAGTATAACGAAGGTTGGCTTTACCTGTTCTACAAACAACCGCTAGATTCAGGAACTTTCTATGAATACGGTAATTTCTAGGTTAAGTTGTGCATAGTTGAAAAAATTAAGATAAAATACAAAAATAACGTTGACAACGATAAAGCAAGCCTTTAGAGATTTAACAGAATTGAATGCATACAAATTTAAATGCACAACTTGGCCCGCATGTAGGTTACAGAGTTGGTGCAGACCTTGCTAACGCTAGTGGTGTTGTGTACAGGACTTGTTACTAACTGGACCAAGTACTAACAAATTCTTTGGGGAAATTGAACAGTTTAACATGACTGGAAAGGTAACTGACTATTTTTACTTTTATAAGTGATAGGACAGCTGTCGATCTATCATCATAAATTGTTCAAATATTACGATGCACTTAAAACTTGAGAAATAGACCTTTCTAAGCAATTTCTTTTTAAAAAGACTTTCGAAGGCGAAAAATGTGTCGACGGAAAAATGTCTAAAGATAGAATCACTGTTTTGGTCGCCACTAATCTGATAGGAACTGAAAAAAGAAAATAATAAAATCTTTACCCGTATCATATTACAATAATCGAAAAGCCTGGATGACTTCGGAGATTTTTAAAGATGTTATACAAAAATGGGATAGAGAATTTCAGCGCAAAAAATCAAAAGATTCTTCTTCTACTGGATAACTGTCGAAAATTTAAAGTTCATTAATTTACATTTCTTGCATCCAAATACCACTTCAATTTTGGAACCGTTAAACCAGGGCATTATTAAAACTTTGAAGTGCACTTGATGAAAATTTTAAAAAGCGTTGAGGAAAATCAAAAGTATAAAGCTAATCTGTTGGATGCTGTTAACATAATTTCAACTGCCTGGAACAGGGTAACATCAGGAACGATAACTAATTGTTTTAAACACGCCGGATTGTTTTTGAGATCGGATAGTGTTGATGTAAATGAGGAAAATCCTTTCACTGAAGAAGATAATATTCCTTTATCTATTTTGTTTGGATTAAATGTTTTAGACAACGACCTTTTATATCAGTAGATGCCCAACTGGCTATGAAGATTTTGTCGATGCTGAGAAGAAAAGAAAGAGAATATCAAGGTGAAACCACAGATGAAGAAGCAGATGAGGATGACGAAGTTAGGCTACCAAATATTTGCCAGGCATTAGAATCTATTAATATTTTGCAAAATTTTGCTTTATTTGGCCAAAGTGAGGAAGATTTGGTTGCAGATATTTCGATAGTCGGAAGAAAGATAGAAAAACTATTTTTAACGAAAATATCTACCACAAACAAAAATTACGGATTGCCTTATATTATTTGAATTTAATAAACATTAATTTTCTTAAATTTAATTATTTAATAAACATTAATTTTCTTAAATTTAATTATTTAATCACACATCGGATTTAACCACCATAATTGGACAGTCCCTTGGCCGTCGCTATACAGGGTGATGAAAAAAAGGTGCCCATGATTGATATTGGGACAATGCTTTCTGTTGAACCATTGTGGAAATCGCAACAAAAATGGTCCAAATAGATTCTGTTTAAAATTAAAACAGTTTGTCTAAGAGCACAACGTGACAATACTGCACATATTTTTTTTTCGAAAGAATTACTTTGAGGTAGGCCTACTTCTTGTATCTAAGCAACTAACACTGACAGATACTGTCACTTGCGTAAGACAAACAACTGTCACGTTGACATAACTTTTTTTATTTCAAAAGAATTTAATGTAAATAAACCAGAATACACACCAAACAGGTAATTGAAGGGCTGTATGCAAAAAATCTCTAAGTGACATAGAAATTTTCTACTATTTGCGCTATTTCTGATAAGAATAGATGAACTTTCGGTCGCACTTACTGATTCCCGTTTAAAAGGTCCCTAACCATGTTATTTAGTAAAAACAGATCAGTCAAAAACGAAATAATGTAATTTCCAGATCAAATTGAAACATAAAATCTCAAATATCTCAGAATAGGAAAAAGTGACTTAAAGACTGTCGCCCTAATCCTTGTATGCTTCGTCCTGATCCAGTTTCAATCGCTTCCACAACTGCTTCCTCCAAAGGTGATGTACGAACTTCACGAGGTCGTCTACCGTTTACAGAAATCGGCACTATTTGGCCATTTTCTCTTAATTTTTGCTCCACTTTTCTAATTACGTTAGCATCTGGATGACGTCGATGTGAATACACTCTAGCATATTCTCTAGCAGCTTCCGATGCGTTATTATCTGTCTCACCCAAGCGGAGCAACATGTCTAGATATTCACTGAAATTGTATTCCATTTTAAGACTTTTTAGAACATTTGAGTTGTATCGTTCAAATTTAACAAGAGAACTGACATTGAAAAGTGAATTATTGTTACCAACGTTTCCTAGGAGATTTGCGATGTTGCGACATTGAAAAATTTTCCTCGGAGCCAAGAAACCGTACTTTTGACATCGGTAATAAAGTTGGTTTCAATAGATTTTTTACACTTTTCTTTTTTAAAAAAGCACCATCAACTGCATCAAATTTAGACCCTAACAATGAAATTATTACAAAATTGTTAATCGTATAGATTTTTATTGTCTGAATAGGAAAGCTTATATCTTGTTGAAGAGACAATAAAGTTTATTTTGGCTTTCAAATTCGTGTTTCGTTAGAAATGGTCTATAACATGTAGCTACTCACGGGCACCTTTATTTCATCACCCTGTATACGACTTTTACTGTATCAGCACTTCTGAATAAATGTGCGTTTTATAACCAAATTAAATGCAGCGTTCCAATTGAATCGCCCTTTATAATGAAACATACTAGTATTAATTGTCACTTTTCAAACATTTTCCAACGTATTCGGCTGCAATATCTCTGTTTGTTCCATAACAGTCGACTAAAAGGTTATTCGTAGATTGCTGTCACGCTCTACTTGTTGTATCTCCAAGTCGGTTTAGCGTTTCTAGCCGGTGTTGCATTTACGATAGTATTGATACCCATCAATCGCGCCATTGCCGGCAAAATTGCTGAGCTCAGCACGAAAATGATGGGATATAAAGACGAAAGAGTTAAAATGATGACTGAAATATTACGTGGCATCAAATCCATCAAATTGCACGTCTGGGAAAGTCATTTTACAAAAGTGATCACAAGTACGAGATATCAAGTTTTAACAATAAAATAGTTTCTGTTTTCATGAATTTTAGGGATGCGTGATGGCGAACTGAAATACTTAAAGGGAAGAAAATATTTAGACGCGCTTTGTGTATATTTTTGGGCAACAACTCCTGTTCTCATTTCTATACTTACTTTCGGAACTTACGTTTTAATGGGTAATAAATTAACAGCTGCAACTGTTTTCACTAGTATGGCATTGCTTAACATGCTAATAAGTCCTTTAAACGCCTTTCCTTGGGTTTTAAACGGAATGATGGAAGCATGGGTGTCTGTAAAAAGAATCCAACGACTTTTTGAGGTAACGTATTTTTTTAAATTAATCCATGCCGTTTTAAAAGTTCGTCTTCCAGCTCCCCGATTTAGATTTAGAGACGTACTACGATAATTCCATTCTTGACGAATGCGAGGGCTGTGATATTGTAATTAGTGAGGCTGATTTTAATTGGGGAAAGACACTGACTCCCGAGGAACGTTCTAAATTACAAACCGTACGTAAGCGCGGTCTTAAAGATAAAGGTAAAAAGAAAAAATCTTTGCAAACTGACGAGGTTGTAAGTTCTGGAGATTTTATCGAACATAAAAAGGATTCTTACGTCTTTTTTCTTACCAACATTGATTTCACGATTAAAAAGGTAATTTCATGCCACTGATTCGATCAACTGAATAAAATAAAATTCCAGGGCGAGTTTATTGGAATTATGGGTTCCGTTGGAAGTGGAAAATCTTCGTTATTAAGTGCGATCTTAGCCGAAATGACTAAACAACGCGGTAGAATTGCCGTTACGGAATTAGAAAACGGTTGTAAATTGAGATAATCACGACATAATTATAACAATCTTAGGGGTTTTAGGTTTTGGTTTTGTTAGTCAACAGCCATGGCTGCAGAGGGGAACTATACGTGATAATATCTTATTCGGGAAAGCTTACGATGATACCAAATATAAAACCGTCTTAAATGCGTGCGGTTTAACCGATGATATTTATTTACTTCCAGCAGGTGATTTTACGGGCGTAGGCGAAGGAGGAATGACGTTATCCGGAGGACAGAAAGCACGAGTCGCTTTAGCCAGAGCGGTGTATCAAGATAAAGAAATTTACTTGTTGGACGACATTATTTCCGCAGTTGACGTTAAAGTTGCTAAACATATTTTCCAACATTGCGTGATGGGGATTTTACGCAATAAAACGAGGATACTATGCACACACCAAGTGCAGTATTTAATTCATGCCGACTGCGTAATTGTGGTGGAAAACGGTGGAATACAACAACAAGGTATTTGCTTAATCCAGATACTTAGATCGAGTAAATAGTTTAAAGTTTTGCAATGAAGCTCACGTTTTTGAAGCGGAAAGATACTTTTATATTGCGATATAATCGTTCTGTAATCTCACGGTTCTCAATTCCTGGTTCGTGAAGCTACTTCAAGTGTTCACAAAAAAAAACTGAATACACAATTAAAAATTGTTGTAAAAAGATTGAGAACCGCTGACTGCCTAATCCAACGCATTTTTTTGACAATGATGTAAAATTTCCACCAATCAAAAATGCAACAAGAAACTACCTTCTTCCAGTTCAAACAGTTTTTTTTTTTTACCTAAGTATCGTTTTTTTCATTCTTATAATTTATTTGGAACAAGTTTATATTTTGAAATAAGCGAAATTAAATTTGAAGTATAAGTGCCTATTACTAATACTGGTGTTATACCGGGTGAGTAGTATAAGACTCTGTTGAAATGCTCATTTTTCATTTATGTAGAGTCGAGAGATCATTTGCAGCCACTTTAAGCAAATTTGTAATTTAAAAAATTAGCAAATGACTAAGAATAACCGTAAGTAACATCACTGTATTTATATTTTGAACTGAGTCTTTATATTTTTTAGTTATTCTACAGTTTTGAAAGTTGAAATGCTGTAAATCTTCGTTATTTAATTATTTCGGTCACTTTGTCCGCACAGTGGCCACTTTGAACACCATCTGTAGCCAACCGGTATTTCTAATAAACTACACTTCAATTTCTATGTTTGTGGGATATTTTTTCATCAATAAATGAAGCCACTTTCGCCCACGGATGTTTTGGATAAAAGTAGTTGATAAATTTATCCCCACCTCTTTGCTAAAAAAACAGAACTTTTCCTATAGTTTCAGTCAAAAAAATTTCCGTTTCATTTATTTCGTATTGTTGCCACTTTCATACCATCGTTTCTATTGGCAGCTAAAGCTTTTTAACATTTTTTCTTTTTAACGTCATTTTCTGAAAATAATTATTTACCTAACGGTAGGCACTTAACTAAATATATGAAAACGTAAGGATTAAAAAACCGGGTTTTCATTAATCGCCACTTGGTGATCAGAAATAGAACCTGTTGTTTAATCAGTGGCCAGGTTTGGGGAAAATAAATACCCTACTTAAAAAATGAATGAACAATTAATTTAAGCATAGACATAATATTATAATAACTTGTGAAACTTATATTGAAACATTATCTAAGCACAGTTTTACTTGTAGTTCAGTGTCAAATAAAATTATTGTTATTTTCAATAACAAATAGACAGATACGTAGACCAAATAAATATTTTGGTATGTTCTTGGTTATTCATTTACCTCAAACCTTATAAATACGTATTGACAAGTAAAGTGGCTAAAGATGGTGTAGTGGTTACAGATGGCGTCTCGACCCTACCACGTTATTTTAAAAAATAATTATGAATCCATAAATGAATGTGAGTTAAGTGAGCTATGCAACTTAACGAATTGTTAATTTGCCGACTTTCATAAGTTGTTACTTTTTTAACGTTATGAAGCCAACTTAAAATTAACAGCGGAGAGCTTTTTTGCATGATGTAGAGGAGGCGGTAAATTTCATAGTTTACTTGACACATTCATTAATATCTACTTTGTATTAATGTTTGTCAAAGTTGACAGTTCGCAAGATGTGATTTTACCCGCGAAACGTTTTCTGCATATAGGCGGCTTCCATAAATGATGTCACAGGTTTTTCGTCAAATTTTACCCCTACCTCAACCCTACGTCACAAAGTGTCACACTGTGCCAAACACCCCCCTCCCCCACGCGAGTCACGTCACAGAAGCAAAATTATTTTCATTTATAAAGAAAAATTAAATTAAAACCTTCCCTCAACGAAGAGTTTATGTTATTTTTTTATTATCCTTATATTATTTTTTGACATCTGATGATTTTAATGAAAAAAGGATCTGTGCCTTGACACGAATCTGTGCGTGCCTACCTGAAAACTATTTCTGAGTGTCTCCAACTACAATAAAACAGCAAAAATGTTTTTCAAGAGTAACAAATAAAAGGTTTTTTCAATTAATGAAAGATTCGCTGTATCAGTTGAGGAATTTATTATATTGGTCATTGTTAAAATTTTACTTTTTTTAAAATACCCTTTGTAATGTTACGTTTTTAAAAAGACCCTCTAACCCCGTGTCATGGACTGTCACAATTCCGTTAACCCCCTCTCCAGCCTATACCTGTGACATCATTTTTTGGAAGGCGCCTAAGCAACCAACAGCTTCTTCAGAATTGTAAATTTTGATCAATATTAAAAGCTCTCATGGATTCATAATTATTAGTTTTAAAAATAATAAATAACTATAGTTCATTTTTAAACCAAGGGTGAGCGTTAAAAGGCTATGAAATTATTGTTTTATATAATCTATGTCGGCACTAATGAGCGCTTAATAACATAATCTATACAATTTTCACAGAATCACTTAAATGTTATAGAATTTTATTATTGTAAGTTTCTTTCCTCCATACGAGCGTTTCGCACTATATTTTTAAATTTTGAACTGACGTAACTAATAAACTGTCCAATATAAAATTATCAGTGCATTACTACCAACATGAGCCAAAAAATAATATTTCACAGCCTTCAAACGCTCTTCCGGGTTTAAAAACAGACTATACTTAGAAAATGTTAGGTTGCATTTAAAGTTCGTCAGGCTTGTGGTCATAAGACATAGTAGACTCTCGATTATCCGGAACGATGTGGAGTAGCCATTCGGGATAAACGAAATTTCGGATAATCAGGAAAATGCGTGTTGATTAAACATGCTGTTTTTAATGCAAGTATAGAAAGTAACGGAAGATTGTTTCAGTTGAGTGAAACGTTTTTGCATTTGTACTGTTAATAATTCAGCCTTTTTCAACTTATGTCATTGGACAAATTTGTCTTATCAACATCTTCACACCCATTTATATTTGCAAATACAGAGTACAAAGCCTAAGGAATATATTATTCTGCACCTGCCCTGGGCATTCAGTTTCCGGTCAAAACAATCGTTGTTGTCATTTCTAAGAATTATATCTTGACGTTCCCGATGAAACGAATGTCAAAAACTAACAGTTTCGAATAAAACGGTGAGATTACAAAAACCCTCTGTTCTGAATAATACGAAGTTTCGGATAATCGAGAGTCTACTGTACTAAATAAAAAGTGTTATTTTGTATTTCTAGTTTCGCGCTTGCCTTAAAATCCACAATCATTTTTTTAGAAATGATCAGTTTCGGTTGAGTGCATCTCAAAACAAAAAATGTTATTTTTATGAAACCAATACATACTTTCCTATCACATGGTACTATTGAAACTGTTTTGTTAATGGTGGTAATTTACAAAAATCGAAATTGCATTAAACAAATAATTAGAAATAGAACCGGTTAACTTAGAGCTTAAAATTTTTCGTCCTACCTACATATCTGTACCAGAGAAGCAGAACGATGTATGTCCATTTTTTTCAACTATGAAATTTTGATGTATATTGATTAAAATATGTCCCATTTGCACATTGCAGTGGGAATTATGTCCAAACTTAGAATTTGTGTTGCACTATGATGTATCTCCAAGCATTACTTTAAGGCAACACCAAAGATATCAAATCATTAATTTGAATTTCCTGAACATTGTCACTTTTGGACATACATCATTCTGCTTCTCTGGTACAGATATTATGAAGAGTATAAATTATATAAATTGCAGGAAAACCGATCGATGTCCTGTCTGATATCGACGAATTTTTACCCATTGATTTGGAACTGGGCGATTATCAATCTGTAAATTCGCAAAGTACAGAAATTGTAGAAACCAACGATACTGACAGCATTTTAAATGAAGAAGCTCGCGAAACGGGAACAGTCAGATTTAACGTTTACGCGACTTATTGGAAATCCATCGGCCATCTGTTAAGTTTTGCCATCTTGATATCGATGAGCATCATGCAACTGTCCAGAAACATGTCCGACTGGTGGTTGTCTGTGTGGGTTTCCAACGTAGAACAAACAAATCAGACGAATTCAACGAACAGCTCGTCCGGTTATCTGGTGCTTTGGTCGTCGCCCCTTTTCGAAGAGGACGAAAAAATTAAATATTACATGATGATGTACGGCGCTTTCGCCGGATTTAACTCGCTATTTACTCTGTTTCGAGCTTTCCTCTTCGCTTACGGCGGCATTTGCGCCGCCTCAAAAATTCACAAACTACTCCTCAAGTCGATCATGCGGTCGAAAATGACGTTTTTCGACATCTCTCCGCTCGGCCGAATTTTAAACAGATTTTCAAGCGACACTTACACGGTCGACGATTCGTTGCCCTTTATTCTCAACGTTTTATTGGCGCAGGCTTTTGGTCTCACCGGTACGTCGTAACAACAATATCCAATCATCCGATCGTTAATTGAATGTTTATTTACAGGTGCCGTTATCATTACTGTTTACGGTTTGCCTTGGTTGTGTTTAGTGTTGGTGCCGATCATACCGATTTACCATTGGCTGCAACATCATTACCGACTAACTTCGAGAGAACTAAAGCGACTTTCCAGCGTTACTCTTTCGCCGGTTTACAGTCACTTTAACGAATCTCTGCAAGGTATGAAACGTCGGAATTTTATTGCGGCGATTCTTAATTGACTCGATTCAGGTCTACCGACAATAAGAGCGTTGCGAGCAACTCAAAGATTTAAAAGGGATAATGAAGAAAATGTTGAAGCGTATCAAAAAGCTCAGTTTGCGAGTCAAGCCGCATCACAGTGGTTAGGATTACGGTTGCAGTTAATTGGAGTTGCGATGGTTACGGGCGTTGGATTTATTGCCGCTATACAACATCAATATGACGTTGCAGATCCAGGTAAATTAGCGATTTAATTATAGGCCAAACAACAGAGCAAAAAAATTTCATAATTTAACATAAATACTACCCGATTACATAGAGGACAGTTAGTAGATGAATTCTGCATAATTTCCAACTCGAGAATCATAATTTTTAATTTGTACAATTTACAACCAAAAATCGCGTTTTTTTTTAGTTCTTTGCTTGTAAAATGGAAACTAATGAAGCAATCTTAATGATGCCAATAGGCGAATTGTAGAGAATTAAATTACGAAGAGAATGAGAGGTCGAGTGACCCGATCGAAAAATTATAATCGGAGAAAACCCGGAAAGCCCGGAAAATTCAGTATTTTCTTAAAAAATTCACAATTCCGCCATTTTTTAATTTGAAGAACTGAAACTTTGCACAACGATAGCTATTTATATGCACTTTATGTGTGCAAAACCCCGACTCTGACGGACTAACAGTTTTTGCACAATCTCCATTTAATTTTATTTTTTTTGCAATATTTTCGCGGAGGGCTGGACGCTCCTGTAATTGTCTGATGTAAATTTTAAAAACAGAATTGGAAACTAGACGTGCACAGCATCAAAACGTGTATTTTGGTTTTTTCATAAAATGCACCAAAATAGCTGAAAATGGTCGTGAATGTGAGTAAAAACGGTCGAGCACGTAAAAGTGGTCGAGTAATGGGGGGAGATTTGGCGTTGAGGGGAAGCGCATTATATAGGAATAGAACCGAGATGCGCTTCCGCTCACGGGTTGTCTCCCTCCACTACTCTTCCGCTTTCGCGTGGTCGGCCGTTTTTACTCATATTCACGACCGTTTTTCACCTATTTCTCTTCATTTTATGGAAAAACGAAAATAAACGTTTTGTTGCTGTGTACGTCTAGTTTACAATTCTGCTTTTAAAATTTAAATCGGATAACTACAGGAGCATCCAGCCCTCCGCGAAAATATCGAGAAAAAAATTAAATGGAGACATTCCAATTATTAGCTCCTTGTAGTCGCGTTTGTAATGTTGAAGACCTTTTTATTCTTGGTTGTCCTATTTTCGATGCAGCAGTTCCTCCATTCATTTCTAAAAAAATTGATTAATTCTCTTTACTTTCTTCAAATCTGTGTAAAATGAATCCTCTTATTAGTTTATTTTTACTCCGCCATTGTTTTGGATACCTAATTTCACTTATAATCTCAGATGTTGTCCTTTTTGGAAATTTAAAAATGAGTGTCTTGAAATGGATAATATTGTTTTTCTTCTTTGAAAAAAAAATTGAATATTACATTTATAATAAGATCTTGGACTCGAAGCCAAATTACCAATCCGTTTTGATGGATTAGGTATAAGGTCTATAATTGATATTTCCTCGCATGCCTTTTTGTCTTCTATATTTTCTAATTCTGAACTTATTATGTCCATTCTACCTTCTAGTTTTTCTAATTTTGAAATTACATCCCTTAACGAGGCTGTTGATTATTGGAAGGAAATTTCTAATTCGTCTTTACTTCCAAAAGAGCTTTCTATTCAAATAAATTGGAACTTATCTATCTGTGAGAAAATATTTCATAATTTATGATCTTCCTCAAATATCACACAAAAAGCTATCTCATTAGCTGGATCTGAACTTGAATCTGGAGCTTGGCTTGAAGCTCTTCCATCTTGTAAATTAGGTACTCTTTTAGAAAAAACTTTTTACAAATTGCAATATCACTTAGATTGGACATCATCCTCATATATGCTCGTGCGGTTCTTCTGTAGACTCGTTGGGTCATCATGGTTTATCGTGCATTAAAAGTGCTGGTAGACTCTCTCGTCACAGCTGTATTAATGACATTATTAAACGTGCTTTCTCTTCTATCAACATCCCTTGTATCCTTGAACCTAATGGTATTCTGAGGGATGATGGCAAACGTCCAGATGGTATTATAGTTATTCCATGGAAAGTAGGTAAATCTTTAGTTTGTGATTTTACTTGTACGGATACACTTGTCCCTTCTCATTTGACTGATTCTTCATTTTCTGCAAGATCTGCTGCACACTTGTTATCGTTAAGCACTAGTTATTATAATTGAATGGTGATTGTGCAAGCACTGTTAGTCCGTCAGAGTCGGGATTGTGCACACATACAGTGCATATAATTAGCTACCTTTGTGCAAAGTTTCAGTTCTTAAAATTAAAAAATGTCGGAATGGAGAATTTTTTAAGAAAATACTGAATTTTCCGGGTTTTCTCCGATTATAATTTTCTGATCGGGTCACTCGACCCCTCATTCTCTTCGTAATTTAATTCTCTACAATTCGCCTATTGACATAATTAAGATTGCTTCATTAGTTTCCATTTTACAAGAAAAGAACTAAAAAAAACGCGATTTTTTCTTGTAAATATGTTTATAACAAATTAAAAATTATGATTCTCGAGTTGGAAATTATGCAGAATTCATCTACTAACTGTCCTTTATGTAATCACACAGTCGGTTTCCGGGTAGTATTTATGTTGTGAAAAAATGCTTTATTGCTTAGCCTATTAACGAACTGGTACTGTAATCGTCGGACGTTTAGGTCTTGTGGGACTTGCGATATCTTACGCTTTATCCATTACTGGTTTGCTGAGCGGTGTCGTTAATGCCTTCACCGAGACTGAAAGAGAAATGATTGCGGTTGAAAGGGTAAATCAGTACATCGAAGAAATTGTCCCAGAGAATCCACATTTTACTGTCGACCCTCCGTACGCCTGGCCGACGCAAGGCGTCATCAGTTTCAGCAATGTGATTTTAAAGTACAGGTAAAAAGTAAGCAAGCTCTTTTGCTGCGTAAACACACCGTTTAATACCACAGGGAACATTTGACCCCCGCTTTGAAAGGAATTAGTTTCGAAACTCGTCCGGCTGAAAAAATCGGAGTTGTCGGCCGAACCGGTGCTGGAAAAAGTTCTCTTTTAGTGGCCCTATTCAGACTTGTAGAAATTTATTCCGGTGCGATTTCTATAGATTCCACAAACATTTCCCATATATCAATTCCAGCTTTAAGGTAATGAATTTCTGATTAATTAGTTTAGTTGTAATTGGTGAATTTATCCAGGTCGCGCTTATCGTGCATTCCTCAAGAGCCGTTTTTATTTTCCGGTACCATAAGAGAAAATTTAGATCCTCTCAAAGAATTCAAAGATAAAGACATTTGGTCCGCGCTAACGAGAGTAGATTTAACGGCCACCGTCAGAAGATTGGGTGGATTGTATAATCTAATCACTTCTGGTGGCTCGAATTTATCCGCAGGCCAAAGACAATTATTTTGTTTGGCGAGGGCAATACTTCACAACATGAAGGTGAGCTTATTAAAATTACTATTTTCGTGAGTGGCAATTTTAAGTAATTTTAGATTTTATGCATCGATGAAGCAACCGCTAACGTAGATCAAGAAACCGATAGGCAAATTCAACAAACCTTACGTTCAGCTTTCAGGAAAAGTACTGTAATTACGATTGCCCATCGTGTGCAGACCGTGTTGGACTGTGACAGAGTTTTGGTCATGGGGGAAGGTCAAATTCTCGAATTTGATTCACCCGATGTTTTGTTGACTGACCCTTCGTCGCACTTTTATCAGCTTGTTAATAACGAACAATGATGTAACAATTTTTTTAATAAAGCTATTTAAATTCCATTTAGTTTGTTTAGGGGTTGGGGTTGTTTACCTTTCTTTTCTATAAAGCTACTCATTTAATTTTAAATATGTAGAGTGGAAAATGAAATTTGATTGTGCTCCGAGTAACACATGCACGATGGGTGGAATATTAAGTCTCGGGGTGCATTTGGAAAGCACGACTCCTGTTCTTGTCGAGTGCGTAAATACAATCGTGAAATAGTAAGGGATTAAAAAATGTAAAGTAGGTGCCACCAGTCACTTCAGAAATGAGAAAATGTGTATATGCTGCGAAATTTTAAAGGAAATGAGGGGCAAGTGGGATGTTAAAGTACGCCACTTAATGGATTTCTAGCTTCTGGCAAATTTTAAGACGCGGTTGTAATTTTAATGTGCTCGTGTTATGAAATTTCTGATACAGAATAATTTGAATATGGATGTAATAAAATTGATGTAAATTTTGTTTACATCTATCAGAAAAATTTTCTCTGAAGAGAAATTAAATGAAATAACAATTCACATTGTTTAAAAACAATCATGACTTTGGTGGGTGAACTGAATATTAATTAACTAACTTTGTGTTAACGTGGCATTTTATTGATTGCTGACAACTGAGATCACAACCAATGTCATTAAAAAATACAAATAACGACGGATGTTAATTAATTATGTTCTTTTTAATTAAATTATAACCGACAGCGTATTATATATATATATTAAAACGTTTTTCACCGTTGTCCGATGCCAAATTTCCATTCATTTCTGTTGTTGCCTAGGTAAAACCATGCAAATTGCAGTGTGTTTGTTTTAACGTGTTTATTTAAAAACTGTTAATGATAGAAAATTGAAATAAAAAGTATTTCAAAGAACAATAATCACTTCTAATCTCAGTTGATGTAGTTTTCCATTTTTTTGTTTTTAAATGATTACAACAAGGGTTGAATCTTAAGAGTCGGAACAAATTCAAATCCCTACCGAACTGAATTACCCATAAAATGAATTTAAATCTGAAATGTTGAATTTTTTTTAGAAAAAATTTTATTCCGCTAATCAAAAACGATTTATCATTTTTGTACTATTGGTGCGTGTGTTCGTGTTTGATTAATTAAAATACACTTATGCATTAATAGTTTATTTTATATTATTTTTAAGTAAATAAAAAACAATTAAAAAATTACTTCCTTTTTGTTGATTAATTCTCCAAAACTTCTTTAAGTTAAGTCTATAACTGAAAGAAGTTATGAAAAATTAAGGAACAAACAAATAAGTACAGTAAAACCTCGATATAACTGACCAATTGGGGGGAGGCGGTGTCCGTTAAAGCCGAAAGTCCGTTATATAAAAATAGGTTTAAAATAAATCAAAAAACTTTTTTTTGAAATATACTGTATTTAGATATAAATAAAAAATACAAAACACAAACAAAATTCTATTTAATTGTCTTCGGACACTCGTCGTGAAGTGACGTTGCTGCAGTCTACGAGCATTATGTCTCAAATTCTAGTGCTAGACGTATGACGTGATTATCATGGCCGCTAAAAATTGTTTACATGCGGCGACACTTGAATTTAAGCATGAATAATATTAACAAGACGTTTTTAATTTTTTTACATTTGACCGGATTTTTTGTCCGTTATATCCGAAGTCCGTTAAATAGAGGTCCGTTATATCGAGGTTTTACTGTAATTTACAAAATACCATAAAAGGAAAAATCAAAAAATTAAAAAAACATTTATAATTGTACATTATGTCGACAAAAGATAAAAATTACCAGTTGTTCAGTTACAATATTTTTGAATTAGTAATTTTTTTAAAATTTATTGTCCAATGTTCTTTTGCAATTTTGGAAACTAATTTTTCTATTTATTTTAATTTTCTATCATTGACAGTTCTTATGTAAACACGTTTTACCTAGGAAAACCGACTCTTAAGATTCAACCCTTGTTGTAATCATTTGAAAACAAAAAATTTTACCTGAGCACACTTTATGAAAATGTGGATTGTAACATAATTCGAAAAAAAAATGACCTGAAAATATATGAAAATGTGCACTGCAATTTGGATGGTTTTACCTGGAAAAAATAATTCTTGAGATGCAACACTTGTTGTAATCATTTTAAAACAAGAAAATAGAAAAAAAATTAACTGAGCATACTTTTTGAAAATGTGGATTCTAACATAAGTTGGAAAAAAAAATTGACCTGAAAATTTATGAAAATGTGCACTGCAATTTGCATGGTTTTACCTAGGAAAACCGATTCTTGAGATTCAACCCTTGTTGTAATCATTTTAAAGCAAGAAAATGGAAAAATTTTTTACCTGAGCACACTATGAAAATGTGGATTCTGACAAAAAAAAAATTTAAAAAAAACAATTTGATCTGAGCACACTTTATGAAAATAAGCACTGCAATTTGCATGGTTTTATCTAGGAAAACCGACTCTTAAGATTCAACCCTTGTTGTAATCATTTGAAAACAAGAAAATGGAAAATTTCATCAACCAAGAATAAATAAATAAAAATAATCACTTCTATTCTCGGGGGGATACGTATAGTTGAAAGAAAACTCCCGGTATATAGTTGTGTTTTTTTACAAATTCGATTTTATTCTTGTCAACAAGACAACATTGAAAACAGATTTCTATTTACTTCGGTTTTGAATTATTGTAAATAAAATCAATTTCATCACAAATGAATGAATGCAACAGCTATGTACTAATCACTGTAAAACAACACCTTACAAAAATTATAAATATCCCTTGAAGCAACTGACAATAATTGATTTACTTTTCCAGCGTATTCTTTCCCTTCATGCAAACCGATATCCTACTTGGAACTTAGCTCAAGAAACCTTTTAAGTATTAACAAACCGGCGTAATGTTATATCCCCTAAAAATCAACTTCAAGATTAGGGATGAACTTAATCCTTGTAATGTTAATTTGCTTAAACTAATTAACCATAATCCTGCGTGTCTAATTTTAACTTTCAAATCCAAACAGAATTTAAACGCATACAGAGAAAGGTATTTTATTGTAAACAATTTCAGGCTCGTGTCGAAAACAGGAAAACAGCGTTAAAATCTCAACATGATTTTTTCCGGTTCTTCCTGTCTTATTTATAAATATTGATGTTTTCATTTCGAAAGATGAAAGTATTTTTTTTCGTTGTGAGATACCGAAAGGTGTCTTCTCGAAAGTAACAAAAGGCTCAAAAACCGCGTATGAAATTGGAGCATGCTGGAACACAAAAGAGTAAAACACAAGGGACTCTCAACGACAGGCTGCGGCGGTAGTCGATGCGTGCCGGAGTATTTCAGCACCATGTGCTCAGCTCCGAGGCGCTCTTAAAACAGTGTGTCCGTCGTGTGGTTCGTGTGGTGCGTGTGTACGTGTGTACGTGGTGCGTCTTTTTTCTACCGGTCGGTGCGCGTGGTTTTTACACCTGTCTCAACAGCATGTACGAGTCTAATAAATTATTTATATCTTCCGATTTAATTATCGGTTAAATTAAGTGGTCATTGGGATTAAATCTTCGAGGGCCTGCTTTATCACATTTCAAGTAAGTAGATGAGATTATTTCATGTGTTATTAACTTTCAATTGCAGTTAAACTTTGCGTGAATTGTATGAGACAATTTCGAGTTTGATTGAAATATCTCAACGACTTGTTCTCATTTTAAATTATATTTACAATAAAATATTCGATTTGATATTTATTTTAAATTTTACAACAGAATTTGTTTTTAAATTTTAAATTTTGTGCTTGTTTTGGTTTGAGATTTTATCTGGTAATTTGGCCGCGTTCAACGTTTTCATTATTACCGGGTTCTTTCTAATTGTTTGAGTAGTTGCATAATTACGGTAATGAGGTGTTAATATTCTTTTTTCTCTACTAATGTTTTCGAATTAGTGGGTCTTTCTAAGTAATTTAAAACATTTTAAGCTTAAATAAATCCTATGCTTGTGTGAGTGAAGTGGAACGTTGCAGGTCGGTTTTATTGCTTTTTCTAGGTTCTTTAAATGTGTTAACGTTCGGATTGACCGTAAATGGGTGAAGAATTTGCATTTTGTTTGAACAAAAGTGCCGGTTGGATTTTATTATTTTTTCTTTCGCCCTATTTGGAACGTTGCCGCCAGAATTTTTAAAAAGGGTTTAATCCGTTCGAATTATGAAAATAATGAATTTCTGATTATGTAATCCTTTCATAATTTGTTGCCTTTAAAAATGTTTGCAATTATTTTAATGTTATAATTATTGTATCCTTTCTTCACTTGTAGAATACATATTTCTTTCGCGTATTGAGTTTGGAGTGCGTAAAACTTCACTATAATAAGTAATAGAAATTATTAATATAGCGATATGTAGTGTGCATATTCGGTTAGAGTCTTGTTTAGGTGTATTATTACATACTAATGCTGATTTTAAACCTGCAGCTTTTTATTTAATATTTCATTTATTAGACTATATTCTAGATTTTATACTACCAAATTTATGTTGGATGCAATTTACTTAATATCATCTCTAAGTACAAGCTATCTTTTTCGTAAAAGTAATTAAACAGTTGAAAAGATTAAATTAAAAAATAATATACAATTCTCATAATTTTAGTAAATACTATGTGACAAATTTTGATAAAATCTATACACCAATGATCGAGGGTTCATCTTGTCCAAATTTGATTTTTTTAAATTGGAAACAATGAAATTGTAAGCAATTGTAATTGTAAAAGCCAAAAAAAAATATATATACATCGTTTCAATAGCTACCGCTTGTCTCAGTTATTTTTCAAAGCCCATTGCCAATAATACTAGTTATTTAAATTTTTGTATTGCCCTAAAATAAATCAGCAATACTAATTGTGATACATCGCTGAATTCAGAAAAAAAATCTATCAAATTAGTAAAAAACAAAAAATTGTTGTGATTTGAAAAAATTAAGCTGACCTTTGGCCTTTGAATGGAGAAACAAGTAGAAATTATATTCAAGCTACACTTTGTAGTACTTTTTAAGCCGTTTAATTTGACTTATCGTTTGTTACAATCCGACTTCAAAAAAAGTGCTACGAGCTATAAGGGTTTTTTTCGTGTACATCCTGTATATATAAAAATGGAAGATTGCTTTACAAAAATTACCATAAAGAATAGTTAAAAGGACGACGTAATTTTCAAGGTTGCTCTGATTACTTCATTTTCAATGAACATGTTTGACATTAATTCATATTTTATTACATACTGTAAACGATTATTTTCATGAATAATGAAAACCAATTCTAAACTATTTTAATGTTTATTTTTTATTAAAGTTTCTTTAATTATATCGTATTTGCTAACGAGCGCAAAGTTAAATTTACATATTATCCCAATTATCAAGTACACACTAAAATTTAATAAACTTTCAATAAAGCGTTGCAGTTGAATCGTATTAAAGTAGGTAAATATGCAATTACTCCAACAGAAATCCAAATATCGCAATTTCGTTTTATTACTTCATAATTACTCAAAAGCATTTTAGTAATTTGAATTTTTATTTTCTGCTAATATTAAAATTCGAATAGCAATGAATTGCGAATATGTATGCGTACACATAAATCATTTAATCAATTTTTCAAAATCGTCATAAATGTTTGTAAAAAAAAATAAAAAAATAATGACCTGTAATTTTCATGCAAATTTATCGATTTAATGAAAATAGAAGAAATAAAAAAACTATAAATCACATTCGTATGCTAAGGAAATCAACTTTTAATTCGTTATGGCAGTATCAACTTATTAAGGTTTTAATGCATAAACTGTTAAAAGCCGATCCTGCATCTAAAAGCTCTCTTTATGTTCATGTTTGATACTGATTACTCTCATTTTAATCATTTCCGTTAAAAAGTTATTCAAATCTCCTTAAAAACTATGGAAACAAGCCCTCGTTAGGAGCCATTTGTGAAATACCCACTGAACAAAAAAATCAACTTGTATTTCATGTAATTTTTCATTTCAATTTGACTCATCATCTTCGTTTTTTTTTATATCCAATTTATCAATGATCTTGTTAAAATATCTAATGAATCAAAACCGTTTTTTCTTCTTCTAGAAAAAATATTGTTAATGCAAAATTTGCAAAAATAAAATTCAAGCAATTCATGATTAGTTAAGTAAATACCTGCTGTATTTTTATAAGATCAAAAATTGAAAGAGTTGCAAAAAGTTGCAACATATTTGATAATGTCGATAATTAATTAGAAGAATGATGAGTGGTGTAACATACCTCTTGTGTCTTTTAGGCAGGGGAATTTTGTCAATGTAAAAATAAACTGATTACATCTTGATTATCCATTAGAGCCTGCCTATATGTATATATTAGGTAATAAATTAAATTTTTTCTTGCAAAATTCGAAAAATGGCCCTGGTGATTTTGATTTTTTATACGTAGTTATATTTGTTGCCGTTTTTTTAGGTCAAACAATAAATTCAGAATGACTAATGGCATCATGCATTCTCTGCTCGTGATTTATAGTAATATTACAGTAATCATTTCTTTGATCTTAATTTATACAGTTCTAAGCAGTATATGTACACTAATTGATGTTGCTGTAATTCGTTTAATGGTGATTGCAATTAAAATGTCTATTCTTTTATCGGTTGGTTCCTTCACCGAAACCATTAACGCATTAAGTAGAAAAGTAAGCCATTTTTAAGAAGCATTTTCACACTAACTGTAAATTGTACATGTATCTAGTTTCTGATCACTTGATAGGAAATCTTTGAAAAGTTTTCTATGGAAATGTTGTAAATTCTTTTGAAGAGGATTGCGGCGTTTACACGGGCACTGTTGCGTATTTATTACGGGTGTAAATGAATACTGGCGCTCATTATTATGGAAATTTACCTACTGGCGCCATTAAATCAGTGCAGGAGCAAAGGTGCTACAGTGAAACTTCGATTATTTTGAAATTATTTAAATAAAAATAAGAGACTTGCAAATTATTTTAAAATATCCAAAATATTGTTATTGATTCAAGTTGAATTTATTCTATAAGGCCATTAATATGCAGACAGGATGTTCTGTCGCCAGTAAAATTAATAAATGTTTTCACTTATGGTTTTGTGACTTCAAACAATTAGTAGCGCATAAAATACAGTCAGATCTTTTTTTGCGGATTTGAAATTAAACCACTATTAATGACGCCAGTATCAAAACTTTTAAAAAAATTTCGAATTTTTAATTAAAATTGCCTTGTTGAAAAAGACAAAAATAAATTTAGTCCTGCTAAAAGACATATTTTTCTCACAATTTGTTAACCACTGCAAGGGTTCATTGTTTGGGCAAGAAATGTTCGGTATAGTAGTTGCCAAATAAAAAGGAGTTTTACGTGGGCAAAAATCTGCGCGAACGCAATATAATATTCAATTATGAACTGAATCAATTTAAATCAGTTCACGCGCACACCCACGCAAAGCTCCTTATTTGGTGATGTGTTTAAGTGATTTATTTTATAATGATTGCTTAATAGCGGTCCACGGAGCTATTATAGTTACGCTATAAACACCACCATAAACAATTAAATTTGTTAACTAATTTTAATCAACGTAATTGACCGCTAATGAAATGTTTCATTTAATTGTAAACAAACCATTATTGGACAACTTGTGACTAGATAATTTTGGTAATTTTAGTTACGGTGGGTTTACTCATTAGATTTTATTAAATAATCATTTTTGTCTTATGTATTTTATAAAAATACAGTGCCACGGCTATACCGGGTGATCTATTACATGGCAAACTTGAGGAGATGAATATATTCGCCATTTTAGGAAAAAACTGTTATATGGATTTGGGTCCGATTCCTTTCAATTGATACGTTACAAGCCTTTAAAAACGTTTAATCGAAAACCTTGATATCCATAATGATATACAAAAATAACGTTCGCCATGATAAAACAAGCTTTTAAAGATTTCACGAATAAAAACTTCACATACAAAATGTCCTCCTTTGGCTTGAATGCAACCTTCACGTCAATCAATCAGAGCGAAATCGGTTGAACTTCTGCTCTTGAAATGTTAAGAAACTTATTTTAGATTCACAATATTAAGCCGTGTTGTATCACGCCCAAAATTATTTTTGTGTGTTCTTGTAGATATTGAGGTTTTTCAGTACAAATTTTGAAAGGCTTGTAACTTCCGAAACGGAACCCCGATTCACCACGCCCGTGTAACACTTTTTTCTTAAAATTACTGCAGTAATCTTTATCAAGACCTATTCGCTAGAATTTGTTCATAATAAAAAATCACCTGTTAATTACAAACAAATCGAACAAAAATCTGAAAAATTGTAAAAAATTCGTTATACGAAAAGTTTTACTTTGTTATAAGAGATATAAAATACACAAAAAGATGCGTGTTCAGGGAGAAGATCCTCCAAAAAAAATTAACAAATAGAAAAATTTGTTGTAGGGGAGTTTGACTATTGTATTTATGCAAAGCGCAAAATGTAACATTTTGTTGCTTTTTTGTGTTCAACCCTGATACGCTTTACCGTTTAATACTTCACGTCCATTTATAAAATTGTGTTGAGTAATTACCTAATTACAATTTTGGGGAAGTAAAAACGTCAATACAAATGCAAAAGTGGAGGGTTCACTGCTTGCTGCTCCGTTTTAGCATCCTTTTTTATGCCAGTGATTTCGTCGTTCATTATACCACCATTCCATTGATTAATCTCCATTAATTATTGTTAATGACAGATAACCGTTAAGTCTTGAATGCTGAATTTCCGCTTCATTATGTTATACATATAGGTCATCTAGAATTGCGGTAATTAAATGTTTTTAACTGAAATCATTATTTCTTTTAATTACATCATCTACAAAAATAGCTAATGCAATCACTTCCATTCAAATGGAGGGCAATAAAAGTTGTAGTGAGAGATATCTTGAACAGATAAGAAGGAAATTCCGTGCCGGAAATAAAAACTTACAAATTCACCAATAGCAACGTCCCAATTACACTGTATCCATGCATTTCCATTCTTTCTAGTGCCAATTAATTTTTATGAACGTAACAAAGTGCAAGGTTTTTTTTTACTTGCTTTCAACCCTTTTTTTCTTTGTATTTTTTTAGAGGTCGACGACGACCGGTAGGTAGTAGTTTCATGTCATGGCGCAGCCACTGAATGAGCGCAGTCATAGCACTCCTATGATGCAGTCAGTCATCGCTGAATGAGCTTCAATACAGATCTTATCAATAAATGTGCTCCAACTCGACGGGCGGCTCTATAGACCTGCTTTATTATACATCACGTCTTTAAAAAGAAAAAAGTAAAATAGTCGTCTGCTTACAAATTATTCATGTTATGAATTCCTAAATCGAATACGCAGTCTTCTATACAACTTAACAATGTTGAAGGCATTTTCCCTAAATGGATGTTAACGAATACGTACTTACACAGAATTTTACGTTATAAAAATGTGCTGCTCTATATACGGTTCTTGGATTAGTAGAGTGGCTGTAGCTTCGTTCTGAAGTAGATGCGATTCCAGGTTAGCGCAGAAATGCTCGAGTACGTCGCAAGAGGGTCGCTTGAGGTACGATTTGGTCGTGTTTTTGTCATTTTTAAATCACGTAATAGCCTCAGGTATTTCAATATGCTTTCATCAATTTTAGAGGAGATAGAAAATGAGGAAACTTCCTCGAAGTGGGGGTAGTTTTCTGTTTTTAACCCGGCAGTGCTCGCGCCCCGTTCTGATACACGAGCACTCGCGGCTGTCTGATATACAGGTAGCCCTCAATTTACGCCGGCTCAATTTACGCCGCTGTGCAGTTCACCGTTTCGTCGTGTACATAATTGGATAATTCACCGATTCTTCCTATGTTTGACTGATTTTCGTTTCAGTGTTGAGCCGCGATGTTGTGGATTCTTTTCCCAAAAAATGTAAGAGATCCGAAACTTTGTTTTATTTGCTTTTCTTAATATTTTTTAATAAAAACATTTCATTTCACTTCATTTTATCTTAAAATACATTTTTAAAATGAAATTTATAATACACCTATCCCCAGATTTACACGATACGTTTTTATACGTTTTCGCTTTACACGGTTTTCAAAATAACGAATTCAAAATAAAGTGGTAAAAATTAATATTTCAGATGAGTACATATTTTTACAATCATTTTTTAACTCCGTTGACTTGGTTATACATATTGGTGATTTCCTGTTTTTGTATGCACAATAAAACTTCCTACGTATTCACGTAACTTACTGCAGTAAATTTGTGCCAGTAGAAAAGTCTACATCATTGTGTTTTTACTAATCAGAATTTTTTTTAACTTCATATTTATTGGTTAGCGATAAACAATTATTTTTTGTAACATTTTTACAATTTTTTTCGCAATCAAATTTTAAACCATAGCAGTTTTTAATAGAGCATGAAGAGACCTTTCAAATGAGGTATCACAAGCCCATACTTCCTATTTAAAAATTTGGGGGTTGAAACTGTCACTCGAAGGGAGTTGAGGTTAGGGTTGAAATTTTTACTTTGCAGGATATCATATCATAAACGGGATTTTTTATAAATATGCACAATAATTGATATACTGAACTTATTCCATTTGACTGGTTCGCACTGTATCTTATCTTATATCTTATTAAATAAATTACGTTAAATAAATGACGTTGTTTTCGATTTACACGGTTTTGCCTATAAAAATTCAAAATTCCATTTTACACGGTTTTTTGGGGAACCAATCTTCCGTGTAAATCGGGGGATGGTGTACATGTATTTTGCATTATATTGTATTAATAAATAAAATGATTTGCTTCTTTTTCACTTATGTAGAACCTAACCCTATACATCACTGTAAATATGGGTTCTTTTTACGTCGATTCGATTTGCGCCGGCTTTTGTAAGAACGAAACTGCGGCGTAAACCGAGGGCTACCTGTACTCCCACTTTTGATTGCACAAAAATTTTAATTTGAAATGAAGATAAATAAAAATGATTTGGTAGTTTTAATGATACGTTTATTGAACGGTATATTAGCAAATAACAACGCATTTTGCAAAATTTAACGGAAATATTTATAAATTAAAAAAAGATGTAATTTCGTGCAGCGTTGAAAACATTTTTTTTTCTCGTTGCTGGATTATTGTAATCTTTTAGGCTAAAATGTTAGATGAATAAATAGTTGTTAATAGATTAGGGTCTGTACAATGAGTATATACACTTTTTGCAGATTTTACAAAAGTACCAAGACTTATTCTTATTTTTACACTGAACACAATATTTTCGTTGTCCTTTCTCCCTCAAGAAAACGCAATACCATTTTCTGATACTTTTTATTATCCATTTTTTAACAATAATAAGGTGGGTATAACTAAAAACGCAATTCACTTTACCTGTCTCGGGGACTTTTCAATGTCAACTAGTTAAAAAAAATACTTAAGGAATTTGGTGACGAAACAATGTTGCTGTAATCATTTTAAACATAATATTATGTCACCAAAATAGCACGCTGATAACTCCTCGTTAGAACGTGACTACTCGCGCGGAGTCTCACAGACTCCTTGCGCATTTTTTTAAGAACCAATAGACAATAACGGATGTACCAATACATGATGTTAAACTAATTCGAACGATGGGAAGGTACTGAAAATTGAGGTCTTATGAACTATTTCTTGGTAATAAATTGATTGTTAAAAATTCAAAATTCAAATTATTTCACGGCAATTTAAATATAATTGCCTTCTTTGCCCAATTTCTCATTTTCATTTAACGATATTTTAATGAATTAACAATGTCATCACACAGATATATCCAGTTTTTTCCAATATAACTCTAGAGTTGTTTTAAGAGTTCGTTTTTACTTTGCTCTTTGGTAATATCCTCGTCTATTCATCGCGACCTGGTATATGTATGTACGTTAACGCTCTGTTGACCACATGCTTTGACCGATTTACATCAACTCTTCAGTTAGTAAGTATAAGATCTATATGGAGACGAATATAACCGCAACCTTTGCTATCTCGGTTTTTTAATAGGGGAAAATGTAGGCTTTACTTTTACATTTCATCCTTATTATTTGAGTTAAATAATTATTTCCACAGAATGGGTTGTAGATCTGTTTACTACTTTTTATTTACTTTGTCAAGAATCATCCTGTATTTAAAAATGTTATGCCAGATGATGAGAAATTAAGTTTACAGATTGAATTGTTTTTGGATATTGTTTCAAACTTAACAGTTGAGGATTTACCTAATAATATTTTTAATGCTGGTTGATTGCATAATTACATTTTGGTATGCGTAGTTGCTTTAGTAGTAAAATCGAAGAATTTAGGGGCAAGTTCATTAGCAATTTTGTAGCACAAAGACCAATCATTGTTTCACTGTTTGTAAATTGTGCGCCAGCTGGAGATTATAAAACGTAAACTTGTATGTGTTTTTGGGTGGGTTTGTGTGTGTGTTTATATATGTCGGTACCTCGATGATTTACTATTAATTTTATGGTTCTGTCAAATTTGTGACAAAAATAAGCAAATATACGCAGGCATTACGTACGCTCATAAATGCTCCCTTTTTGGAGGGTCAGTCCTGGCGGTGCAATGTTTATTCTTTGTTAAATTCATTTAACGTAGTTGACAGACGAATATTTATTTTCCAGGAATGTAATTAAAATAAACTGCACAAAAACAACTACAAACCATGTAGTGTAGTTAATTTATTCATTGATTTTTGTTTAATTCTTCAACGTTCGCAGTGCTTCCGTTAGATACCCACTGTGAAATAACCTGGTAGAATTTAAATTTTTCGAAGTCACTCTTAGTGATCTGGAAAACCGTGATATGACAAAAGGGGAAGGAAATATTGCGTAAACGCAAAAGATGTGATATATTCCAAGGCGCGACTTTTTTTGACAAATGAAGTGTTTGTGAGCATTAGGTCTGATTTTATTACCACATTTTTAATATGTGGCTACTTCTTTTCATTATCTATAGTTTTACGTGTGCTTCGCTTAATCTAATTTTACTTGGTACAGTAAAACCTCGATAGAACGAACCTCTATTTAACGGACTTTGGATATAACGGACAAAAAATCCGGTCAAATGTAAAAAAATTAAAAACGTCTTGTTAATATTATTCATGCTTAAATTCAAGTGTCGCCGCATGTAAACAATTTTTAGCGGCCATGATAATCACGTCATACGTCTAGCACTAGAATTTGAGACATAATGCTCGTAGACTGCAGCAACGTCACTTCACGACGAGTGTCCGAAGACAATTAAATAGAATTTTGTTTGTGTTTTGTATTTTTTATTTATATCTAAATACAGCGTATTTAAAAAAAAAGATTTTTGATTTATTTTAAACCTATTTTTATATAACGAACTTTTGGCTTTAACGGACACCTCCCCCCAATTAGTCCGTTATATCGAGGTTTTACTGTACTTGCAAAAACTCTGATAATTTTAAATGATGTCTAAAATATGTCTGCGGTTTTATCGAAAGATTGTTAAAATCAAGATCAAAATAGTCCTAAATTGTAGTAAGCATCTAAATAACACACATTTCTTATCTATTTTAGTTTTTAGTAAAAAAAAAAAGTAACTACGATTTCCTTTTGGTGTATTTGTTGATGATTTCCAATATTTGTGGCGCAAGCAGGGTCGAATTTATATACTTTACATTTTAACGATTTACACGTTGTTCTTTCTTTTCTGTATTAAAAATTTGTTATTTTATGAATTAGACTATTTCGAATAAATTTTTTTCAAGAATGTTTAGCAATTAAGAGTAAAATTATTAATTTTAATTAATTAGAAAGACGAGAAATAATTGAAAAGTGAACAAAAGATCATTTTCATCAGATTTTTCTCTCACAATAGCCAGTACTACTTATTATGAGTTATAGAGGTTTGAACATGATTAACGTTAAGATAAGGTAGTTACGTTTTTCTTCAGTAATATTGCTGCAACCATATTCAATCTATTTCTGAACGTATTGCAGTATTTTGTCGATTATGCAGGATTGTTACTAACAGTGAGCGCACGGAAGACCACAACCGTAGTGTGGTTTATGAAACAGCACAAGACCACATAAGGCTTCATTAATAATGCAAATTGCGCCTGTTCCTAACAATGTTTACGACATGATCGAACGATATTCAAGAAATTTAGTTCACCCTTGGTAATTTTTAAGGCGTTCGAAAACATGTTATACATGAAGTACCTAATATTACTTATCGAATAAAGAAGGAAACAATATTTACGTCGAATTTGTTCAGCAAAGCAGGGAAAAGATAACTGAATCGTATTTTTTTAAAAGGGCGGATGCTGTGCTTCTGAAATTGTTCAGAAACACGAAAAAAAACAAATACTTCCATGTAATTTAATTAATAACATTATTAAGTTAGATGCAAAAGCACATTATTAATTAAATTAATTACAGGGGTGTATTTGTTGTGTTTTTTTGGTGTTTCTGAACAATTTCAGAAACACAGATAGGCCCTTTTAAAAAATATGATTCAATTGCAGTTTTAAAAAAAAAATTACTAAATTTATTTTGCTGCTCCCCAATTTTATGTTTGCATTTAACCTTTTTTTTTTATTAATCTCTATGTTCAATCAAAGTGTGTGTGTTAAGTTCTAATTCGTGGTGTGAAATATGCATTACGACCACCGGGTTAACATTTAAACGAAAAAATATTTCTGTAATAATTTATGTAAAAAAATATTCAAGTACAGTAGAATCCGGTTATAATGAACCTCAAGGAACCACCAAAATCGGTTCGTTATATCCGAAGTTCATTATAAGCGTTATTGAAAGAATAAATGCAAGAATATTTTATGAGACCTTCATTGTCTAATATAAATATGCACATTTATAAAACCATTAAGAACATAAGGACTAAACTTAAGTGAAACAAAGCAAAATGCAACAAGTAATTTTATATGAAATTTTTTTTCATTTTCGATTGAAGTATAAATTGCCACACACGTTTCAACGTCACTAAGATTTTCAATAATTGAGTTCGGCGCACCGTAAAACTAAAAAATCACGAATGTTGTTAATACTTCTCACAGCTTCCTGTGTAGATAAAATCTGTAACGCTGGTGCTTCCGGCTCATCCTCATTTCTCATTGGCCTCTTTTTGGCGACTTTTGTCTACCACAAATACCCAAATATTCGGTTGTAACTAATAAATTGTCTACATTAATAGTCATTCATGTTTAAGTTTTCGAAAAAATTTGAATTTTCTAATTGAAGGACTCTATGTAAGAAGGTAGCTAAGTCACTTTTCATATTCTGCGATATTTGAGATTTATATTTCTGTTTGTTCTGGAAATCACATTGTTTTGATTTTGATTAATCTTTTTTCACTAAAGAAGACTTACTTTAGTAAAAAAAGGATTATTCAAGGTCAACACAATGTGATTTACAGGTCACATTGAAACATCAAATCTCAAATGTCACAGAATATGAAAGTGACTTAGGTACTTCTTGCATAGAGCTCTTCAATTGCTGAAACTCACGTTCCATTTGTTTCTATTTTTGTAACCACTCATTTGATGACAAGTCGTCATCAGATTCAAAGGTTATTACGCGTGGAAAGTTCGTTACAGACGATTGAAATTTTATTAATTTCAGCTTTTTCAGGTTCGCTATATCCAATAGTTCATTATATCCGAGTTCGTTATAACCGACTAATTTTTACATTGTTGCATAGGGGAAAATGTCGGGACTTGGAATAAAGTTCGTTATAACCGGTGGTTCGCTATAACCGGATTCTACTGTATTTTGTTCCAATTTATTTGAATTTAAAAAAAATTGTATATAGGAGGGACAAACAATTGTGAGAATGTGTGCAACTGGAACAGCAAGAGGTCGTTTTTAGCATACGTGTGAAACACTTGTACCACAAGCTGTTTGAAGTTACGAGAGACATCCGCCTATTAGAGTTATAAGTCATCTGATCCACTTTTATGAACAACACATGAATATAACCGATCGTTTCTTACACAAAAAAGCCTCAAGGCTTTACAGACATTTTCCTAATTACATTTGATGGGAACGTAACTTCAATAACTAATAGCACGCCCACCGTAACAGTAGAAATTTGATAAAACAATACAATCGTTACTTCATTTAACAAAAACAATTACGCCCACGTTTAAATCGAGATACGCCAATTTACAGTAATAATAATACTTGAGCAGTTACAAACAATAGCTATTATTTGTACCAAAGGAAACGAATTCGAACATATCCCGAAACATGTCTTTAGCACGTGTGTGACACGTGACTGACATCAGAACCTTTCAGCATTGGATTGGGAACCTCATGTAATTGTCAACACCCGCCGTGCATAATGCACATTCAATTTGGAAAAAAGTGCATTGAGTTATTAGTGTTGACGTGTTATTTATTCAGGGCCTTTGTGTTCGGTTGGGGATTCGAGAGCCGATATTTGATTTGAATTTTTTCATGTTTGGTTTTAATTAAATCGGCTCCGTCTGAAATTTCACGGATTTCAGTGTGTTTTTAATTGAGAATCGTAAAGTGTAAATGTACGTGTTTCGGATATTTCTGTCTTCGTTTGCATCGTTGATTAAACGGATATATTTTCATTTTGAATATTACAACCGGATGTCTGCTTTTCAGCATTTATATAACTAATTTTGAAATCTAGCACCGATATCAATTTTTATCGTTTGAAATCGATACGTCGACGCAATAATAATGCACTTTCATTGAAATTATTCGAGTGGTATGTCGTATCAAGTACTGGTACTGGTATCGTATTGTAGAAACAACTCAACACAAATATCTACATTGTCGTTTCAATAGCTTTTGAAGGGCGTACATACATGTTTTGGTAATAACTGAAATATTATTACAGGTTCATCTTTCCTTATCTAATTTTTTTGAATCTGATACTCTTTTAAAATACTCAAGGGGTGCGATGGGTTATCGCATAACAAATTCTTACGTTGAAGTAATCCATTATCAATATCAATCAATATAACCCTCTGGACAAAACCCCCCCGGAACAATTAATCCCCTTTTAAAAAAACCGTCCAAAAAAATCATGTAACCCACCCATCAAAGGGTCTGATTTCAATAATTCAAAAACCGTAGAAAATAATGAACCTTTTCAAAAGTAAGAGACAGAATCATGCGCAGTTGTACTGCGCATCGGAGGTACTGTCAAATTGATGACTTATTTAAATTTTGAAATTATGTGGCACGAATTGTTACAAAAATTTAAAAACCTTAATTTTAGTGTAGTTGAGACATTTGTGACTTCGAAAGGGGTACAGAATACGTAGTTTAAGCGAGCGTATGCTTGTTTTAGTGAAGGTTTTGTTCATGACATTTGCTGGGAAGAAGAAAATTTGCTAACAGTTAGAGCAAAATGCTATAAATCGCAGAAAGGAAGCGAAGCTGCACATAAACTCAGCTTTATATTCTATGATAATGGCGTTAGGTTCTACCCTTAATGGTGAGATGCTACGTACTGTCAATACTATACTACGGAATTGAAGCATAGATGTTGAAGAATACCGATGTGAACAGACTGCAGGCGTTTGAGTTATAGATGTATCGAAGAATGTTGAGAATATCGTGGGTAGAGAGAATAACTAATGTAGAAGTGATGCGACGAATGAATAAGGAAAAGGACGTGATGTTGGCAATTAAAGGATGAAAATTGTTATATACGGGACACATTATGAGAGGAAAAAGGTATCAGCTGCTTCAGGTCATTGTACAGGAAAAAATTAAGGGAAGAAGATCGGTAGGAAGGAGAGGAAACTCATGGCTAAACAACCAATTATTTAGATCAGCGCTTTCAAAAATAAAAATCGCCTAATGGCACCTAAAGAAGAAGATACTCATAATCATTTTGTATTGAAAGAGTATAAGGAAATTTCACGAGAACTAACTTGTACGGAACTCCCCCAGCAATGGCGCAAACCTCGGGGTGAAGCAATAGAAAATGAAAATATTTTAAATAGTGTCTTTGCAAAACCTGAAAGCAAATTAAAAAGGAAGCGCCCAATTTCTTGTTCACTGTATAATGCTTGCAATGAGGTTTTGGAGCCATCTGAACGAGATATTCAGAACGTCAGCCGGTCACTTGCGGAAAGAAAAGAAAGGATTGAATTTTCATACCTTTTATCAAGTTATGAAAAGACCAATAACGAAGAATTTGTGGCTCTGGGTGTAAAGTACTAAAAAACTCAGTTCTCATACCAAATGCAAAGTTTCACGGCTATCAATGAAAATAATCATCTTGTCAGAGGAAATTCTGCCATAAATTATTTAAGGCTGCCAATAAAATCTGATCAAAATATTTTGAAATATTTATTAACTGTAAATGGTCTTTTATTCGACTTGCTTTTGCGTGTGTATCTTTTTATACTTTTTGCAGTCTCCTGTGTTTAGTGAATGCATGTAATGATATTGATTTATCGGAATTTTTGGATTTATAAAAAGGCACGCAACACAAATAGGCCATTATTATTATGTTTTTTGAATATTAGGCTAGTAAGTTAGTGTCAAATTTTAAAATCACCAACTACACTTTAAGTAAACACCTGCGCACTGCGCACTGGTCGTTCGCGCAATGACGTCACAGTGCAAGAGAGACTTGTAATTTTGGAAAAGTCCATTAATACTACAAAGAAATAACATCATTTTATATTACTGTTTTCAATTTTACATAATTGTAACATTTTACGATAAAAATTGTTCACTGTCTTCCGATTACCTATGTACTTATATATTCATATTTTCATCGTTATCCTTAACGAAACATAATTTGTAAAGTACAACACATTCTCGGTTTTTTTACACAAGGCTTTTTACGCCTGGAGTTTTGACATAGTTTTTTTTTACACTTAGAATTATTATCCAGGGGGTTATTGACGGGGATCTGTGTCTTGTTATGGGTCCTCGATTTTATTGTGCTTTCTGCAGTGGTCTTGTAACTTTTTTCAGCGTCGATGTCACAGGTATCAATCATCGATGGAATTGCATTTCTGGATTTTACAGCGGAATTGATATCGGAAATTGTAAACAACTTATTTTCATTCACTTGAGCCGATTTTGCAATAGCTGCTACAGTAGACACAGTCTGAAAACAACGTGTTGAGTCATCAAAATCTGTCACTGAGTTTGCGATCAGTGACGTATCATTTACATTCTAAAATGGGAATATCGAAAATTTGTTTTCATTCGAATTACATGTACTATTCAGCTTTGAAGAATATTTTCTTGAGTGAAATGTTTTTTCCTGGGGCTTAAATTAAAGAAAGGTGCTCTATTAACCAGATATGTATTTCTTTTATTTATAAAAATTATTTCAAATAATTACAATGTGCAACGAGGGTTTTGTTTATGTAAAATTAAGTATGAATTCCATATAGTGAAGTTTCTGTATAATGAGGTTTTTTCCTGCTTTTTAGAACATCACTGTAGTTGTTTAGCGGTTCTTAATGTTAGTTATGTCGCGGTTCTGGCATTTCCTCCCTCCGTAAATTTTGTTGACAGTTATAATATAATCATAATAAGTCTGAATAGCTAAAATGTGATACTAATTAAAATGCTAGGCATGGTCGACCATAAGACTAACAAAAATGTTTTCATTTAGAAAAAATATGAATGAATTTTGAATCTAAACAGTTTCATGAATGTTAAATTAGGTTAATGGATTTGTACCGGGTGTAAACATAACTTTGCGCAAAAAATATAAAAAAATTGCAGAAAATTCTTTTTTTAATTCCGTTTTGTTTACAATCGAATGGTTAAAAATACACAGAAATTAATTTTCTCTTCAAACATCATGTATTTTTGGACAAACGTAAATAGAAAGTAAAATTGTTTACATTTCGGCATGACTGATATGTATATTTATTGTTGGGCTTTATTTATTTTTTATTAATGTATCATATGCAACTTGGTTTCTTCGAATAAAAGTACAAAACGAACTTGCAAAACAAAAACCATTTTCGGACAAGAACCAATGAAGAATATTACAGCCATCTCACTTTTTGGCATCAACATCTAAAGTAGATACCTACATTTGTAATATTGTGTACAAATTTAAAAATCAATTTTAACCGGCTGTGTTGGCCAATCGTTTCACGAGAAATTATTGTCAACAGCTGTTAAAGAAATAAATTTTCCATATTTTGATTTAAAAGTCAATATTCTTTTCACACGTGATTTTAGCGCTCAGTTTAGTAGATTCAATAAATTTCCACTAAAAAATCCGTTACGCTTTAAATATCAATTATAGTAAGTCATAAAAACTACTATCTCATCAATTTTAATGCTGAAAATAACTCGTCGCTACTTTCAGTACTAATAAAATTTTTGTGATGATGTGACAAACAACTTTTCCAATCCATAAACCGAGGAAGGCCCACATTCGCTTTATGATTGTTTTTAAGATGTACAGGTAGCCCTCGATTTACGCCGGCTCAATTTACGCCGATTCACAATAACGCCGCTGTGGAATTCACTGTTTCGCCGTGTACATAATTGGGTAATTCACCGATGCTTCCTATTTTAGACTGATTTTCGTTTCAGTGTTGAGCCGCGACGTTGTGAATTCTTTTTTCCAAAAAATGTAAGAGATCCGAAACTTTGAAATTTTATTTGTTTTTGTTAATATTTTTTAATAAAAACATTTCACTTCATTTTATCTTAAAATACATTTTAAAAATTAAATTTATAATACACCTATCCCCCGATTTACACGATACTTTTTTACACGATTTCGCTTTTACACGGTTTTTAAAATAACGAATTCAAAATAAAATGGTAAAAATGAATATTTCAGATGAGTACATATTTCTACAATCATTTTTAAACTCCGTTCACTTGGTAATTCCCAGTACGCACAATAAAACTTCCTACGTATTCACGTAAATTACTGCAGTAAATTTGTGCCAGTAGAAAAGTGTACATCATTGTGTTTTTACTAATCAGAATTTTTTAAACTTCATATTTACTGGTTAGCGATAAACAATTATTTTTATCTTCCGTGTAAATCGGGGGATAGGTGTATATGTATTTTGCATTATATTGTATTAATAAATAAAATGATTTGCTTCTTTTTCACTTATGTAGAAACTAACCCTATACATCACTGTAAATATGGGTTCCTTTTACGCCGATTCGATTTGCGCCGGCTTTTGTAAGAACGGAAATGCGGCGTAAACCGAGGGCTACCTGTATGTGCAAAACTGATAACAATATTCTAAATTTGTCTATAAAGATTGTTTTACGTTTATCATTAACAACGGCATTGAGGCGGTTATCAATTAAACAATCAAGTTCAATAAACTGTCTCACATAAATTCAAGTCATTGATGAAATGTGTACGGTTAATCGGAAATTAAACTTTATCGATTTCAAAGTTTTAATTTGATTTGAAGAAAAAGAAAAAATGTTACAGACACATAACACCAATAATTAGTTATTGTGGTTTGAATAATATGCCCGAAGTCTCGAAATTAATTGGTTCCTGGAATTCGGTGTATTTCGGCTGTTCCACCACCAGACATCGGCGACGACGGTAATCTAATATTTGATGAAGTCATTCCGACGTACATGCTAATAATTTTTTTAAATTATTCATTAGACGACGAATTTAGGGAGAGACGCGTCAGTTTTGATTAAGGTCCAGTTTCATCGCAATTATTTAAATAACTTGCAGCAAATTCCGAGAAGTACCGTCGAAAAAATCGGAGGTCTAGATTGAATAAAGAAGATTAGGAGACCATGCGTTTAATCTATACAACTGCAGATTTCTACCTTAAAAGGTAACCTGTATTCAGACTTGGTGACATCTTGAATTTATGGTATTTTTTCGCAACGGCGAAATCTGGTATAAAATTATCGGATTGAAAACGTCCGGTTTCCACAGATAAACGACGCCATCATGAGATATCGGGTTTTAATTCCATCTTATGCAGGAAATATCTCGCAAATTTTAACCACCACACGATCTCACGATAAACCCCGGATTTATAATCGCAAAGTGATTCAGCAGAATTCATGACTGCAGTGAAATTGTGGTAGTTACAACGGTTCCCTATTTAAAGACAATATACTGCAGCTATTCGGATTATTACCCAATTATATTCGAATTGATTTTACTCCTTTTTCAGTTTGTATTTGTAGTTTCATTGAATATTCAAACCAAGTTGTTTGCGTAGGTGGTATACTTATTTATATTGCTATTAAAATTATTCCAATGCCATTATTTTTATTTGTTATTCCAAGTCCCTACATACAGGGTGCAACTTAAATAAGTGGACAAACTTTAGGGTAGTATTCTATGATCGAAAATACACCTTAATTAAATGTTGCTTACAAATGTGGATAATGTAGTTTAAATTGCCTAATTCATTTAAATAATTAATCTTAATAATTAACAAACTGTACCTGGCCAACCCTTTCAAAGATTAATGATAATTCATTGACATTAGCATTCATTTGAGTCTCATTTAGTTTTCACAGACTGCAAAATTTGTACAGTAGGCGCTCGGTTATATTTACATCCATTATATGAACTATCCATTATAGTGAACAGCATACTACGTTCTAAAGAGAGAACAAGAACAATTTCGATTATGTGAACAGCCTGTTTTGATCAAAAAATCTTGTCTTTCGTGAATGTACACATATATACAGAACAGAAAAGTGTTCACAGTATCAGAAAAAAACTTCGAACGAAAGAAATATGTATTTTTAAATTTTGACGAATTATTGGTGTTCTAAAAATGCAGGAAAAGAGCATTCCCGAAACATTTGCCTGCAAAGAGAGTATAAACACAAATAACGCAATATTTTAATACACTATAATCGTGGAAAATCATGAATAGAAAGGACTGTTATGTTACTTTCGATTATGTGAACAATTTGATTTTATGAACACCCCTGGTTTTTATTAGTTCATATTACCGAGCGGCTACTGTATGTTCGAAATTATTTAACGGTCCTCACTCCAAGACACTTGAATCCAAGACTGTAAGTCGTCGATAACGTTGGATGGTTCATGCTTGATGCTAAGTGTCTGCTGACTACTGCCTTCTCCCGAGATATCAACATCTTCCTCAAACCATTCAACATCTTCCACAAAAATCCCTCTCGAAAGTCAAGGTATCGATAGTGACGAAAGTGAGTCAAATAGGGTTGCCTATACTCGATTCAGAAATCTACCAAATCGTTCGGGGAAAACGTGAAAGTTGAGCAAATATACCAAAATCTGCTGAGCAATATTTTCCTATCAAGGCCAAGTCAAAGTTAAATTATAAAACTTATTTCACCGTCCATCACTTCTTTGCTGATGTAATCACCATTCGACCCCCCCCCCATTATCATTGGATTGTCCTCAACTGTATTCAAAATACACTTTGAAGATTTTCTTAGATCTTCTCCATCTCTGCTCAGAATTTCGAAGGACAAATGTTTTGTATTGTATTTTTATCTGAGGGTTATATTGGCACAGTGCAGATATATGGAAGAAATATTACTACAAACTGCTGATTGTCGGGTATTAGATCCTTCTTTTTGTCATGCTGTATCAACGAATAAAAGTGATCTGGTAAAGTGTTTAACTTCTCAAAACAAAAACTTCCCTACTGTACATAAACTGCATAGTTGGATTGCCAAAATCATAACAAACATTCCGGATTATAGAAGGGCTGCGTATCACTAGAATTCGGATCATCGAGGTACCACTGTATCACAAAATCATTTTTATTTTTCTGATTGTAATCTATTTAATTTTTTCCTATATCAATAACAATCTAGTTTCCACACATGAGTCAGTTAAGTTTGTCTTTTTATTTACTGATCTAACTTTTTTAAAAATGCTCATCATTAAATATAACATTTGAGAATTTGAAATTAGTGGACAGCATATTTTTGTACAAACATTTTATTTTCGGTTATAATTCACATGATTTGACAGCTGGCCGAGTGATCGGTGCATTCATTGAGGGTCAAAAGTTTTAAACCTTTTGTGCACAAAATGGATTCATTTTTCTCTTTTGACATCGCTGCAAAAACGTGACTAAAAACGATTTTTTACTCTACAGGCGTCTCATTTGAGGTAAAAAATACAGACAGGGAAACGAACGTGCATCAAAATCTCACTTGACTATTTTTCTAGAATCCCCATTTATAATCGTCGAACGGTGTTCAAAGTGTGTTTTATCCATTGAACCGTAGCATTTAATCCGTCTTTTGTGAATCGACAAGCTTCATTGTAAACGTGTGTAAATTACATAGTAGGGCACCACGCATTTTTCATGGCCCAAAGCGTAGCTTTTGTTGAATAGACAATAATTTAGTTTTCAATAGCTGTCATACATAAGTTGGATCACTTATTGTTTGCTAGTTGCATCTGCTTTTGTGATGTAAACGACAAGGAAATCCTTTTTCTTTGATCTTAATTTCGGGAGAAAAAGCTCCCAGTCAGTAAATGGGGGAACCGTATGGGTCGCGTGCATTTTTAAAAAGACAAGTTAATATTATTTTGATGAATAGTGTGCATGTACTGTGACTTTTAAAGCGCCTGCCGGCTCCTCCAGAACTAATTAATTCATAAATCAAGAGTCTTGCCTTTCTGCATATATTATTTTACCGGTTGGTTACCAGCTGAGAGGCTAAATCACATTTATTCGTACGACAACCGTATCTCTTGAAACTGAGTAACATACAAGTGAAATTAATTTAGGCACCTTTTATCGTCATGAATTTACACTGAAAGAAATAGTCAATCTAATAGTAAAAAAACGCATATATTTATGTTTAAGTATTTAAATTGTCAAAAAGTACACTTTATTAACTACTACAAATTCTTATAAATCATTTTATTTTTTAGAAATAAACTATTTATTACTTTTTGAAAACAAATATGTTCTCAATTTATGCAAACAAAAATTTATTAAGTATAACAATGGGTATTTGTTTACAATAATTAAGGTTTTTTTATGTGTAATGGATACTATTTGGTACTAATTCATTGTTAGTGAAAGAAAATACATTTGTACATTTTTATCAAAAATAAATAGTCATTTGCTGAAAAAGAAAGTTGTCTAAGATAAAAAAAATGCTTATTTTACAATTGAACCAGTTTTTGGAAAGGTTGTTAATGTATTGTACACTGGTGACAAACAAATGTATTTAATATATAAAACAATTGTTTGTTATGGTATTGATAAAAATTTTGAAGCATATGAAGTGACTGATGATGATTTTTCCACTTCTAAACAAATTATTGACATTAAAAATATTTGTTGCACTTTTCCCACACATATTCATTTTAATCGGCGATGGACGTAAATTTATTTCTTGTATGAACCAAGAATATTAATAGGTATCTATAACTACAGCAACTGTATTATTTAGACATTTTACAAACATTTCTAATACATTTCACATTGAATGATCCTCTAATATTTTTTTAATTATTTATAGGAATAAGTTTTGTTTCATGTTTATTTTATTTCATTGTATTTTAAATATTTTTATTCATTTTAAATTAAAAAATTCAGTTTAATATGAGATTATTATTAAAAATCCGATTTATAAAATATTTATTAATAAATAATGAAGAGTTTATAGTAAATATTTCCCGCATATTATTTGTTATTATTAATATGCTAATTTAATTGTTAACTGAAATTCATTAGTAAAAACCAACTTATATTAAAATGATATAAATAATTAATAAATCTTGGTTGTATTATTATTTACTATTATTAAACGTATTTAATGTTAACAAATTTTATGAGAGAATATTTATTAATAACAAATATTTATTTGATTTTAATATACAGGTAGCCCTCGATTTACGCCGGCTCAATTTACGCCGATTCACAATAACGCCGCTGTGGAATTCACTGTTTCGTCGTGTACATAATTGGGTAATTCACCGATTCTTCCTATTTTAGACTGATTTTCGTTTCAGTGTGAGCCGCGACGTTGTGAATTCTTTTTTCCAAAAAATGTAAGCGATCCGAAACTTTGAAATTTTATTTGTTTTTGTTAATATTTTTTAATAAAAACATTTCACTTCATTTTATCTTAAAATACATTTTAAAAATTAAATTTATAATACACCTATCCCCCGATTTACACGATATTTTTTTAAACGATTTCGCTTTTACACGGTTTTTAAAATAACGAATTCAAAATAAAATGGTAAAAATGAATATTTCAGATGAGTACATATTTCTACAATCATTTTTTAACTCCGTTCACTTGGTTATGCATATTGGTGATTCCCCGTTTTGTATGCACAATAATCTACTAACTTCCTACGTATTCACGTAAATTACTGCAGTAAATTTGTGCCAGTAGAAAAGTGTTCATCATTGTGTTTTTACTAATCAGAATTTTTTAAACTTCATATTTACTGGTTAGCGATAAACAATTATTTTTTGTAGCATTTTTACAATTTTTTTCGCAATAAAATTTTAAATCATAGCAGTTTTTAATGGAGCATGAAGAGACCTTTCAAATGAGGTATCACAAGCCCCTACTTCTTATTTAAAAATTTGAGGGTTGAAACTGTCACTCGAAGGGAGTTGAGGTTAGGGATGAAATTTTTACTTTGCAGGATATCATGTCATAAACGGGATTTTTTATAGATATGCACAATAATTGAGATACTGAATTTATTCCATTTGACTGGTTCGCACTGTATATTTGTTATTTTATGAATGAACTGTTATTTTAATTTTTCAAAATATCTTATTAAAAAAATTTACGTTAAATAAATGACGTTGTGTTCGATTTACTCGGTTTTTCCTATAAAAAAAACAATCTTCCGTGTAAATCGGGGGATAGGTGTATATGTATTTTGCATTATATTGTATTAATAAATAAAATGATTTGCTTCTTTTTCACTTACGTAGAACCTAACCCTATACATGACTGTAAATATGGGTTTTTTTACGATGATTCGATTTGCGCTGGCTTTTGTAAGAACGGAACTGCGGCGTAAACCGAGGGCTACTTGTACATTCATTTTTTATTAATAAACAACTATTCCTCCAAAATAAAGCAAATTAAGACTGAATAATACATTTATTTGGTGCAACTAAACGTGTGTTAACTATTACCAAATTCTTTTTTGTTTTTAATAATTGCTTACTATATTATAAATAACAATGTGTAAATTAAGTAAATTAAGCTAATTGAAATCGTATTAATAAACTGTCATTTAATCGTAAATAAACATTTGGTGGGCCAAAAATCAATCAATATTTGTTAATAATAATTAACGAAGTTGCCTTGTTATTAACAAATTTTTCACTTCTTTTCTCTCTGTGTAGATTCTAGACATTAGAGTGCCACTTTTTCCTGTTCCTAACAATTATCTTGATCGATATGCACCGTTTCACAAAATCCGCTCGACGAATATACCACACTTTCATATTTGCCCTCCAACGATCTTGAAAAAGATTAATGGAAATCATTAATCGGAGTCTTGTGTGTGTATAGAACTTTTCGACATTTCCTTTTAGTTCGTGGTTGTAACCATTAAAAACTTCACCGTGTAAAACAAAGGGGCCCCGGAGAAAGGCGTGCACTTGCAACATGTAACCCGAATTGAACGAGCACTTTGATGCACAAGTGAGTTCATCGCCGTCCAAAACATTCTTGTTCTACTTTGGTGGTAACATGTTTGACCACCTGAGCGATTGATAAGGTGTAGGGTAATACAAAGTAATAACCATAGATCTACTCCGAACATGACAGCAGCTCTTTTCAAAGGTTAGCACTTGTTTGAACTGTCATTCGATACGGTTTACATTCCATCGTTGTTTTAACACATTCTTTTGCTTCGAGCGCGTAAACGAGTCGAACTCTCCTATATATTTCCACTAAATGGACTTGTTTGCTTTTCAAACGTGAACAAGTACAAACATCGTCGCGAAGGGAGGTTTCAATGATTTGATCTTTAGTAGCCAGCTCGTAAACTCTTCGTCTCTTCTTGCGTCATCTTGTTATCAATTGTCGTAAAACGAATTATTGTTGGAGTTTGTTGTTTATTAGGACATGAAATCGACTTATTTTTAGACTTAATAAGGGACTGGTAACAGATTTTATTGCATCTAATATTTGTTATCTGCTACGATCGTAAATACAATAATTCCTAATCGGTTTGGTCGGTTTGTTTTGTTCGAATGTTGTCTCGTGGTGTTTTGAACTTGTTAATGCATATGAAATTGAATTTCTGTGATTTTCTTTTAAATATATCGACAAATTAAATGCAGTTTTTTATGGGTATGCGATCGATTTGAATTGATTCAGTTCATATCTTGAATATTACATTATATTTCGTTCGCGCTGATTTCGCCTACGTAAAACTCCGTCTCATAATGCGGTTACTATAAGTTAGTTATTTTCATTGTTTTTTATCTGCTGGTTAATCTATTTAAATTTGTTACTGCCTATTTAATGTCATTGTTTCCTCTATTTCTTGTTAGCATATTTATCATGTTGTTTAGACGTCGCGTCGTTAATATAAATAATTCGCATAGCTGTATAGAAGTGTTGATGAAAATTTTAGTATGTTTTTCGAGCGAGGAAAATGTAAAATTGTAGTGTAATTTTTATATGTACAGGGTGTCCCGTCACTTGTGGCTCCCCTCAAAATTGAGCTTCAATTGAAAGTTATTTATTTGAAATTTCCAGTTTTAAATGTTAATTGTCGGCGTTAGTTTTCGACAAAAAAATAAAAATTGATTTTTTATAAAAATAGTATCTCCCAATTTTGTTAAATTTCACTTTTCAAGATCAGTATTTGTTTCTTCTTCGTTGCACCAATTGATTTGATGCCGTCGCAGGAAGAAGAAAATAGAAATATATAGTGGACTCGAAAATAAAGAGTTCAAATTGAACCTCGACTGCATCTCATGAATATGAAAAATGCAATGTATATTTATAACAAAAAAACACTAATATCACTTTGGTTACAAAGAAATAAAAAATAGTGTAAAAAAGAGATTAAATTGTAACTTGATAAATAAAAAAGTCGTAAACAGTATTATTAAGGCAAAGATATCCAAAGTAAAAAAATAAATCTAAAAGCTGTAATTAGTCGAAAACTCCCTTATATTGTAATCTTAAGAAATAAAAAATAATTAAAAAATTACTTACTTTTTTGTTCATTAATTCTCCATAACTTCTTTAAGTTAAGTCTATAACTGAAAGAAGTTATGAAAAATTAAGGAACAAAAATAAGTAATTTACAAAGTACAATAAAAGTAAAAATCAAAAAATTATAAAAACATTTACAATTGTACATTATGTCGACAAAAGATAAAAATTACCAGTTGTTGAAAAAAAAATTATGAATATGTGCACTGCAATTTGCATGGTTTTACCTAGGAAAACCGATTCTTAAGATTCAACCCTTGTTGTAATCATTTGAAAACAAATTTTTTTACCTGAGCATACTTTATGAAAATTTGCATTCTGAAAAAAAATGAAAAAAATGAAAAAAAATGAAAAAAATGAAAAAAAATGAAAAAAAATTGACCTGAGCACACTTTATGAATATGTGCACTGCAATTTGCATCGTTTTACCTAGGAAAACCGATTCTTAAGATTCAACCCTTGTAATCATTTGAAAACAAAATTTTTTACCTGAGCATACTTTATGAAAATTTGCATTCTGAAAAAAAATGAAAAAAATGAAAAAAAAATGAAAAAAAATTGACCTGAGCACACTTTATGAATATGTGCACTGCAATTTGCATGGTTTTACCTAGGAAAACCGATTCTTAAGATTCAACCCTTGTAATCATTTGAAAACAAAATTTTTTACCTGAGCATACTTTATGAAAATTTGCATTCTGAAAAAAAAATGAAAAAAATGAAAAAAAAATGAAAAAAAATTGACCTGAGCACACTTTATGAATATGTGCACTGCAATTTGCATGGTTTTACCTAGGAAAACCGATTCTTAAGATTCAACCCTTTTAATCATTTGAAAACAAAATTTTTTACCTAAGCATATTTTATGAAAATTTGCATTCTGAAAAAAAAGTGAAAAAAAAAGAAAAAAAATGAAAAAAAATTGACCTGAGCACACTTTATGAATATGTACACTGCAATTTGCATGGTTTTACCTAGGAAAACCGATTCCTTAAGATTCAACCCTTGTTGTAATCATTTGAAAACAAAATTTTTTACCTGAGCATACTTTATGAAAATTTGCATTCTGAAAAAAATGAAAAAAATGAAAAAAATGAAAAAAAATGAAAAAAAATTGACCTGAGCATACTTTATGAATATGTGCGCTGCAATTTGCATGGAAAACCGTTTCTAAAGATTCAACCCTTGTTGTAATCATATCTCTAGAACTATTAGTTCCAAGTAAATTTTGTATAGAACCTTTTTTGTGGAGAATGTGATAGTAAACAAATTTTGTAGTAACTGAAATTCACGTAAGACCAATATTTCACGAAATATTTGAGAGAAACTGATTTTCGCAGCCTTCGACCTTCAATAATTTCTATGGCGGCACGATTTTTCAACGGACTTTTTACACAGTGTTTCTTATAGCAATGCAAAAAAACTCGCAAAGGAAAATCTTCACTTTTTTAGAAGATGAATACTAAAATAACTGGACTATAAACAATTTGAACCTATGAAATTTTAATCCAAAACATTTTAAACTAAAGGGGACGATAGGCCTGTAAAGGATGGGAATCCTTGTTCTAAAGCATAATGTTACATTACATTTATGTTTTTTAATAAAGAATTCAAAATTTTATTTCGAACGATCGTTCAAATTTCCTTGCTTCACCCAATCCCAATGATCATCAATGATATTTGTTCCGTGTCTGACGTCATATGCGCAAACTTCTACGAAATAAGGTTTAGTTTGTAGCACACCATATAACTCCACCACCACCCGCCGAACCTAAAACCTAAAACCTAACCTAAATGAATTTTGCCGACCCCTTCTCTAGTTTAAATCAACTTTCAAATCTACCAGCCTTTCACTCATACTACGTTGATGTATTGCATACAATTGTGCTGCAATATCTGATGGAGCTTTTGCACTTATAAGGAGTGGGGCGTTGTACGAGGACACATCGCAAAGTAAATTCGTTGAAAATTTATCGAGTTTTTTTTAATATACTGTCGCAGGTGTTTTATTTATTTACATCATAATTACATTTTTGGTACATTAATGTAGACGAATGTTCTTACTGCAAGTAATATGCGTCCGTTGAATAACGACTTTGGGACACATTTGATCAAATAACACGATCGAATTTCTAACAATGATTCTCTTCATCAAGCTACTTTGAGGAAACCGCAACATTCGGACAATGTAAACATTTATATTGTAAAGCACGCGTCTGGCTCAAATAAAAATTCCAATTTAATTTCATTATAAACTGAGTTGTGTACAATTTGTGTAAACCATCTTTTGAAATGTAAATTCAACGAATACCATTGTACAAATAAAATAAATTAATTTACAATGCGTAGCATTAAATCTGACATCCATGAATGATTTTACAATAAGTTAATACCCTAATTAAACGTGACTTTTTCGTTGTCTACTAACCACACGCCTGCACTTGGTGAGACAGTTCCCATCACGTAGTGGCGTATTTTTGAAGAGATCCCCAGTCTTACCCATACTTACTCAAGTAGAAGGGTCGGCTATTGTACAGAAGTAATCTCGAAAGAGGGGGTGAATTCTGCAAACTGGGGTTGTTTTATCCTTTTTCCCCCTAATTTTTACAGAGTTACACAGAGTTACACACGTATTAATTCATCCCATTTAAGAAGATGACGGTTTTTCGGAGTCCTAATCTTTTCCTGTGCGAAAAATCGTGATCCTGTAATTAAGCATCGTCGACTCATTGCATATACAGTAGAATCCGCTTTTAACGAATACCGGATATAACGAGACACCGCTTATAACGAGCAATACGCATAGAGAAATTTGATTTTTGATAGATGGCATTGAAATGAAAGAAGATGATCAGGTAACACTTCTAGACGCCATTCGATTTGTAGACCGAGCTTGGAAAAGTATTACTCAAACCACAATAAAAAATTGTTTCAAATATGCTGGATTTATAGGAGAAGTTAGCCCAGCTGAAAATTGGCAAAGTGACCTTTGTATCGCATTAAAGGCTGAAAAAGTCAACTATCAGGAGTATGTGACGGTTGACAATTTTGTATGCACTAGTGAAATCCCAACCGAGGATGACATCGTTGAGAATGCGTACCAAAAATACAATCAAACTCAAACTGAAATTGCTAAATCTGATGATGATGAACCGGCCCTTTTACTAGAAAAGATTTCGCATACAGAAGCTAGAAAGTGCCTGGCAAAATTGGAGAGTTTTTTTGAAGCCGAAACTACTCTAAATGGTGCGGAACATTTTTTTCATTTTTTGGCAAATTTGAAAAATTGAATTAACGAAACAGACTATTACAGACTATTTCGGTTAATAAGTACGCCTAAATTTATATATGAAACAACTGTAACGTACACGCATTTTACTAATTTATGTCAACAAATAATATTTTCAATAAAAAATGTCTTTACTTAATAATCCGCTTTTAACGAAATCCCCTTATAACGAGCTAATTTCAAACTCCCGTGCTTCTCGCTATAAGCGGATTCTACTGTAGTCGTCCACATTGACAAAATTAATCTTTCGTGCGAACAGCGTTTATCGTACCCTAACAGTCGCAAACTTCTTATTCTTATTAAATTAACTGAAAACTTTGACTAATGGTCCTTTTAAAATCGCAGCCCTCACTTCGGCGTTTAATAATATTATTGTTGATGTGCTGTATACAGAAAATTATTTTCAAGTAGACATTTCAGCCTACGCTGAATCGTAATTTCATTATTCCCGCGATGTTTCTTTGAAAACAACCGAATTAACTCCAACACAAATATTGTTTCTTTGAAGTTTTTCCCGAACAAACGCGTCACATATCAATATTTTTATAAATTTGGCTTTTTTGATATTGTTCGAGAAATCCAATAGGGAGGGTATTGTTTACTTAAAGCTAGTAATTGAGTGATCTGATTATTATCGTTACTCAGGCGAATGTTGACTTTGCCAAATTCAGGATATGCTGCGAATGGCGTGTTTGCAGTATGTGTAACTTAATCAGGTCCCCCTCATGTCACATACAGACTGATAGCTGAATACATCGCATTACGGTTGCGTTGTCCCAATGAAATGTAAGAATTTACAAGACTGGAGCACCATTTAATTTTATAAGTTGAAGTGGGTTTCGTGACGTTTCGTTGCCACTGTATCAATCATGTCGCCGCGGCAAGGATTTTATTAAGATTCATGACCTTTTAGCTTTAATGTCACGTAACGTACGTTTCTGCATTATGATTCAATGATGGCAATTTGCTTCTACAATTTTAACCTTTGATATTAAAATTTGTAACACGAGAAGGGTAACGATTTTATTTAACATTAAATACCGTATTTACTTGTGTACAGGGTGAGTTAAGTTTTACCGCCCTGGCCATAATACCTATTAAAGATTGAGGGGAAAGTATGCAATTTACATGTTACATCAGTTGAAGTTTACACTTTCGATTAGTGCTACAAGTTTTCCAAATCATTTTTATTTGAAGCCAAAAAAGTAAAACAAAGAGTTTCGGGTAAAATTTCCATGTTTGGTTTTTTATTTCAAAATTTGTCAAATTATTCGTAGCATTGTTAATTGCAATTTGATTCGTTAAAAAATTATTACTTTTTGAGTTAAATCAAATTTAACATAAAGCACGAAAAATACTTTTATTTATGACTTTCCAACAATGGATAATACGGTCTGCCACGTAACAATACCTGATGATCGACCCATAAAACTGAAGGGAACGGCGTTTTAGTTGTTGCCAGACCCGTATTCTGGATTTTGTGAGAAAAATAAAATAAGTTTTTAATAGGTAAATATTAAGTTTATTTTATAAAAGATGCTCAAAGTGATGCCCCATTAACCATAAATTAAAAGCATTTCAAGCTTCTCCTCGACTGAGTATTGAAATGGCATGATTATACCTGAACTAAACACAAATGTTCACTATTCCACAAAACAAAGTTTTAATGTTCACTTTTTACCAACGATGTTTAAGTGTTGGAAGATTTGTTGCAAAAGTGAATGTTTCTTTATTCACAAACTGACCTAGGGTTGTGACCAGAGTTTTTAAACTTTGGGTGAATTAAGCAATTTATTTTATGGGAAGGTTCAATAACCGATAGGTATATTGACTTTGCAGACGGCAAAATTAAAACACAAAATTGTAGACAGATATACTAACGAAAATTAGAAGCTGGTAAGCGATTTTATTATCAAGTTTAAAATATAATATTGCAAAAGTTATTTTTTATTATGATTATAATTACCGTGTAGCTGTTAGTTACGATGTTGTGAACTTTTAAAGAAATAGCGAAGACCCTTATTCCGGTCCTGTAAAATGTAACGTTGCACTTTTTAACTTAACTTTATGACTGTCATAAATAATCAGCCAAGTACCCAAAACCAATACCATTGTTAGGTGAATTGGTCAGCTTATGTCGTAAATCTTTTAAAAAAATACCCTTTAATACGAAAATGGCTTTATTTAATGAACCCAAATTAGTAAAATTATTTCAATTACACTAAATTGTGTGAAAATATTTTACTGTTCGTACATAAAAAAAACAAATTGAGCAATTAGTAATTGAAAGAAAGCCAAAATTTTACCTGATTAAAAAAAAAGATTTTTTCTTGGTTTCTATGTACCTTAATAATATAAAATTACTCATGCAATTTATGAGAATGGACAAATTATTTTAAAGGGCTATTTTGCCACAGGCGGTTAAACTTAACTCACCCTGTATATACCAGTGTGGTGTAAGTAACTAATTTTAAAGACAGTTTGTAGAAAAACAAATTAAAGAGCTGTTATTTTGTGCATAATCCCTTCCAATCTTTTGTAACAATTCATTTTATTTTGGAAATTTAAATATTTTTTTGGTTGTAAAGTTATCAGAGTATTAAATTGTATCTTTAAACTCTACTGATGTTTTAAAATTAGTTCTTAAGTTGGTGGAATTTGTTTCTATAAGTTTATATATTAGCAGAAATTTAATTTGTTGTTGCAGAAAATTGGCTTTTATTGAAACGGAAAATTGTGTTAACATCAATTTTCATTACATACATACATGTAGCAGACTACTAACTTCGAAGTAATGTTCGTAATTGGTTGCTTTGTGGTCTTTAGGGTAAGTGAGAACAGTTTACAAACTATAGCACAAAGGGTTCTCTATCTTCTAAATTTAAAGTTGTTCTCTTTTCAAGTTTACCAATTTCTTATTCACTAATTTCTATTTTAGTTATTCGGCTGAAAAATTTTAAATACATATTGCAACATACAAAAGTGTGTTTGAATGCAGGTATAAACTACCAGTGTATCATAGTCGAAAAGAAAAGAAGCTTTTGCTTTCAGCCGATACCTTTTTGTATTATAGCGTTTATGTTACTTTCACATTTTAATTGCATGCAAAGTTGATAGTAAAATGGTATTCTTAATTGCCCATAAATCATTTTAAATTAGATACAGTATTTTAACTTGTCTGAAATAGTACGTCGATGAAATTTTTTTTATAAGATCACTCCCGCGTCCGTCCGTCTGTCACAGAGGTTTTTCTCGAAAACTAAGTAACGTAGTAACTTGAAATTTGGTATAATGATAGATCTCGATCACGCGCACATATATCGCTCGTCAATAACTGGATAAAAATTTATTTATGGGGGTTCAGTTTGGTACCAATAAAAAAAAAGTTTAAATTAACATATAGTGTGTGGTATCATTTGAAAGAGCTAACCGTAAGGATTCTAAAAATATTTTTTTTACAATTTTAAGTTCAGTGGTTTTAATGATACTAAAAATGTGCAAGAAATTCCCCCCTCCCCCTGTTCTTCTAGGTTTTTAAAGCTTTAAATTTTGATTTTAATCGGGTTAGTAGATATTAAGCCATATATTACAGGAAAACTGCAGGTTTTTTCGACGATGTAATAGTTTCTTTGTTTTAGTATGGAACCCTAATTATGCGAGCCTGACCGGTTTTTCTTAATTAAGTCGGTTTAATAGGTATACCGACACGCATAATCGTAAAGGACCGCTAACGTATACTGTTTATTGAGTTGTGTGATTAAGTGGCTGCTAAAATTGGTAGAGTTTATGTTCCAATTGGCATTACTGAGTAACAATCTATTATTTTCCGTTCACGTTACATATGTAGTGTCTGTGATTTTTGTATAACATTGCAGTATTATTTTATAAAACAACAAAATTTACTTGTTGAAAACATTAATATATCAGGTTTCATTAAATTATTTTTCGACAAAGTGCATTTAAAAATGCTACAACGTGAAACTAATAATAGTAAACTGTTTACAGAACTGTAATTATAATAAATAATAGCAGCAATCATTTGCAATTTAATTTAATCTTTTTTTAGATATTTTTATATAATGCAAAATTAAAACACCGTTTTCAACCTTATGGTATTTGTATTCTTTTTTTATTTAAAATACTTCATATGACAATTTAAAAAACGTAATTGACCCTGTTTTGCGTTTTTTTTTTGCCACGCATTAATGATGTTAACCGGAGTATTACTGTACTGTAAACTAGCGTCACCGCGAACATCCCTTATACGAATTATTCAATGATACGAATATCAAAATGTATGCAGTGCGAATGAACGATACCTATAATGCGAACAACAGTAATTTGACTTGGTATTTTACTTAAAGTACAATTTTAATAAAAGGTTTTGTTTTTTTTGTTTTGACTAAATGTTTTAAAGATGTTTTTTAAAATGTTTTTTTTTTAAAATATGTATGAGTTTATGTTTGACATGGGACTATGTGTTCTCAAGAAAATTTTGTAAAAACTAGACATGAGGATAATATAAAGACTTCATAATATGTAAGTTAAAATTGCTCATGCCTGATAATTAATTTTGATCTAACAAATTGTTCAGTCTAGGCCTAGTTCAGTTCGAGACTTAACGGTACCAAAATTTTTGATTACATAAATAATAAATTTAAAATTGGTGATTGAATAGGTAGGTACTACCACGACGAGTCGTGAACTGGGTACGAGGATATATAAAGAAATAGAAAAATGATAAATCTTCAATAGGAAAGAATAACACAAGAAGTGCAATCTTCTCATCGCACATAGACAAAACACGTCTGATTCGGTTTTAATAATATTAAGTTGCTGTTCTGTAAATCTACTTCTGTTAATTATACATTGATAAATGATTAATTTGCGACAAGAACCTAGACAAATAAAATTATTATCTGATACTTTATAAATACAAGGGATTCGTTATCGTAAGAATAGTGAATAACAATATTGGCTAAGAATGTGGCTGTAATATCTATTTATTCTCAGTATTATTTATATTAGAAGTACATTATTATTTTTTAAGAATTAAGCAGTTGCAATAACATTTATTATGACCAACTGCTTCTCCACCCTTGAAAAACGTGATGCATGCAAAATTTGTCTTATGGTTTTTATGACGATTATCTCACAAAAAAGTTTTGTATAATATATGCAAAACAAACATTGATCATCTACATTGAACTGACATTAAATTAACATTAAATTAACATATAACAAATTGTAATGACCTGTGTTTTGTAATTTCCAAGTTTCATAAATTATTTTTCAGTGAATAAGTTAGATTTTGTATATTTTAAAAATCACACATTAGGGACAGTTTACTTTACATTGTACTACAAGTACTACAATAATTTATATGGAATTTGCGATAAAACGGCTCAATAAATTGAAAGTTTAAATTTCTCTTTTTTACTGTCAGCAGAATTGCTGTTTTGAAATTGTTGTTACATGAGTGTTGATCACAAAATGCTGCCAAGACAGTAAACTATATTTGAAACGAAAGCAACATTCAAGAAGAAAATAGATGCTTTTTCTCGATGGAATTTCAATATAACTGTTTGTGTTTGGTATTGGGCCAATCTGTATTTCGTCGCAAAAGAATTTATACGAAATAAATTAATAAACTTAAAATGTAAACGGTGTAATAAAAAGAATTAAAATTACTGGCTTGAATGTGAACTTTGAAATTGGAATAACCATATCATATCGCTCTTCATACATTAATTATTTTTACGAAAAAAAGGACCACACATCTTTTATTAACTGCAATAAATTATTTATTTTATCATCTTGTAATGGTAGTTGTTTTTCTTTAGCTTTAATTTATGTACTTAATGAAATATGTACTGTACTGTTTCTTTGTTATTTTCTATTTATAATCCTATAATTTGACGTACTGACATTTAGAAGAATTGATTACTGATTGTTTGTCTTGTAAAAAAATACTCGGAGGATTAACGGCGTCATAACTTCCATTATAAATATATCTTCATTTACGATTTGTTGCATTTGTAAATTTAATAGGGTAAAACCGATTTTCTAAAGCACGACGATAGCTGCATATTAATTGCTGCAGCTAACGACAGATTTGTAGCATTCAGGACGGTATTCATAAACATAAAAAACATTATATGCAAATTCTTAAAAAACCACTAAATATGTATTTGACTTTATATCGAAAAAAATGTTAATAAAAACAGTAGCTAAAATTCTTAACATATACTATTACTAAACAGTCGTGGAAGCCATTGTTTATATTCCTCTTGTATCTTAAAATCTTCAGTTAATTTATTCTGGCAAAAAGTAACCGAGACTCCGACTCATCGTAATTTAGAGACCTCACTGAATGCTTTCATTCACCATGAACTGTTCATTATCATAGAAAAGTAATAATTGTGACATTGCGTATTTTGTGTATTTAGCAAGTCAATGAGACAGATTGTGGCGGTCAACTTCACTGCTTTGTAAGTTTGTTTAATTTCACAGAGACGCCGTTCTTTTTACTTTTTATGACCCACTGAAATGTGTTATCAACCTAAACGATTGGTTTTCAAAGTTATCATTGAAAATGCAGTGAAAATGCAATACAGACCAGTATATGAAAGTTATATCAAAAGTTGACTCCTGCAGTAGACAATAAAACCGTAGCTTTCAAATATTACTTTTTCAGAATAGGCATATAAAAAGCTCGGTGACATCATCAACATTCCGCATCCAAGTTAAATTCTACCTTCCAAAATATAATATAAACAAATTTCTTAAAACAAGTTTTTCATTATGGTTTTCTCGTGCCGTTTTGTCGTAACTTTGTAGATTGATGTTGTACAGACGTGATTGCAGCCACCACAAAATAACATAAATTGACTTTAGTGCTTACAGGGAGACATAATAGTAAGACGGCTCTTTCGTTAATTGATAATTTTATAAATGTGTCTTAATTGGTAATATAACACTTCAGAAAATAAAACAAATCACTTGAGTAAACCCCTTTATCGTTAAGTGCTGTGGCGTCATAATACACCAATTCATCACAAACTAACGTGATAAGAAAACCCCCTGCATGCCATAAGAAATATCTTACAAAGTCTTTATTAAATTGTATGAAAGTTATATGGAACAGAAATGTACATTTAATTGTATATTTCTTAATGCTACATATAGGTATGAAATTAAACAACAACTTACATTCAGTGCACGACATTATACGAAACTCAAACTGGGTAAAGTATGCATTTACAGACATCAGTGCTTTCACAACTATTTGTGTAGTTTCTTGAATGTGGTCAAATGTAAGGGGTGTGGGTGAAATGTTATTCGGAAACCGAGCACCACGGATAATTAATAATGATCTATTGCAGTATAACAGGATAAATAATATTGCAAATCATACAATACATATGAAGTATTGTTCTTTTTAAATTTGTTACATTTTGTTTGTCTAAAACTGGCATTTTGAAGAATATTTTTGATAAAGTTTTTTCTGTTACAATAAGTTGTTCCTTGTACTTGATTCACTTTTAATTCTTATTGGTTATTTGAAGGAAATATTTTTGGCCGATTAGTAAAGTTGTACTGTAGTTAACAATTATCGACGTAATTATAAAAATGGAAATATGTAGGTAAGGATATCATATGAAATTGATGTTACTGTGAATTTAAATTAAAAAAAGGGAGACAACGGCACGCGGTGTTCCCAAGCGGTCACCCATCCAAGTACTGACCGCGCTCGACGTTGCTTGACTTCGGTGATCAGACGAGAACCGGTACTTTCAACGTGATATGGCCGTTGTCTATGTAGAAAACGAGTGACAAACTATAAAAGGAGAATAATATCTGCAATTTTATCTAAAGTATAATTTTACAAAAATTATTTATATCACTAACCACTTTCTTAAAACACCAGGAAATAAATATTTTCGTATCTTGCTAAATATCTTATTGTTAGCGATTGAAAACAACTAAACCGAACAAATTTCCAAATTAATATAATTGTCGTTTGTACAAGCAAATTTAGAAGTTGATTAAGACCAAATGTTGCAAGTTTTTATTCAACAATTTATTTCGGGAAAAACCTGATTCTGTTTAAATGTACTCTTGTTATGATGTCCAGCATCTTTGTAATTCCCCTAAAAATTGAAAATGGAAAACACGCGGTCAATAATTTACAATTACCGTACTATAAAATGGGTGTTTTAGTTTTTTTAAATTTAAATATTCTAACGGCGCTAGGACGCCAAACAAATCAATATCATTTTGTTGTTTTTTATGTGATTACGTTCAAAATATCACAGAGATTTCAAATTACATAATAAGAATTTAAAACCATTCGCTTGCAAGATCGTAAATATTAAAGACAATAGTAAACGCTAGTTAATCGCCATCATCACAAACAGAATACCTGCCGTTTAGATCTGGATATTGCTGCTTTGTTACTTTGTGCCAGATGTCCTGTAAATGTTTATATTGCAGACTGTTTTAGATCAACCTAAATAGTATTAATTTAAGGCTTTTGCCATAAACGATATTAGAATACGATTTATTCAGTTATTATTAAAATCTAAATGCCAATTTGTCTATTATTAAAATCTACACTGTAACGAAAGTGAGATTGCAAAAACAAATTCCTGATGGCTTTAATAGTTTGTTAATAAATCGCTATGAAAGTCAATTTTCGCCCTGATTTAATTTAAAAAATATATAATTCGACGATGTTGTGGAAACAAATTTTATCTCAAAATTGCTGTATGATGGGCCTCGCTGTATTTGTTGGCGCCTATAAAGATATCGTGTAGTTAACATGTATTAAAAGCACGTTTTAGTTGTACTTACATAAGGACCAAACGTACTTCTTTAGGAAGTTTTGTACTCCTTTTTTGTGAACTGTACTCCTTTTAAAACGAGTACTCCAAAAGTAGTCCTTTGCATTCTTTTGTACTCCTTTGTACTTCTAAAAATATAAAAACTTGGCATTTAACTTTAACCTTTAACCTTTAAAAAAAGGGTTTCCATTTATTGTAGAAAACAAAGGAAATGATGATTCTATGGTTAAATGTACAATCTGCAAAACAGAATTTTCTATTGCGATTGGTGGACGAAGTGCAATAAGAAAGCACATTGATACTAATAAACATAAAACATCTCTTGATGCAGCGGCTTCAACGTCTAAACTAAATACATTTTTTTAAACTGATAGTTTTGGACCAAATGAAGATTGAAATAAAAAGTATTTCAAAGAAAAATAATCACTTCTATTCTTGGTTGATGAAGTTTTCCATTTTCTTGTTTTCAAATGATTACAGCAAGGGTTGACTCTTAAGAGTCGGTTTGCCTAGGTGAAAGCATGCAACTTTTAAGATTCAACCCTTGTAATCATTTGAAAACAAGAAAATGGATTTTTTTTTACCTGATCACACTTTATGAAAATGTGCACTGCAATTTGCATGATTTTACCTAGGAAAACCGACTTTTAAAATTCAACCCTTGTTGTAATCATTTGAAAACAAGATAATGGAAAAAAAACTAACTTTATGAAAATGCGGATCCTAACATAAGTTTAAAAAAAAAACGACTTTTATGATTATGAGTCGGTTTGCCTAGGTGAAAGCATGCAACTTGCAGTGTGTTTGTTTTAACGTGTTTATAGATATAATTTTTGAACTAATGCATTTTGAAATTATTTAAAAAACGTATAGTTGAATGGAGAAGACTCAGTGTTTTTATTCAAACCGAATCACCATATCCAATGAAAATTTATTTGTACTCCTTTTGTATAAAAATGACTGTTAACGCTGCATAGCATTACTCACTTTAATCTACCGGGACTTAACCATGATTACACGATTACTAGTACATAATTAGATATATTGCTTGGAACATTATTCTGCAACAGATTACTATAAGATGAATTTAACTACGCCTTACTACGTTTACGTATAAACCTTTTTAATCCTTAATGGTTTGAAAATTTGACAAAATAAAAGGTCTCTAGGGAGACGTAATCGATCCCACTTTGAGATGGCAAAAATAAATCGTGAAAAAATTCGCTAATCGCAGAATTTGTTATCATTAAAGTACAATGAATTGCTAAAATTCAAATTAATTTGCAAAATATTTTAATGGGTTTCTTCAAGCGATAACGAAAACGAATACTTTGACCAACTTTGCGTACGTGCTTATCTCTGCAGAATTAATTCATTGGAATCGTTGCTTTACGTGCAATTTCTCGACTTTCGCCAATTTTAAGAATTTGAAATCGCCTCGTCGTAGAATTTTGCAGGGCAAGAAACCGATTTTGTTTTTTTTGCGGTGGAACTAAAATCATAATGTTTACTAGTTTGTGTTCAGAGCAAATAACCCTTTCCGTTCCGAACAACTGCATTTACAGTCTTTCAGAGAATGGCTCGACAAAAATACACATCCCGTATCCATTAGAACCCCTAGCCTCTTGTTGTGTCGTAGTGGTGCATCTAGTTAGGGTATGACTCACTGCGGCCAGTACTAGAATTTATAGCCTCTTGCCTGAACTCTGATCACATTAATGCCAGAAGAGTCGAGTAATGTATGCGTGTTGATATCGGACATATAAACACCACAAGCAGGGGTGATGTGATTTGTTCGAGATCTCTTTCGGTCGGATTAAATTAAATGTTTAAAGTCACGCCGACTGTATAACCTCACAATGTTTGTTACTGTGCCGTCGCGCGGTTCAATTTATTTAACGATAATGGCCGCCGATTTTTTGTTGCAGCTTTAAAAAAGGTTTTTTTTATTAAAAAAGCGAGTTTATGATAATGAATGATTAATTTCAGAAATTTTTTAGCCTTTCAACATCACATTGTTTTTCAAGTTTAATTAATGTTGATGGACCCTTTTCATGCTTTGACCTTTTTCACTTTTATGTAAAGGATGCAGGTTTTTTTGCTGTTTTAATTTTAGGATATTCATTGGAAAAATTAGTGACAGATTTATTAGCGTCGGATGTTTGTTTCTCATTCTTTTCTGCGCCTGTTTTTATAAAACAAGCTCTTATGGATTTCATGAAGGATTCACAAAAAAAATTGAGAATACATATTGACTAACATTTTCTATCGGTTTATTGCACATATATGACAGGAAGTGCCGCGCATCGTGAAAAACTGAAATATGCATTCTTTGTCCTTTCTAACATGATTTATTTATTATAATAGGGGTTCGTAACAAAAACTACTATTACTCAAAGGGTTCGTTAGGGAAAGGAAAAGAGGTTGAAAAATAACTGTTTGTGTCAACCAACCGAATGATCTCGTGATTTGATGTTATGCAGGTTTAATTAAACAATTACAGTTTTTCCGACTTCAGGAAATGACCCAACTCGCACAAAACAATAATTTATTATTTTAAAAATGTGGAATTTCGTTTCACATAAAATTGTTCTTTGTAATTTTATTAATAAACGAAATTTTAATAATATAAAATTTGAGTGCGGATATTATACAGAGTGTTATATAATTAAACGATCAACGCCTAAGTGACAGTAGAACTAACTGTATGGATAGGAAATCTAGCAATAATTTTGGTTGTGTATGCCTTTTGATATTAACCCTAGAATGGTATCGATAGGGGATTTAATAGTTTAGTGTCAAGCAACATTCGACTGTAGTCAATATTGATGATATTACGGTTTACAGATAAGAGCTGGGAATTCCTGCTGATTTTGCATTTATTTATTTATATTATACATCCGATACAGTGATAGCAAAAATTCCAAATGTCGCGTTTAACCCGCCAGAGCTGACACAAAATAAATTTTATTCCCCCTGTTTGATAGGCACTGGTTTATAGCGCGTTAGCAGCTACTTATCTGTAACTCAATACGATTCAAAATATATCAACTAAAGTCGCTTATTGTATACAAGCAAGGTGTAAAATTTACATACGATACTAATCTAGGGTTAAGAAGACGGCTAGCCTAATTGGATAAGAGTTGCCAAGGTTCGAAATGAGTGGTATAGGGCGAAAGAGGCCTATGGTCTAAAATGAACGCAATAAGGCAAAATAAGATGTTTTTTGTAAGAGCTAAAGACTTGAAGTTGGCGTGAAAAAATGTTGATTGTCAAAATTGACGTGACGTGAAATGACGTACAGTTTATTCAATGTTTTCATTAATTCACCTAATGAAAATTCTTAATCGCCTTTCTAAAAATGAGTCTCGGAAAAGTTGTATTTTTCTTACTGCCTGGTGATTATTGCCTATTTTGTCATTTTATGATGGCCTTAAAGTCAGTCTAGATAATTTTGTGTTTTTTAATAAAAGACCATTATTCCTCATTGGCTCACTTTAAAGCTATTCTATTAGAAGAAATAAATTATGCATCGATAAACTAGAAATGCTAATTCTACATAAATATAGCACCCTGTATTTATCACAAATTAATACTGTTTTATTTTTAAACGTTTGAAAAATACATATGTACTTGTAATTACAACAATGCACAACTGAAATTGACAGAATTCGTGCGGTTCAAATATTCAACTGAAAAGTTACGATGCGGACAGCACGTTATTTGATAAATTAATTTTAGCTGTAATTCTTTTATTTGTATTAATTTTCATGTTGTTATGCAACACTGATAATAAAGACTGCAGTAATCAATCAAATTCGACAGGGAGTAGCTACCAATTGAATTAAAAACATTTAAATTTTACACATAAAAACCGTACTGGTTTGACATAGATTAAAAAATTTTATACAGTATTAGCAAACAAGACATTATTATGTTAATGTAATAATTTTTTTGATATAATAGAAGATACAGTGCGACCTTGATAATCCGGACCTTTGTTATGCCGGATTCTTCAATAATTCGGTCAAGCATTTCAATCCCGGTTTTTAGACGTCTCCGTCATTTAGGAAGTCTCAATTTGCCTTAACGAACCCTACATGATGTTCTTGTAGATAAAGATTAAAAGAAGAGTCACATTCTGAGTCAGAAAAAGTAGATTCTGAGTCAGAAAAATCGATTCTCGTCCAAAAAAATCGATTCTCGACCAGAAAAATCACATTCTGAGTCAGAAAAAGCAGATTCTGAACCACAAAAACAGATTCTCAGTCAGACAAATCGATTCTCTGTCAGAAAAGTCACATTCTGAGTCAGAAAAAGCTAATTCTGAGTTAGAAAAATCAATTCTCGGCTAGAAAAATCACATTCTGAGTCAGAAAATGGAGATTCTGGGTGAGAAAAGTCACATTCTAAGTCAGAAAATGCAAATTCTCAGTCAGGAAAATCGATTCTCGCTCAGAAAAGTCACATTCTGAGTCGAAAAAAGCAGATTCGGAGACAGAGAAATCAATTCTCGGTCAGAAAAGTCACATTCTGAATAGAGTGTAGAGTGTAGAAAATATTTGTTTTTATTCCGGACCCGATAACCCCAGGTTACAGTGTGGTAGGATTTACAATCCCCCAGATTCGTTTATCATCTGCGGTTGGATAAATCTATTACTCTAAGGATCGGTTTATAAATTGGCAGCTTAATTTAACCGATAGTTAATAACAATCGTTACTATAACTACAACAATTAATTGTTGCTAAACACTTTAGTTAGCAGATCGTATTAAATTGGTATGTACAGGGTGGACCATCGTATGGCATTTTTAAAATTTAACCTATTTATAATGGTCAAAATGAGATGAAAATTGGAGGAAATGATCTTCAATTTTGATACTACAACATGGCATAATTATTTTTTAGAAAGCAAAATTGATGTGAAAGTTGACTTTGATAGTGATTTATTATCAAATTACTAAAGCTATCAGTTTGTATTTTCTTTCACTGCATCTACGTAATGCGTACATTATGATGATATGCAAAGCGGAATTTAGATAGTTATAGTGATTGAATAAATCGAAATATTAAATAATGTAAAGCAAAACACTCTTATTTATGACCGAATTCTTAAATGACAACCCTCGTTAACTGGTGTGAGGCTGATTTACAACTGTCCTCAGTAAAAGTGGTTCTGAGGTACAATCGACACGAGCTGTGAGTAGTAAAATCCAGGCCCGTACTTAAATCTTCTATGGAATGTAAAACTCGCTATTTTTAATTTTTGAAAGTGACTCATTGTTAAAACAGCTTTGGTTACTCAGTCACTGCTAAGTCAAAATGCCTAATATTGACCTACTTCTGCTGCTAATAATTATTTAAAAAAATATTGAAATTCTCTTTAATTTAGGCATACAAAATTGAAAATTGGTTAATATTTACGTTTAATTTTAAGGAAAACTCGAACTGTGTACTATTCCGGCCACCGAAATGTAAACGATTTTTTTTAGCAACTTGATTTTTGCTTCATAGCATAGGCGTCCTAAAAGAATCAGACAAATGTCAATATTATTTTGTTTATGACAAATATTATTTCACCAAAGACACTGGATAAAGCAGCTTTAATCTATGGAAAAATAGGGAAATTTGTGTCAGGTGTCGTGCACATTTCGGGGGCCGGAATGGAAGCGGCGGCCGGGGGGTAGGTATCCCTCTTAAGTGCTAGGAAATAGGATTTACTTGAAAATTTGTTTGCCTGCTGTTCTTTTAAGAAATCACCTGATTGTAACCAAATGTTTAGTTTAGTCTTGAACTTCCAACAGTCTGATCGTGCTTTTGAGTTGTGTAGTTTTTGTTAAGTTTACCTGAAAGCTATTCTGAACAGTAATTATGCCTTTTCAATATTCATTTGAAGAAAAGACTGAAATGTTATTAATTTTTGGCGAATGTGGCAGAGACGCTACTCTGGCCGCCGACACTTACGCCGCGAGGTTTCCGCAAAATCGCGCTCCAAATCATCAAATTTTTAAATCGTTAGTGTCTTCTTTACGTGAAAGAGGAACTTTTCAACAAAATACCAGGTCGTTTATCAATCCAATTGTTACTCACGATGTCAACCAAGCCAGGGTGTTAAATTTAGTTGAAAATAATCCCCACATTGCTAGCAGAGAGATTAGCTCTCAAACTGGGATCAGCAAAAGTAGTGTGCTTCGAATTTTGAAAAAACACGCATATCACCCGTACCACCTGGAACTTCACCAAGAGTTGCATGGTGAAGATTTTGCAAATCGAGTGGCTTTTTGCGAATGGGCAGAGGAAAAAATTCGAAATGATGAACATTTTTTTGAAAGAGTTGTGTTTACCGACGAATGTTGTGTGAAAAGTAATGGTGCGGTAAATAAACACAATTTACACTATTGGGCAGTACAAAATCCGCACTGAATGAGAGAACAAGACATCCAAAATCGCTGGTCCCTTAATGTCTGGGGAGGTGTTGTGAATAATAGAATTGTGGGGCCGTTTTTTTTTGAAGGTCCATTGAATGGTGAGAGATACACCACCTTTTTGCAAGACGAGCTAAATGATTTGTTAGACGCAATTGTCCCAGTAAATCAAAGGTTTCGGTTGTGGTTCCAACAAGATGGAGCACCTCCACATTTTAGTCGAAGAGCCCGGGAAGAATTAACGCTCCAGTTTGGAGAAAATTGGATTGGTAGGGGCGGACCCATACCTTGGCCAGCGAGATCACCTGATCTTACACCACCATCAAAGAACGTGTTTTCCGGGAGAGACCGACAACAAGAGATAACATGAGGGAAAGACTAATTGCCGCCTTCCGCGAATTTAATGATGTGAATGTTGCGGCTACCGTTCACGCAAATTTTCAGAGACGCTTGCGACTTTGCATCGAACAGGAAGGTCATCATTTTGAACATCTAATGTAAAATAAAATAAATTAAAATTCAACTATTTGTTTCTTTTATCTAAATCTGATTAACGAAAAAAATTTAAGTCCGGTCCTGAAGTAAACACCAGCCTCGGCTCGTCAGAAATACCTTTTTTGATTTATGGTTGGTTTACAGCGGGCATTGTGAACGCACATTTCTTGCGGACAGAAGTTACAGCAATAAATCACTTATAATTTCCCGACAAAAATCACAAAATCTCAATTAATTTAAAATCAAAGGTTCCTATCAAATTGCAAATTTCGGGAATACATTCTCCATAATATTTTCAATGTAATTATTAAAAAAAAAATTGGATTTCTGTTTTTTTTCACTTTATAGCGTCCCGACGCTGTTTAGAAACTTAATTCAAAAAAATAAAATTACCATGGTGTAGTGCTTTAATTGAAGATTGTTACCTGCAAGTTTGAATTTTTTTAACAAACAAGAAATAGGTTAAATCTCCAAAATGCCATACGATGGTCCAGCCTGTATATAAGTGACTTAACTGGCCGTCGATAAGCCGGCCCTAAGCTAAGCAATTTAAAATTGTAAATGTTAAATTTTGTGGATTTTTTTATTATGTAATTAATATTTCGACTAAAACTCGTTTATGAAATTTGAACAAAAACATTTTTGTAACTTACAAGACGAAATTAAACACTGCAGGCAAATTTCACAAAACCCTGTATAAAGAACTAATGCAAAAATGTCAAGTTTCAAATTTCGCATGACGCGTTTAAAACAAAAATTTAAAAAGTTTTCTGTTTATTAATCTAACTCAAATTGGGTACATCTTCTGTATTGTTATGTTCGATTGTGTGCCGAAGTTAGCATTTATTTTAACTTTCGGATAATCAATATTCCATTCAAATATTGAATAAATACTGAGCGTATTTATGTTCGGGAAAATTTAAAATGTTCATAACTGTCTATTCCCCGTCTGTTTTACTGTAGATTTACTGTACCCAACGTTAGTTAACAAAGTTTAAAGAACACACAAAGATTTCGGTTTATTTGTACAGAGTTCTCTGTTCAGAGTCGTTTGTTTCTTTATTTGTAGTTCGAGTTCATATTTCTTTTCGCTTGGTTGAAACTTCTGAGAAACGGCAGCTTCTGTCTTGCGTTTAATTATCTGTCTTTTGTATAAATACATACACGCACACACAAAACCGGTGATGCATTATTGAATTCACCAATTTATTTTTTAATTCAACGAAAATATTTGGCTTAAGTGTTAGGATAAATATCGTAGGTTGCCCCTATATATTTTTATTTCTCACAAGTTTTTAGCACGTCAAAGACGGAGGAGTTCCCCTTCTGTTTGTGGATTCGGTTGGGTGCGCAATTTCTTGTGTGTTGCGAAATAAATGTTCTAGACGGAAGAAAACTATAAATTATTTTGCCCCTCGTCGTTTAGTGAACTTTGTTTCGGATTACTAGTTTTTTAAACAATCACTGTTTATATTTTTAATCAATAGAAATATTTAGTTTTTCGATAGCATGCACATGTTATCTGGTCATAATAAACACTGGGTGCATATTTGTCTCTCAAAAAACAATAATAAAATTTGTCGTATTAAATTACTGTTTTAATGAAAGGCACGCATTGATAGATTATTGTCAATTTGCATTTTTATTTGCTGTTACGAATAAATGTTTGTGATTTGAGTAATAGTTTTGTTGGATGTAATTAGCTTTTTGTTGCAGAAGTTATGGAGGCCGAACGCAGTTTCATACCGACAAAAAGGCGAGGAACTCCGATACCGGTGCCTCCGCCGAGAATACCGACTCCCATGCCACTACCTAACAATAACAACATACAAAGGTAATTATTTTCTTATGATTAAGGGAATGGGGATGCGTTGCATATCTTCTTTTTGCTTTGAAGATACGTTTTTAATAAAATTGCATGTTTGATGTAAATAATTTAGGGTGCTCTTGAATTTTCATTGAATTCATAAAGTATAAATTTAAATTCCAACGCTTATTAACCCTGCAGTGGGCGCGCAGCGGTACCCAGTACCGCAAATTAAGTTTTTTGTTTGCGCTACACGCGGTTCTAGTTGTACACAAATGTTGGCTCGTGTATGTGTCTTTGACCTATCCCACTAAAATCCACTCAACCCTTTTTTTTATTGAATTTATCTGTTAGTAGCAATCGGATTTGAAGTAATACGGTTTGTAATTTCAAGAAAATTGTATGATTGTACAATGATTAATGGTATTAGATTAAAAATGGATTTTGCCAATATCGATAAACATGTCAAAAGTACGTGATAATTACTCTAAATTTCGAAGACCTTTTTATTTTCGATGCAACAATTCCTCCATTCATTTCTAAAAAAATTGATTCATTCTCTTTACTTTCTTCAAATCTATGTAAAATTAATCCTCATATTAGTTTATTTTTACTCCGCCATTGTTTTTGGATAACTAATTTCACTTATAATCTTAGATGTTGTCCTTTTTGGAAATTTAAAAATGAGTGTTTTGAATTAGATAATATTGTTATTTCTTCTTTGGAAAAGATTTTGAATATTAAATTTACAATAAGATCTTGGACTCGAAGCCAAATTACCAATCCGTTTTGGTGGATTAGGTATAAGGTCTATAATTGATATTTCCTCGTCTGCCTTTTTGTCTTCTATATTTTCTAATTCTGAACTTATTATGTCCATTCTATTCTATTTTTTCTAGTTTTGAAATTACATCCCTTAACGAGGCTGTTGATTATTGGAAGGAAATTTCTAATTCGTCTTTACTTCCAAAAGAGCTTTCTATTCAAAGAAATTGGGACTTACCTATCTGTGAGAAAATATTTCAAAATTTATTATCTTCCTCAAATATCACACAAAAAGCTATCTTATTAGCTGGATCTGAACTTGAATCTGGAGCTTGGCTTGAAGCTCTTCCATCTTGTAAATTAGGCACTCTTTTAGAAAAAAACTTTTTACAAATTGCAATTTCACTTAGATGGGGCATCAATTTCCGTCATTCTCATATCTGCTCGTGTGGTTCTTCTGTAGACTCGTTGGGTCATCATGGTTTATCGTGCATTAAAACTGCTGGTAGACTCTCTCGTAACAGCTGTATCAATGACATTATTAAACGTGCTTTCTCTTCTGCCAACATCCCTTATATCCTTGAACCTAATGGTATTCTGAGGGATGATGGCAAACGTCCATATGGTATTACAGTTATTCCATGGAAAGTAGGTAAATCTTCAGTTTGGGATTTTACTTGTACGGATACACTTGCCCCTTCTCATTTGACTGATTCTTCATTTTCTGCAAGATCTGCTGCCCACTTGGCGGAAAATGTTAAGAAAAAAAATATAAGTCAATTTCTGATGATTATTTTTTCGTCGCCTTCGCTGTGGAAACTTTGGGTTCTTGGAGTGCTGATTCCCTTTCTCTCCTTGAAGATTTGGAGAGGCGTATTGTTCAAACAACGGGAATTCCTCAAGCCAAAACATATTTGAAGCAACGAATAAGTTTGGCTATACAGAGAGGCAACGTTGCTAGTGTTCTTGGTACTTCTTCTCTTAATGAGTTATTTTATTTATTCTAGTTATTACTTATGTTATGTTATTTTATGTTATCGTTAAGAAAATGTACTCATAAAACAAATAACTAAATTCGAATTTAGCAGGATTTATATGCAACAATACTAAATGAATAAAAACAGTTTGTAATTCACGATTCTGTACAAGATTGATATTATTATCTGTAGTGCGAATATTTCACGAACAGGCTAAAATTTTTCGTGTTCGAACAAACGTAATGTAATGTATTTGAGGTCCGATAATAATAACCAAATAATTCATTTCCGTGATGATGTAGGTAAGTGAATATAATACCCATGTTTTTCTGGAAATTATACAATGCAGTTTTCATCTTGTCGATAGCAATAACCAATAAGTATTACATTTAAATACGTTTGCTTATATTTCAATTGTTCAGTTTTACTTTCTTCAATTTTAAAAGACGTTAATTTTGTGTTTGCCTTGGTTTGGTGGTTTTAAGTTAAAATAATCAAATTCATGTTATAAATGACACTGCGAATGGTAATTTAGACCTGACTAAGCATACATACCTATACAAAAGTGAAAGTTTAAGATGATTTAAAGGCAGCACGTTGCTTTTAACTTTGTCATTCCGGTAGAATTAGTTCATCGGTTAATTGTAGGGTTAATTGATGAGAGGTAGTATAATTGCAATGCTTGGTTGATTAGACAATTAATCGTTTATTGAGGCAAATGATTGATTAATTGATTAAAAAGCAACCGTATGGATTAACCGACTGTTGTAATGATAAATCGGTGAATCAGGAATTGACACGGTGTAACAGATAGTACTACATTTTTTTTTATGAGAACGTAAATATAAATTACAGTGAAACCCCGTTTTTACGTTTTTGAAAGGACCGACAAAAAAAAACGTAAATGGAGGGAAAACGTAAATTAAGGGCAATGAAAAATTTTCTATAAAAAATCATACAAATTAATTTGGTGTAAATTTATTTCTTGTGGTTATAGGTTTCTTGCAATACTATAATTTCTTCGTACTTTGAAATTCTTTTGTGATGCGTTTTTTTGCCATGGGACAACATTGTATGGCATTTGTTTTAATTGATTCCCGATTTTTTATTATTGCAGCCAAAATGGCATATCAAAATTACGCGCGAGCGAAACGCGTAAGCTCATATTTTCTTTCACTTTTTCGAAAATCATTACCGAATGAAATAAAAAATTGTCCACCTAAATGCTAAAATGAATGGAATTTTTAATTTTAATAAATTTATTAACTGCATTTTAAATATTTTCAACGTAAATTGCGGGAAAAATAAACGTAAAACCGGGTATTATCTACATTAAAATGAAACGGGACTGCACAAATTAGACGTAAATAACGGGAAAACGTGAAATGCGGGGACGTAAAAACGGGGTTCCACTGTACTGTTTCTACGGATTGGTTGTAACTTAAAATTGCCGATCAGAACTTCATAAATCATTCTAAAAATTACAATCTGTTTCAGTTAGTACAACTTTTCGTGTAGCATAAAACTTAAATTGCATTGTGATTCATTCCAAGAGAATTTTTGGTCCATCTCTGTTTGTTTATGCAAAAACTGCCTTATGCAATAAATTTTATTTGGTTTTTGCACTGCTACTGACATCATCCAGAACATATGACACAATTTCTGATCTTCGTCGAGATTCATGACATTTAATTATTTTACTAAAAGAACGTTTTTTGAGATTTAACTTAATTAAATATTATAATAATATCTGCTTGTGTTATCGTTGCGACGTTCATTTCTCTTTAGACGTCGGCGTCGCGTCCGAAGCATGTGTCCGTCTCTTTCACATAAGCCTCCACTGTAATTATCGATATAAACTTGAAAAGGCAATCGACGTAAATCATACCATAATTTTACTATTAATATCGAAAGACCCTCAACCGTAAACTTATAATAGTAATTTTCATTATTTATTGTCTTGCTATTCAAATTTTTGTTTGAAGAGATAATTGCAAGAGGATTGTGGATTATTAAAATCATAAATTAACTTCAGAAAACTTGGCTTTGAATGATTTCATGTCAAACAAAACACTTAATATTGGACGTTATCTGTCGATATTTACAGACGAAGTTATTTATTTACATTCACAGCAAATTACACAAATTATTTGTAATATATGAGTAATCCCTATTAGAGACGAGCATGATAAATCGCAAGTAAACTAGAAGTCTTAAATTAACTCCGCAATGCACTACATCTTTCAGGGAGAGTTTTAAGTAGGCAGTGAATTATCTTTGTTAGGTGTATCTAATTTTCTTGCACATTTATTTACATTAATTAACGTAACTCGTCGCAAATGATCTTACAAATGGGAATAAATCTAGTCGCAATGATGCATTCGGTGGTTTTATTTGTTGCACAAAAGATAGCACGTCGTGTTTTCATTATACGCAACATGACCGGCTAAAATTTAATTTTTATTGTCGGCCTTCATTTAAATTAAAGTCGTTGTATTGGTTTTTATCTCGCCAATAAATTCATACTTCAAAGTAGTCGATTCTAAAATTATATCTTTCACAAATAAATTACAACGAAAAGAATTAATTATGATCGTAAATATTAAAAATATTGATTTTATAATTTATGTGTCCTGCTTTAAAAAGCATTTCTACATTTTAAGAGGCCAGGATAAAATTAAGTCAGTTTCATTAAGGCTCACTACCTCAATCAGTTTCTTCCAAATGCTGACTTTATTATTTTAAATTTTTAAACAATTTTTTTAAGATTCTTAAAAAAATAAAACACATAATATGTGGTCGTTCTTTTTTCGAAAAAGTATATAGCAAAAGAATGAAAAATGAAATTAGAATAATATCGAAAAATTAACGGTCCTATCATAATTTTAAAAAATATTCTATCTACGTCCTTGACAGAATTAAAAAAAATATTTTCAAAATTAAACCTATGAAATGAAATCTAAAAGCAATCTGTTACAATAATTCTGGGGGAAAATTTAAAGCTACTAGGCGGAGTTTTCGCGTACGAAATTTATCAGTTCCGAGAACTCTAAACAGAAACATAATTCTTTTAACCAATAACGCACGAAGATCACTCATAAATCAGACTACTTAAATAGGACAACGTAAGATGAATGTTGCACCTTTGTCTGACCGTTTGCAGCTTCCAAAACGTATGTGAATACAAATCTTAAGAATCAATGAACCGCAAATATTTCTTTTATTTCCCCGCTGTCTTCATATAACCCAAGCACGAAATGCACGTACGAATTATTAGTCCGATAATATCGTAAGTGTTTTATTATGTAATTGTTGCATAAGGATAATCAATTGTACAGTTTTCATATTTTTGTCTAGGAGTGTGTTTTAGTTTTGGATGGTTTTACAATTTGCCCTTTGCTTTCATCAACTGTGGGTACAAAATTACAACATCTAAAATTGGTTTGGATTTCTGTTAAAACAGCGTTAAAACAGCTTTTAGCTTTTCTGTTTATATCAATCAGATAAGTAAATATTAGTTCTATAATGTTCTAGACAACATCTTTCTAGTTAATTTTCAAAATCACTCTCACCAATACATCTTGATTTTGAATAAGCGTGTGAGGTTTAATTACCTCGGTAGCTGATTTTATTTTTGCAATATCTGCTGTTTTCAGCAATACGTTTCATTATCCACATACTTCCACTTCTAAATATGTGACTATAAATTTGAATTTGTATTTTTTAATAATTTTAATGGGAATTACCAGTTTTCTTCGTTTCCCTCCATCCAGATAGAAACTAAGGAATTAAAAAAAAAAAAACAGAAAAATGTGTACAAGGGTGCATCATTGCTGTTATTCCGGTGCCACATAATCTACCCGAGATTCTTATTGTACGTGTGAAAGTATGTACAGCTCACATGTATCTTTCCACGATTTTGTTCAATAAACAAACCACTAATTGTAAGTAATAGTTCTCTGTAAATAAAGTTACTAATAATAACACTGGAGTGCCGTGAAAAAGATTAAATTTCGGGAACCGCTTTATAGTATATCAAACAAAGTCCAGTGATTAAATTTCCCTCTTTGAATTTTGCAAATGCAGTTCATTTTTTATCTTATTATTGCAGCTGTTGCTGTTACAAAAAACAACACGACGACGTTGGCGGGATAATATCAGTGTTTCAAAGCCGAAGCTATATAAATTAACAAACTGATTGTTATTGGATTTGCGAAGTTAAAGCTTGGCGGTGTTAATTTTGGTTATTCTTGGTTTCATGTTTTCAGATTTAAGAATGTTGAAAATGTTTTTTTTTTTAAATAAATGGTAATGGTAAAGGTGAACCTACAAAAAATGGAATGTCTTTGATTAATACCGCGAATGCCAAAAATTTAAATACAATAACTTGTAACAATAAAATGTGTTTTATCAACATTTTTGTTGCCATCCATCCAGAATCGAAACACTCGGCCCAAGAATTTGGTGGGGATCCTTCTAACAATTCATTTTTCATGCGTTTTCTTGGCAAGTAGATTCCTACAGCGTTGAAGCAGATTTGAATCGTAATTGTTTTACCTCGTTTAGTTGAGGTGCACTGAGTTGTTTTCTTCTAGTTGGCGCAAGGACCTTAGATCTAGTCTTTGGCGCAACAGTCGCTCCTGTCAATATAACCAATAGAAATTCAAGTTTCCTAGTGCACGTGAACATCACGCCGGTTGATTGTTGCATGTTTTTGTTGGATATGTTAGGATCAAAGCCCGAAAACTGTCACTGAGGGAATAAATCGCACAGAACTACTTCTGGCAAAACAAAAACGACCACAACCCAAAATTCGGCTTGTGGCTATTTTAAAACTGCTCAGAATTAGTTTTGGTAAATTGAAAACTACCACAACCCGAAATTCGAATTGATTCTTTTAATGATAACATAGAGCGCGTTGTATGAAAAATAATAAATAAAAATAATACAAAATAATACTAATAATTCTTAGAATGAAACTTCTGTAATTTCGGCAATACTTTTTCGCTAATAATTACAAAAAAATTCTTGGTACTTTTCAATAATCATACCAACCTAACTGAAATTAATAATGGATAATTTTTAGACATTGCCTGGATTCGCTGGATTTGAAATAAAAATATTGTGCTGGATTTATATTACCCAATGTCGAACTAAATGTTTTAAAATAATATTTTAGCAGTTTATCAACATTTTTTATATTTGAACGTTGAATGTTAATAACGTTCTGTGCGATTATTAAATGAATCAATTCGAATTTCGGGTTGTGGTAACTTTCAATTTACCAAAACTAGTTCTGAGCAGTTTTAAAGCAATCACAAGCCGAATTTCGGGTTGTGGTCGTTTTTGTTTTGCCAGAACTAGTTCTGTGCGATTTATTTGCTCAGTGGCAGTTTTCGGGCTTTGAGCCTAACAGATACACTACAGCGTTCATGAATTCGTACATAAATCTTATGTGTATCCATAAAAATATAAGATCTGATTTTTTGTCAATTCATTATTTTAATTTATTTACAATTCAACATTTTTAATTTGGCAACTAATGTTTTATAAAATAATTATAGTAGGTATTAAAACTCGATCCGATCATGTGTTTTGCTAGTTGCTTTCGCTGGCAAATTTAATAATTACCTAGGTTTTATTTTGTTAACAAATTTTTACAACAGTAACAATTTATAACAATTTATAAATCCATGATTTTATTTTTGAGATTAGAATAGCTCAAAATTTTATTTGCTAAAAGATTCTTTTATAAATGTAATTCTGAAAGCAAATAGTACTATTGCTATAATTATAACATAGCGTCATTTAACATCGTTAGGAACAATGTTAATTTATAATTAACTCCAGCGTAGACTAAAAGGGCATGCTGGTAGATCTATTTGCATGCCTTGCGGCTGATTTCTCTGAATAATTCTTGTCTCCGTCGATGTAAAGCTTCGTACATCTACCGTCTTTGTACAGCTCACCATGTGGTGCTTGCTCCCACATGTTCTTATGAAAACTTCTTACAGAAGGAATGTACATTAATTTGTCTTAGGTATTATAGAACTATACAACGTCTTGTTCTCTGAGCTATCAGAAGACTTGTAACTTTTCTTTGTACATTCAACCGACGATACGTCCATTTATTACTTTATTTACTTACTTGTTTGTTTACGCATCGATCACACCGTCAATCTTCCTGTACGGTGTGTCAGTAAGATGATAGTGTTGATGTGTCAATACGTCGTTTCTTGTTGATGGGCCGTTTCAAAAGTTTATCATGAAATCAAGCAAGACAATATGTGGATAAAAAGATTGCGGAGATTTGATTATTACTCGCTTAGTGCGTATGCGTAAATATGCGCGTGTGTGAATTTGGTGACCGATATTATCATTCATTTGACAATTTGGTTTTCATGGTAGTACGAAATTTTTACTGTATTGCATTATTTATTTTGTTTTTCAGCTTTCTGAAACGGAAATTTGTCTTCTCAAAGTTTCCGGAAAAAATCAAACAGCAACTTATTTCTCTGCAAGTAAAGAAATTAATCACAGAAATTGAGATGTGAAACTTTCTACAACTTTTGTGCGCAAAAAATTTTGCCTCGAAAGTCGTTAGATTAATAGTTTTATTTTTCTTTTTTGCTACACTACGGTAGTTATGTCTTAAGATAAATCGTCGACAATTATTCATACAACTCCTGATTAAATGCTTTAGTGGTTTCTCCATATAAATTATAACTTTTGTCCAAGTTATAAAAGCCCAGTTGCTTTTTCGGTGGTCAAATTTCAATCAATTTGGTTCTTTTTGGAATAATGTAACAAATCGAAATATGTATGAAGATAAACCAATTTCATTTTTGCATTCTCTATTATTTTATCTAAATAACGTATCTTTAATTTCCATCTAATCGTTCCTGAAATTTTCCTCTTTTCGACTAATATTTTTGCAACACTTCATTTTGTATCAATTTAAAAAACATCTAAATAAAAGTACACAATAATTTTCATCACAGTACAGATATCGATGTAAAGTGGCAGTAAATTAATTTATTAAATCTTGGTGATTTTCTCAGCTAAATTTTATATTGCCAACCAATTTTGATTAATTGTTAATTTCATACTCTGTTACCGCTGTCACATTAATCTCCCCTTATACCGACTGAATAACTTGATACGATTTTACAACTTCCATCTTGTTTTTTTTTTTTTCAAAAAAATTACCTGATCCTAAAAACATGCTTTGATTTTGCATTGAAAGATAATACACAAAGAACAAAAAATCTTATTCTGGATGTTACTAATGTATTATTATTGCAATTTAAAAAAAAAATTAAAAGTAGTTATTTATTTTTTGCATGAGATGTTAATGTCCAGGGGTTAATGTGCGGATTTTTTTCAACTGACATGGATGTTAACCTCTTTTTCTGCAACTGGTTCTTGGGGACCTACAACTTCGCTGAAATCGTTTTAAAAAATTTATCAATGCAATTCTGCTGTTGCAGAATATTTACTAAACTTGAAACCTCAATATGTTCATATACAAAAATCTCTTATACAGTCTTAACACAAATTTTGGAAAGTATTAATTAAAAGCGTAAGATCTTGTCTCATTTTAATAATGCAGCTCAAAGTTAGCGGTTGAAAGAAGACTAAAAGTTTAATTTACAAATCAGCGGCGAATTTCGTAGCAATTGCTTGGTGCTAGTGACGACTTCCGTTCGTTCAAAAACATGCTTTAATAACTGTGTTTTCTAATGTAGTGTAGAACAAAATTTGTGAAGTTGAAGGTTACAATTACATTTCGGGTCAATCTGACCGGTTGCTTTGTTTCATTACCTCTTCACACTAACCACGAACTTACAGTCCGTTTCCGAAGCGCTTGTCATAAACTGAACCCCTTGTAGATCATTCATGAAATTTCTAGGAGTTTCTGAATAGATTTGTTGTACAGAAAGTAAAATTCCAAAACGTAAACATATCGATAAAATAAATACAGTAAACTCCCGTATAACACAAAATTTTATATAACGTGATTCTTATACAACGCGCAATATATGAAAATCTGGAAAATCTCCGTTTGTTTTGCTACCTACCGCAAGCAACAACACATGCCTTATAAAAGAATTCAATAAGGCTATCATCCCGTTTCAAGTTTCTATATTAATATTTAATAGTTAAAATATAGAAAATAAAATTGAATTACAATAGTCATCCCAAGCATGTAATTCTTATTGTCCGTGTTATACGAAGGAAAATTCTGGATTTCCTGCGTTATACGAGAGTCTACTATATACAGGTGTACTGCTTTTAAATGCTGGATGTAATTTAAATGCAGTTGAAATAAAAAGTTATAAGTTTGCTTATTTTTCAAACAGTGTCAGTTTCAGTTTTGAGTGAACTGAAACTTGTTAATCCAGTAGTAGGTTAATGACAAAACGGCACGCGTTCCAGAAACGGGATATAGTTCAAGTATATTAATATCTACAATCTGAAGATGTATTTCAATAGTCTTATGACGTATCCTCGTTTTATAGGTACCAACTAAAAAATGAGTTCTGCGAAAAATTTGCCAATTATATAAATTTTTTAATAAAGTTTAAATTGAAGGAATAACAGTTCGTTGTTTAGATATGTAATTTTGTTGACTTCGCTGTTAAATTTACTGCGGTACCGAATTTTAATGGATTTAGAAAAACCCTGAAGCGAACAGATCGTTTTTAAGCACCGGAACAAAGTGACTTTTAAGTTTCAAATATTAAAAGGATATGTACCAATATACGCATATTAATTGCATACTTCCTGTGCCGCCAGGAAACCTTAAAATACTGAACCATAACATTGACAGCGTTTTACGATCAGTGTTTCTACAGTTGGAAAAACGTTTCAGACCGACAGAGTTACTTTATTACTTGTTTCTGCTTATTATTTTCGAATTTCTCTTTATACATGCGTTTCACATGATAAATCACGAACATTACATGTCATCAGGACGGTTCGTCTGCTTTAATAGCCGCGAGAAAACGGTTTTAAAAATCGGTAGGTATTTTTGTATCGGAGAAAAAACGTGTTCGTACTGTCTTTGATCTCATTCGGTTTATAAACACACGCTTGCGATAGCTCTGATTAGTCTGGAACAGACTGCACCTCGTACATCAACCCATTAAGCATTGCTGATATATTAGACATGTTTCTGTTATAAATAGACACAAACACCTAATAATTCTCCTTAGGGGTTACAGTAGGGTCTAATTTGTTATCACGTCTTAACGCGAGGAATTCCGTTTTATCACATCTAAAATTAAATTTTCAAAGGGAGCTCTTTTCAAATGTAGTATCGTCGCGCCATCTACGAGCAGTGGTCGCGTGCTGAGCGTCGCGACGTCTGTAACTTCAGATCATTTTAGCCGTTACGTGGGGGTGGCGCGCGTGGTGCCTTTATGATTAAAATTTCATACGAATTGTTCGTGTAATTGAAATCATTGTTTTTAATTGATCGGAATGGAGTGATTGGGGTTCGTGATCGCCGATCATATGGGTATTTATTAGTCCTGTCGGCGTCGATACCAGTTATTTGTCACTTACGAAATGAATAATGCACTGATCTAATCGAAATGAAAATTGTATCGTTTTATTTGTACTGTTTTGAAATATCTATTGTATGAGTGCGGCTTTGTCGGTGTTTCCCTTTTTTTTTAGGTCAATGTTTTTTTTTTATGCGAGTTGAATAATAATCTACGATCATGTCACTTCTGACATGCAAGATAAGGTGTACACATAACATAATTCGCATTTTTATTTTTCTGTTATATTTTATTTTTGTGAAAACCTTTGAAGCCTTAATGGAATATATATTTGTTTAAAATACGGTTTTTTTTATATTATTGCGTTCAATCATGAAATTTTATTAAGCTGTTTTGTTGGATTTGTCCGGCTTTTTGCATCTCTTTCCTATGCTGTACTGTGATTTTAACGCTGCGAAATTTCCTTTTTAGAGCGAAGCTCTTTTAGCGAGGTTCTGCGGTGAGAGCGAACCGGCAAAAATTTCAGACGCTTCGATGTGAGACGATAAAATCGTCATAAGACGGTTCTCCCACTCCGCGGCACGTTTAGCGAGAAGGCAGGCATCAGAGTGAGATACCGCAGCGCTGTCAGAGAGAGAGAGGAAGTGAGGTGGTGGAAGACAGGCGCAGCACTTTCTCTCTCGCGTTTATATGCTATGTTGTGTGTTTGATAAACGTTTAAACAGTGCAAATCCACCGATGAAAATTTCATTCCAGATAAAGTTTTGATTATATGAATTGGTTAAGAGCTTCGCTCTTTGTCCCACGACAGCTCACTTCAACTTTTTTTTTATGAAAAATATATATTAAAAGAAACACAGTTAATGGAAAAACTTTTAGAATATTGTGTTCCTAACGTTACATTTTTTTATGTATGTGGTTAAAACATATTCGTCTTGTTTGTTCAACTATCAATTTCGCTTCCAGAATCACTGTTACAATTATCACTATGTTTTTCCCCTCTCTGATCTGAATCAGCAGAATTTATAAGGGTTTCGGTATTTTTAACCCCAAGGAAAGCAGGATATGCGTAGTTAATTAAAGCAACGAATTCTACGAAATAAAGAAATGAGTAAGTGTGGAAAGGATAGTACATACGTTATTAGCAAGGACAATTAACTGCTTATGGATATAGTAATAACAATTCCAAAAATTTACTTGTTTTTCCTATCCAGGGTCCGCCTACAAAATAATTGTTTCAGGGCGCTGCAGACAATTTGTGTTATAGATTGACTTTCTAAGTATCATAGTTTTAAAAAAAATCATTTGTAGTTATCTTGTATTGAGTTACCTATTAATAATAATATTAATTTTGACTAACAGACATAAAAGACACAAGAATAACGCAACAATTCGATAAATTCGAAATTGTCAAATTACTGTCTCAGAAATTAATAGCAAATTAAATATTTGGTATTTGGATGATGGTACTTTAGGAGGTAAAGCATCGGATGTTTTACATAACTTAGAAGTCATAATTTCAGAGTTTAAAAAAATTGATTTAATTCTCAACTCTAATAAATGCGGACTTTTCCCAAATTGATAGGTCTATATTATTAGATAGATTTGAATCATTAACCCCAAGAATACGTATTTGTAATAATGCAAATTTAGTTCTACTCGGTTGTCCTATTTTTGATGAAGCAATCCATGTTTCTTTTTCTAAAAAAGTGGAGACATTTTCCACTTTCCACAAACCTTTATAAAGTTAGCCCGCACATCAGTCTCTTTTTGTTTCGTCATTGTTTTTGGATGCCAAATTTCATCTATAGGGTTTTCCAATAAGAGGTGTTATTTTGAATAGCCCGTTATTTCGGTAGATGTCACTTTTGGAGCTGTAATTTTTTGACATTTGACAAGTAGAAACTACGCCATTAATAAAAATGGAACGATACACGCTTCAACAACGCATTGAAATTATTAAAAAAATAGCGCAATCCATTAACCGTAACTGGTGCTCCAGCCTCATTTTCGAAAAAGTAAGGTCCAATGACCCCGCCGGACCATAAACCGCACCAAACAGTCACACGTTGAGGATAGAGAGGCTTTTCAACAATAACTCTTGGGTTTTCTGAGCCCCAGATGCGACAATTTTGCTTGTTGACGAAGCCATCCAGGTGGAAATGGGCCTCATCACTCAAGATGATTTTTCGATGGAATTACGGATCATTTTCATGCATTTCAAGGACCCAATCGGCAAAGATACGACGTTGTTGATGATCGGCCGGCTTGAGTTCTTGTGTTAACTGAACTTTATAAGCCTTAAGACCCAAATCTTTATGCAAAATACGGTGTAATGACGTTTTTGGAATGTCTAATTCCAAAGAACGACGAGGAATGGACAAACCTGGGTTTTCTTCAACACTTTCGGCTACAGCAGCAATATTCTCGGCTGTTCTTGAGCGACGTGCACGGGTTTTATTCTTCACATCACTAACTTGTCCCAACAGCTCGAATTTTTCCACCAATTTCTGTATTGCGGTCCGACAAGGTGCTTCACGACGACCCAAAAATGTTCGAGTTTTACGAACCGTCTCTGCCAAATTTTCACCATTTTTATAGTGAATTTTCATAATTTCAATGCGTTGTTGAAGCGTGTATCGTTCCATTTTTATTAATGGCGTAGTTTCTACTTGTCAAATGTCAAAAAATTACAGCTCCAAAAGTTACATCTACCGAAATAACGGGCTATTCAAAATAACACCTCTTATTGGAAAACCCTTTACCTCCTTAGATGCTGCCCTTTTTGGAAATTTAAAAATTTATGCCAAGAATTGGATAATAATATTCATTCGACAATAGAAAAAATGTTGAACATAAAATTTACAAACAGATCATGGGATCAAACCAAGTTACCTGTCCGTTTTGGTAGTCTAGGTATTCGATCTGTTGTAGATATTTCAACTCCAGCCTTCTTATCTTCTATCTTTGCTAATTCTTGGTCCATTAAGTCTATTCTACCTTCTCGTTTTTCCAACTTCAAGACATCTTACTCCAGTGAAGCCATTGAAGAATGGAAAATTATATCTAATTCCTCGTCTTTACCCTCGACATCTCCCTCCATTCAGCGAAATTGGGATTTGCTAATTATTGAAAATAACTTTCAAAAACTATTGTCTTCCTCAAATGTTACTCAAAAAGCTATTTTATTAGCAGTGTCTGAATCCGAATCTGGAGCTTGGCTTGAATCTTTACCTTCTTCTAAATTAGGCACTTTGTTAGAAAAAACCACTTTACAAATTGCTGTTTCTCTAATTGTAAGATTAGGCAGTATTTGTCATCCTCATATATGTAATTGTGGTTCTTCAGTAGACACGTACAGTCATCATGGACTGTCTTGCATAAAAAGTGCAGGAAGAATCCCAAGACACAACTGCATTAACGACATCTTAAAACGTGCTTTCTCATCTGCCAACATCCCTTGTTTACGTGAACCCAACGGGGTTCTGAGAGATGATGGCAAACGTCAAGATGGAATCACCATTATTCCCTGGAAGGAAGGCAAATCCCTTGTCTGGGATGTCACCTGTACAGATACGCTTGCACCTTCACATTTACCTGAGTCGTCCATATCTGTTAGATCTGCTGCAAACAAAGCAGAAAATCTTAAAAAAAGAAAATATAGTTCGTTAGGAGATCACTACATTTTCGTTGGGTTTGCTGTTGAAACCTTTGGTCGTTGAATATGAGCGTTCTATCGTTGTTGGATGCTTTAGGAAGACTTATTATTGACGTCACAGGTATTCCTCAGGCAAAAACATACTTAAAACAACGATTTAGTATTGCCATTCAGAGATGTAATGCAGCCAGCGTTCTGGGAACTGTGCCTATTTCTTCTTCTCTGGACAAATTATTTAATTTATAATATGTTATAATTTTATTTTTAATGATAAAGTATTATAATAAATCCTTTAAAGCATTATCAAATAAGTCGTATTTATGCGGATACCAATGGTGGAAGGTTAAATTTTGGGGCTTTAATTTCACCAAAAAAAGTTAACGTTCTACAGTTTCAAGTGGAATACTGTGTTTATTTCACTTACTTTTATGATTTTTCTACTTTATTGTCGCATTACATTCATTTTACGACGTTCATGTTATAAATAAAAGCTATATAAAATTTAGAATAATCGCCTTTGTCGGTATATTTCGGAAAGTCACCCTCCATTTACTTTACGATGTTTTGTAACTTACGGGTTTAGTTTCAACTGTACGTAATTTTAAAAGTAACTTCCACTTCTAAAAAAGATATAGCCTTTTTGTTGACATTTAGTTGCTATCTTAAGAGCGTCGTTTCAATAATTTTTTATAGTAAATATTGGGGTTAGAATGTGAATAAAATACCCCATTATGCCCATGAATATATCATTCTTTGACGTAATTTCTCTGTGTGTAAACCACTTTTGAGTGATTCCTCCCCATTTAAACTTCCGTTCTTTCTTCAGTCCACGTGAAGGTCTGTAACAGGTGCAAAACCACTTCGAATCCGAACCGATTTTAAACGAATACGCAGACATAATTTCGTAACACTTGTTTTCCAATTTAGAATTAACGAGTTAACTTGCGCGGAAATGAAGAACAGATTAAAAAAAATAAAGCTCGGAGCACCATATGTTCAATTAACAGTTTAAATAAATCTGTTTAGAACGGAAGGGTGCACACAATTCTCTCTTTCTATTCAACCACATTTTACACCCTATAATTTACATGCCTAATTTTATAATACGTCTTCATCTTAATCTTTCTTTATCCAATTATATGTGCGGACATTATAATTGGTAGTAATCCAGAAGGGGTTTCTCTCATATGTATGCGACTGAAATTTTCCGCGGTGCGTTCTAAGTACAGGTAACCCTTGGTTTACGCCGCAGTAGCGTTCTTGCAAAAGCCGGCGCAAATCGAATCGGCGTAAAAAGAACCCATATGTATAGGGTTAGGTTCTACATAAGTGAAAAAGAAGCAAATTAGTTTACTTATTAATACAATATAATGCAAAATACATATACACCTATCCCCCGATTTACACGGAAGATTGTTTTTTTATAGGCAAAACCGTGTGAATCGAAAACAACGTCATTTATTTAACGTAATTTTTTTTAATAAGATATTTTGAAAAATTAAAATAGCAGTTCATTCATAAAATAACAAATATACAGTGCGAACCAGTCAAATTGAATAAATTCAGTATCTCTATTGTGTATATTTAAAAAAAATCCCGTTTATGACTTGATATCCTGCAAAGTAAAAATTGAATCCCTAACCTCAACTCCCTTCGAGTGACAGTTTCAATCCCTAAATTTTTAAATAGGAAGTAGGGGCTTGTGATACCTCATTTGAAAGGTCTCTTTATGCTCCATTAAAAACTGCTATGGTTTAAAATTTTATTGCGAAAAAAATTGTAAAAATGCTACAAAAAATAATTGTTTATCTCTAACCAGTAAATATGAAGTTTAAAAAATTCTGATTAGTAAAAACACAATGATGAACACTTTTCTACTGGCACAAATTTACTGCAGTAATTTACGTGAATACGTAGGAAGTTTTATTGTGCATACAAAACGGGGAATCGCCAATAGGTATAACCAAGTGAACGGAGTTTAAAAATGATTGTAGAAATATGTACTCATCTGAAATATTCATTTTTACCATTTTATTTTGAATTCGTTGTTTTAAAAACCGTGTAAAAGCGAAATCGTGTAAAAAAGTATCGTGTAAATCGGGGGATAGGTGTATTATAAATTTAATTTTTAAAATGTATTTTAAGATAAAATGAAGTAAAATGTTTTTATTAAAAAATATTAACAAAAACAAATAAAATTTCAAAGTTTCGGATCTCTTACATTTTTTGGAAAAAAGAATTCACAACGTCGCGGCTCAACACTGAAACGAAAATCAGTCTAAAATAGGAAGAATCGGTGAATTACCCAATTATGTACACGGCGAAACAGTGAATTCCACAGCGACGTTATTGTGAATCGGCGTAAATTGAGCCGGCGTAAATCGAGGGCAACCTGTAATCTAAATTCATTGATTATGAATATAAAATTATGACGATACGTGTAAAACAATACAGAAAGAGTTGGCAGCCAATTAGCTTTTTAAATTGTTGATACATCGGTCGTAAATGGCAACTTCACAAAGTTTCCAAGCTACTTTACGATCGACATAAAAGAACAGATTTATGACAATACATTTTTTGCAATTTAAAATTGGAAACTTATGGCCTTCCAGTATTTCAGACGTAAATCACAAGAAATCACCTCCTTGCCGTTAAGTGCAAGTACTTAAAATGATGACTTTAAAACTTCCAATTAACTTTTAGTTCACACTTCATTTACCCGTAATGGTTAACCTTTTAAAATGCGTGAGGCTCGAAATCTGCTTAGCTGGCGATTTTAGTTTCACTCGTTTATTATAGATTCCATTCATAGTCACTCAATCGATTATGGAATATAGAGGTTGCGTATTGTGAGAGGGGCGAACTTGAGACTTATGCTAAACTGGAGAGCGAGGGTGGGCTAAAAGATCCCTATGATTTATTATAGGGAAACATATTCTTCAAACGTGACTAAACTTTTAAATTATTTTATTGTTTTTACGGTGTGTGTTGGGAGCAGATCAATTTCATATTATTTAATGCAACATGTTTCTATTTTGAAATTTTTAATATTCATTTTTCTTGTTTTGGAGATAAACTATATTATAAATGTGAGCTTGAATTGTCTTTTGTAGCAATACTCCACGACTAATAAGGTTTTCTGCGACTGATTGTCGTTGAACTTGATTTAATTTATAATCGAGATTTGATCATACTAAATGACTGCCTCATAGTTTAATTAGATTTATTTTATTTTATTATATCATTGTTCATTCAATAATTCACGTCATCTCCAATACAGTAAACTATATACAACGTGTCCCAGAAATAATGTCATTAATTTTAACCAGTATAGAACTCGTCAAATCCAAGAACTTTTTTAAATAACTTTTTAGTGGAAACGTTTTGATTAACAAGTTAAAATTGTTGACAGATTTGACTCTTATTTCGTTACCCGCCTGTGGATAATAATGCTGAATGTTAAACACCGATAAGCGTAGAACAAAAAACCAATGCAAGAGAACATTCTCTGATTTTTAGTTCTGTCGACGCATCAACTCATTAATTTGACCGTTGTTGTTATTTTAAAGTTCTGGAATGCAAATTGAAAAATGCTATGGTAATACATAAATGAAATAATTTGAGTTCTTGTCAAAGTTTTACTACCAAAAATGGTATGTTCAAAATAATTGTTACAAGCATTTACAAGTCACAATAACAAAGACTAGATATGCGGCAGGTGGTTTAAATAAGTGAATAACAAAATTATTTATTATATTATATTGAATATCCAATGAAAGATAATTTTTTATGCAATCAGCAAAAACTAATATTCACGATCACCGTCAGTGACTTATCAAATCAAGGCGGCTCGTCAATTTCAGGGAGGGTAAAATGCCAAAACAAAATTGCGATTTCGAAAAAATGGTACATAGAAAAAATGTTTGTTTTGAGGAGTTCTACTACGGGTTAAAATTAATGACATTATCTCCGGGACACGTTGTATATTATATCGAATTTTTACTAGGAATTCAAAAAACTTAAAATTGTAAGCAAGGAAGTAGTTTTCAAATTACAACAAAAATGTTGAATTATAGAGGAAAAATAGCAAAATTTTAACAACAAAAATTTAAATAAATTAAGAACATGGTATATTTTACGAATGTTGAGCCTTAACATGTATTGAAATATGCTCAGCGCTCTGTGGTTAACCCTCTGCCTGTCGGGTCCCTTTTTGAAGCACTTTCGATCGGGTGTGGTCTATGGCGACTAAAATAAAATAGCCGCTAAAAGGCACCAACATTCCTTCCGATGCTAATTTCACTTAAATATGTTTTCTACAAACCTTTTTCTTGAAAAAAAGCTTACAATTTTACAACACATTTTCCAAAAATTGACAACAACGTCTAAATAAATGAAAATAAAATTTAGTTAATAGAATGCTTATTTAAAAATATACAAATTGTTATAAAGAAATATAAAAATTACAAAATAAAAATCCAACCACAAACTGGAGGCAGTCAAATTGGCGTCTCTATGTTTTCCAAACAATCTTTGCAGCATGCTATTATTCGGTCCATACACAACAAGGATTTACTAATTTTGCAAAAAATAACGAGTCTTTCGTCTTTTACAATATTTGCAATTGCCTCTTTTTTGACGCAACCTCCACTTCGATGCCTGATTGCTGAAGTGCGTAAACTTGTTGTTAAATGTTTGTCAACCGCTCTCCTTTGCATATTTTTCTGCGCCAATTTCATACATAGATTTTTCTGAAACAATCTAAGAAACGAAAGTTAACAGCGGTGTCAGCTAACAGAGCGGTATGCAGTTCTGTGATTGGCTGCCAGCAGACTCCAGTCTGGAGTCTGCTGGCAGCCAATCACAGAACTGCATACCGCTCTGTTAGCTGACACCGCTGTTAACTTTCGTTTCTGCAACTGACCTTGACACTTGGCGAATTTTCCATCTGATTTGTTGTCTTTGTAGATAACAAATGCGTTATTCGCTGCGGCATTGATCAGGTAAAATTAAACTAAACAGTACTAGTACTATTTTCTCTGTTTATAAATGACGAGTTTCAATCGTGAACTGAGGTATTGATTATATAGTCAGTAATTAGGTGAATAACAAGCACAAAAAAATGTACAGCGCTACCAACTGAAATGAGATGGTAACAAAATTACCACCTGACAAACATTACAAATATTGTTAAGTACACATTTGATGAGTAACTATTTAAAATCTTGAAAAACAGTTTTGTATAGAAAAAGCAATTACCGTTCAGATTCTTAACCAGGTACTGTGACGGTAGAAATTAAAAAAAAATTTTTTAAAAAAAAGTAAAATTTTTATTTTACCGTGGACTCGTAGACCAGACCCGACGGTTGGAGGGTTAAGTTAAAAACTATTATTCTTTCTTACTTGAGCTTCAAAAATTTTTGTACTTATCAAAGTCTCTGGCACTTATATTAGGTAGAATTCTTTAGCTGTCGCCAAGTCTATTCAGCATGTTCATTTGCACTAATTTAATTAATTTAAACTGAGCGGGTAGAGTGAATGTACTTTGATTTCATTATCTTTGCAGATCTTCACATACGAATGCACAGAATACCAAAATCCATCCCTCGTCAGTCGAAGCTGACATTCCGAAACTTATCTCAAAGGCCTCATATAAGCTCCTGGATAATGATGTCAAAACGGCCTGGATCAATCCACGTTTAATCTCCAAGGTATGGAAATTTATATTTTCTTATGTACTACGTCTCGTTTCGTAATTGAGCATTTCATTATGATAATCTTATAAAATATTGGCAATAAATGTTTGTACTCAACAAGAGATATCGTAATTTATATGATAATCATCTTGAGCTAGCCACTTCTAATAATTTGCCTTCAAATTGGTAATTAAGTGCTTGCTACTTAAACACATATGGTTATAATATAAGGAAGATTTACTGTTATTTTTATTAGTACATAAAATATGATATTTTTGTAATTTGATCGCCATTATTGGACCAGCAAAAAAAAAGTTTTTATTTCTATTTTTTGCTTAAATTGACCAAATTAAATATGTGGTAGATATGAGATTTAAGGAACACTTCTGTTTCATCACGATAAACATCTGTTGATAAATTCAATTGTTAAGATGTTGATTTAAATGTAAATAATCTCTTCAGGAACAATGACGAGGTTAATTGTTTAATATTATTTTACAGTTGTATGCAGACGAGTTAATTCGTTATGTCGGTTTTTGTGTTTATTTCGACAAGTTGATGACTCGTGAGACAGTTAATAAATTACTACATTGTGTGTCTAAATAAAATTTTATAAAGTCGTCATAACAAAACTGTTTTCATTTCTTTCGGTAAGTGAAAGTTCTTGGATTTTAAATGCTCGAATTTATTTAGTTTTTATAACGATAGCTTATTGTAGAGTAGGGGTGGCCAACTTTTGTGTACATACAGACAGTGACAAAAGTAATGCAATAATTCAGTAAATTTGAACTGTTCGAATTTTGGAAAAAAATCTAAAAGAATTTTTATATATAGGGTGTTTATTATCAAAGGTATAACGTTAAAGAAAAATGTTTTTTTTATGGATATCTCAAAAAGTTGATTGTTGATAGTTTCTATTTTTTCACTATTGTAATCAGAGGGAGAAATAAGAAATCTTTGCTAATTTAACCAATTTTGTAGCTCCAATAATAACAAAGTTAACAATGGTGCACACTTAATATATGTAATACAGCCTCTATAAGCGAAGTTTTCTATTTTCAAGCATCTGGTTGAATTTTTTCTTTTTACCTGCAAACTGGTGTAGCCTGATTTTTTTGGTGATTCAAAAACGTATAAATAGATTCAAGTCATTATACTTTATATCACGTTCCCAGACTTGTTTTTTATGACAAAAAAATTGGTTTATTTAAGAAAACATTTTGTATCATTAATCAAAAGAAACTTTCTCCATTTCGTTTCGTCTCTGTTTAAATGTCTTATGAATAACTTCTGTCTGACTATTTCATCAAGCCAAAGAATAAATCTGTTTTTAAATTATTTTAATTGTCTCCCTGCTGCGTATGCGAAGCGATGCACTTTGCATAACAGCCACTTAATTTGAGGTAGTTATCCGCCATTAATTGCATAACTAACCAGTTTGCTGGCATCTTAATCAAAAGAATATTTCTTAAGAATATTCGATAGATTGTAAGGATACATAATGCTCCACAATCGTAATCCTAGACTTTTACGATAATTTGAGTCTCATTACTTGATTATTTGTATTGAGGGGGGAAAATCCATTATCAAGACAGTTTTGATTAAGATATAAATCATCACCTTTAACAGAGGGGCTGCATTCCAACGGTAACTTAATCATATGAAGTAAATTAAAACAGGAAATTAAAATGCATATTGCATTTAGGTATTCACATTAACGTCTCTTTATATTTACCTCATTTTTTTGTTAAATGGTGCAATAAGAATTTTTAATTTACTTAATGGACATTTTCTTAAATTAGTACCAATAATTAAGAATTCCAGTGTCTGTTTTATGATATTTTGTTTTATTTCTTCGTTGAATTTTCGTTTAAAACTATTGTGTGGTTCTGGTTAAATTGGTTGAGTTTGAAGATCATCAATACGCGTTTACATTGCCTTGTCAAAACCATTAAACATAAGTTATTCCGTAGACGGTTAAATTAATGATTAAGAAGTAGGAGTAGTAGTTATATGAATGTTAAATTTAGTGTTTCATTTTTATTCAATTCTCGACTATAAATTTTGAATGCTTCGTGAATAAAATTAAAGAATACCTCACACTTTTATAGTAAAATTGGATATGTCATAGTGCGAATTATTCTAAACCAAAATTTTTATGGACGCAGCCTTTACATTTAACATTTTTACCTTAGCAAACTTTATGAAAATGTGGATCCTAACATAAGTCAAAAAAAAAGTGCATTGCAATTTGCATGGTTTTACCTAGGAAAACCGACTTTTGAGTTTCAATCCTTGTTGTAATCATTTGAAAACAAGAAAATGGAAAACATTTTTACCTTAGCAAACTTTATGAAAATGTGGATCCTAACATAAGTCAAAAAAAAAAAAAAAAATGAGAAAAAAAAAGATCTGAGCACACTTTATGAAAATGTGCACTGCAATTTGCATGGTTTTACCTAGGAAAACCGACTTTTATGATTATGATTACAACAAGAGTTGGCTCTTAAGAGTCGGTTTGCATGCAACTTGCAGTGTGTTTGTTTTAACGTGTTTATACACATAATTTTTTGAACTAATGAATTTTGATATAGTTTAAAAAACATATAGTTGAATGGAGAAGACTCAGTGTTTTTATTCAAACCCAATCACCATATCGAATAAAAATTCATTTGTACTCCTTTTGTATAAAAAATAGTTGGTCACCTTAGTAATATGTATTATTTTACCGCAAGCCAAGTTAGGTTTGATGGTTTGGAGGTAACTTTTAAGAAATTCTATTATTATTATTATTTATTTATTGTCAGTAAAGCTTTGCGGCTCTTCGCCGAAAAAATGTCGGTCGTAAAGCAATTTACAATATTGTACAGTATACAGCAGCAATTGCAACAGAGTTTTTTTAATAACTTTAGCGTCCTCGTTTTTTCGTTTTTCTGATTACACAACCTGTACGTGATATCATGGATGCGAAGATAGATAACGTACCACATCTGGGGCCCTTTTTATTATGTTGTTTTAACAGCGAAAAATAAATTAGAATAAAAGACTTGAGAGCATTTTTGATTTTTGGATACCAAACATTAATAAATTAAAATGTTTTGTTTTCCACAAAATACCTATTATTCATTTTTTATAGACTCAATTGCTGTTACATTTACATTTAAATTTATAGGTAATCAAAGTTGTTTATGTAATCTAAAAATAGAAACTCACTTATTCAAACAAAATTGATCTTAAAGTTATAAAATTAATATGTTTACAAATAAATACGATCTAAAAAATTTGAATATGTACCAAATTTTGCATTTAAACATTGAAACTGACAAAGTTGAAACACTGTTTATAGATACATACACCGTTTGCAAACAAAGGACTCGACAACTCATCAAAACACAAACACCGACCGAAACTCGGTTTTATTGCTCGTACTGTTTCACACTAATTTTACGGACGTTCAGGCTGCATGCATAAAACCCAGCGTCTCTCAATACAATCCATTAGAGACAATGAGTAATTTAGAGGAAATTCCTTCATATAAATTTGAGACCACGAGAATCTGAGTCACGGTTGAAGTCTGATCGAAGTTACGAATGATCGCTGCACATAAGCGTCATTAACTGACCATAAGGGGTCGCCCCTCTGATTTTGCCCCATTTTCCTTAAGACTTGATATATTTCCGTCGCCTGCCTTCCTTTAGTAAGTGCTCAATGGGCCATTTCTTTCACTCTGTTAAATATTTCAGGACAAAGTGTCCTTTCTCGCTGTCACGTTATGAAATATCATTGTTGTGGTTGGTTACTGCATCGCAAAAACTTGCAACACAAATCAAGACCAAAACGCACAAAGGAAACAGATATTTTTGCAATCTTTCCTGTTTAGTTTGGAGTAAAATACCCATTTCTTAATAAATTAAAATGTCACAAGTTTCTGGAATTTTATAAATTTACTGCTCAATGATATGGTTTCGTAAATATTATCTTGTACTTTTTCTTGCTTTATTGATTTCTTATTTTTATTGAAATGAGCCAAGAAAATAAGGACGCTTTCATTTATACATATTTATAATTACATAGTTCACCTATCAAATTCTAAGTTTTGCTGCGATCCACTAAAATTATATCGGAAAGTCAATAAGTTTTTAAAATTGCAAAGAAAATGTTAAAAATTCAAATCAAGTTCAATAATTTGTAAATAACTGTCCTTGTTTGTTTTTTTTTGTTGCCAGTCAAGAAAGTAACTTTTACTCCAAATGAAACATGCTATTTTTTCTCTAGCCAACAATATACAAAATGTATAAATTGTAAAGTAATGATAAGCAGAGTGATATTCAAGTAGCCTAACTTTATTTAGTTATGTCATTGCTTTCTGTGGAAAAAGGTATTTGTCAACTAAAAGAATCAGTCAAGAATATGTGTATTTTGGCTGAGTAAAGATGAATTGGGAAAAAGAAGACTTACTTCCGTTTTGTACGTTCAAACCAATAATGGAAGACAATGCTTTTTAAGTGTAGGATTAAAAAAAAAATTAAGCCTAGCATTAAAAGTGACGGAAGCAACCAATTTATCTCACAAAAATGGTATTAAAAATGAGGTGTTTTAAGGAGGCTAGAGAAAAAATACATTTTCTCACCTTATTGTAACAGTTAGTCTTACTTCTAAGTTAATGGAATCTCTAAATACAGTGTTGTTTTTGTAGATAAGGCCTCATAAGAGCAACAAAATCGTCAAATGAGCCAATATTCATTCTGTAGTAGTATAAAATTTTTCGGGGTATTCCCTCAGTAGCTGGTAAAGTAACCTGTGGTAAAGGTATCGAAATTTTTGACAGTGTGTTTACAATCAAAACGCAACCGGGTGTATGACATCGATTCGCGGTTATTATCTTTGTTTACAACCGCAACCGTAACCGCGTCGTATGACGCTAGCCTAAGTGGGGTGTCATACTTTGCGGTTTGCGGTTGCGTTTGTAAACAAAGATTATAATGTTTATAACCGCAAATCGATGTCACACACGCGGTTTCGTTTTGATTGTAAACATGCTGTCAAAAACCGCGCTGCAGCGTTCACACACGCGGTTCTAACCGCGCGGTTATGCCCCTCCCTGAAGTTTATTCGATGCATGTGAAAGATGTCTCAGTTATCAATATGCTTACGTTCGAAGAGACAGTGTGCATCATTTATGCTTTGAGAAAACGACGTCAAAAAAAAGAAGGTATTGGGTCCATCCCTTAAATAATAGTTTACGGAAAACGGGAGGCCAATTTCAATGCCTTTACCACCGATTGAGGGAATACCCCGATAAATTTTTTAACTACTACAGAATGAGTATTGGCTCATTTGACGAATTAGTTACTCTCATGAGACAGGATCTACAGAAACAACAAACTGCATTTAGTGATGCCATTAGCGTACAAGAAAGACTAACCGTTTTTTCAACCCATATACTTTTACGTAGAATACCTTCATTATTGACTACAGCTGACAAAACTTACATTATATCGTCTATTGGAGATATCCGTAGTTAAAGGGTTAAACATTATTGATGTTAGAATGCTACAAAAATAAATCTCACATTTATGAAAAGTTGTAGTAAACACTCAAAGAAATCTGTTTATTAACGCTTACTTTAAAAACAACCTTTAGGCAGGTATTATGTTACACATGTCTGGTCAGCGCGATTTTTAAAAACAGATGACTGGATTTATTCCATTTCATGTTATTTAAGTTAACATTTAAATAAAGCAATTGGATTTAAATCTGAGCTATTCATTAATTTTTAAACCCATATTCCTTTAATTGATACTTAATATCACAACCTTCCAAGAAATATTCGAGTTTAAACACGAATTCTGTTAAGAATAATATTTTAGTGCATCACAGCAAAACTGGAAATTTGATTAATGATCTATATAATAATTATAAATATGTATATGAAATCTCCCTTACATCTCTGTTTCATTTAAATTAAAAATAAGAAATTAAATAGTAGGTATATTAGAAGCAAAAAAAAGAACAAGATAATGTTTACGAAATCATATCTTTGAACAGTTTATGTTTATAAAGTTATACATGTACACAAATGCAGTAATTTATTGCCTACCGCGCGGCTAGTGTGTCATGCTCCATAAGAAATAATGTATCAGACTCCTCGCGGCCTGCCGCCTGACCGCGACAGGACGCGGTCAAAGAAGCGGCAGATGTTTACATAGCGGCAAGTGTGACACCTCACATTTGAATCAATGTGTTTCAGAAAAGCGGCATGAAGGTCACTTGCTACCGCAAACCGCAAACCGCATAATGTGTCATCAGACTAAGAATTCAGTGTTATTGATATTGTCGATTTGCATTCCGTGGATTCGTCAGCAACATAAAATTGCAGTCATATAAACTGCTTTAAATTTTTGTTACAAAGCCGGGTGGGGGCCGCGTAATCTGTTTTGCCAGGGTGTACATAAAATCATATTTTATACCGCAGTGTGAAGAAATTGATGTTTCGGAATGAAAATAATATTGGGGAAAGATATTGAGGAAATCGAAAGTGAAGAGGGTTGATTCAAACCGAATCTCGTACGTTATCCAATAATCTTTTCGTTCAAGCAAAAACTTCAACTCGAAGAATGAAAACAATTACCTGAACAATTTAAAAGATCAAATTGAACAAGAACAAAAAAAATTCGTGTTCCTACATTCGTCGAGAGGGGCATAATATAATATTCATGTATGTGTATAAATTCAGACCTGACCCCTCGAGTGAGGGGTGACAAGTTTTTATAGCTTGTCTATCTGAAAGTTGCAACGTTTGATGGCTTCAGTACTTTACTTCATCCCCTGGCCATGAGACTGAATATGCGACATTTAAATCACTCCCCCCTTTCAAGAACGTTAGAAAACTTCCCGCAAAATACATTAACGGAATTAAGAATAAAAAACATCGATAAACCCCTAATCTCAATATACACCACCAGCGATGAGATTAGAACACAGGAAGTGTAATAATTTGTTTTCAGCAAGTTTTCATCGGGACGAACCTCTTTGAGATTGCAGGAGATAGGAGCAAGTTTAGGGTGGGACGGTTTTAGGGTGGTACTTGAATCACTTACCGTACATCCGGTAAATGAGTGAAGGGAAACCTGGAGGGTGTTTCGAGGGTATTTTCAAAATCCTTTAATCATGTTAGTGAATTATTTTGCACTACATTCATTCTGGTTACAATTTAAAATAGTGCGAGGCAAAAAATTAAGTTTTATTGTGAAGTTTCTGCATTATAAGCGGTTTTAGGGAATTAAAGGGAGCGGGGTTGAAGCGACGTGACCGTTTGGATCGGGGCGGTTGCGGTTTCGGGAATACTGCTATATTGCCTAAGGGTCCATTTAGGGGCACCTTATTTGATTTTCACTTTCCCTCTGGAATGATTGAAAAGTTCATTCAGTCATTTAACACCATATGTTGTGGATTTGTTTCAATTCGACCTTAATTTAATAATGTAAAAAAGTTTTACGTGCGTCATTTAATTACGAACAAATAGAGCGCGGGAAGAAGCTGGAATTATTAAAAGATGAAAGGGAAAGGGGAGGTTTTTCTTGATTACTGCGCGGAATGTGCTGTGTCACTGTTGATACGCGTGCAACCTACCGTTCTATTATACCAAGTTTTTGTGTGATCTTGAACACATAATTGAAAGCGAGACTTTAGATTATTTATTGATTTTTGTGACTTGCTTCTATTAAAATAGCGTGCGTCTTGCAAGCCCGCTTTTTTCTCGGCAAACGGCCTTCGTCGGGAGATTAAAGTTGTACTTTTTTACACATTTTCATTAAATGATAACATATAGTTTGATCTTGCAATAGTATATTATTAGACAAGTTTTATAAGACGATCTGTATGTCGTACGAGTAAAAGTTTCGGGCACGACGAGCAAAGCGAGGAGTGCTCCAATGTTACGAGTGTAATATACTATTTTTTCTACTTTGGTGCTCTTAAGTGCGATTTATAACTCGATCGTAATTTTAGTCGTAATTTTAAGAATCGTAGTAAGTTGGCCAAGTTTCATCTCTTATGTTCCGATCCTTACGATCGACCAATGAAAATCGAGAATTTTACGATATTCAACGACGACTACCGATTATTTTCTCGCGTGGTGCAAGCGCAGTGCGCAATAAGTCATACTTGTGGCAATAAGTTATTTGACAAAAGCACGTGTTTTTTAAAAATCCTCTACAATGGATGAAGCAGTATTTGTAAGCCTTGTGGAATCATCATAACACAACATAACCTCACTAATCACTGTTTGACATTCACTTTACAATAGTAGGTAAATAGAGTCCTACTTTACTTTCGATTTTCACGACCAGTTATAAAATAGCAATGCAATTTTTCTTACGACCGATGCGGTTAAAATTGCGACTAACATTCCGACTAAAATTACGATCGAGTTATAAATCGCACTTTAGTTTTATGAAAATTTGAAAATTCTGCTTTCTGAATATTGTAGGGATTTTTAGGATTAGGTTCTGGTTGTGTTGGTATTTGTCATTGTGTCATATGTCAACTAAAATTTCAAATTTAAAATCTCGAGTTTGATATTTTTGTGAAGCAATCATGGAAGAATTAAGTTGTATACTTGGCTTGACCTTGATAGGAGTTCGGTTCGGTCAGCGTGCTATTACAGCAATACCAACGTAATACGTATAAAAAAAAACCCAAAAACAATTTAAAATTTAAACCAAAACTGTGTGAATATCAAGTTGTAAAATAAATGTCATTTAGGTAGGTAAATTTTTTAATCAAGATCATTATTGGTTAAATTACGTTAAATTTGGTAGGTGAGTGGGGCTTGGGGCTTTTAACGCAACACATCTTGTTCCCCTCTAATTCCGGAAATGTTATTTCAAAGTTGTTTATGGGATCACTTAACGACTTGTTCAAATTATCGATGTTTCCTTAATATAAATTTATTTCCATTGAATAACACAAGTTTTTACTTTTTGGATTTCTTATTTCGAGACGAAATTCGTTTCTGCTATGATTAAAACTTGATATTGACAAAATAATTTCTCTGTAAACAGAGTTTTCTTTCGTACTGCTTTTACTTTGGTTTCAGAATGAAATATTTTAGGTTTGTTTTATCCATCTTGTTTACAATTGTTTTGTGTAATTAATACAGACAGCTCTTAAATATTTTCGTTCAGATATGGTCTGTAAAAAGAACAAAATACTTTCATTTTTTTTTTTAATTTTTTGTATTTGAATTCAGTTTTTTTTATGCATTTGATAATAAAAATATATAGATGTATAAATAAAAAGTAAGTGATTGCCCGGATTAATTAATTAATTAAATTAATTTTTTCCACTAATAATCTAGAGAGTACTTTAAGTGCCACTTAGTAAATTCCCACAAACTTTAATAGTAATTAATTACTAAGCAGTTAAATGATAAAGCCAATCGACACATTATCGTTTTTTGCCTCTTTTTCTTTCATTACAAATAGAGGCAAAATTATGAAATTCAGATAATATAATTTGAAGCCACGTGCAAACCGAAGAGGCTTACTTTATATATCTAGCAAGAAGATTTTGTTAGTTTTGTACCACCTTGTAAATTGTAGTTTTATTGGCTTCAGCAATCGATAGTTTTAAGTCTGAAATCATAACTTTGTTCTTAAACTTTTATTTACAAAACGCTGTTAAAATATATTTCTTGTATCTTACATTTGGTGTCAACAATGGTGTTGAAAAAAATATAAACCGAGTAGGTAACTCTTCAACGTTTACGCAGCACTTATTCAAATAATATTATGATACAGGTATTGTTCATTAGTATATTAAATATTTATCGCGAATGATGTGCAACAGATTTTGTCGTCGCGCGTTGTATCCTGACATCAATGCAAAGATTTGTGCTTTATTATTATTACTCCCTTGGTTCCTTCATTTTATAGAATGTTTATAGAATTGTTTTTGTTCTTCGAACATTTTAAATTGATAATTTTCATAGTATTGAACCATAAAAAGGAAGAAATGAAATTTTGATGACGATAAAAAGCTTTGCCATAATAGTGCTGTATAACATACTAAATATATGAGTTTTATTGCACACAAGAAAAATATTTGAAGCAAAAGCAATTAACAAGTAACTGAAATTTATTGAAATTTTATTTAGTACACCATTTACGAAAATAGAAATTGTTTGCATTCATTTGCATTAATTTGTTACCAGCGCCAATTAAACGAGCTATAAATATCTTCTAGTATAATAGTACACTTCAGAAACTATTCAAAATATTTACTATAAAATTCTAAACGTATTCATGTATTTAGAAATGGGTGCAGTCCACTGAATTTAGATAAATTCCTCGAATATAACATTTTGCAACAATAAGGCCTCAAAATAATGGCGTGTAAAAAAAATCGAATTCAATTTAATTGTGATTTATAGGGCAAAAGTATTCTGAAAATTGAAAGTACAATATAGATTCCTTAATTCCTTCATTATAGTAATTCTTCTCTCCTCGATCTGTACTATCAGCGAAGTTCTATCAATCACTCTTAGTGTCAGTTTTTAGGTCCCTTACACAGACGCCTTCGTTTACCCAACGTCGTATTAAGGATTAGTTTTGGATTTACAGTGCACGACGTTGGAATATAAACCTATCAATCAAAACATCAATCGTGCCATTATCGCGGCACAATACGAGTATTGGTTATTGGTGTGCGTATATATAAATACGTAATCACGTTTTCAACTTGAATACGATTATCCCAGGTGTACGTGTATGAAATACATAAATTTATGACCTGTGGTTTATTCACGATACATAAATTGCATAACGTGCTGTTATAAGCCCAAAAAAATTGATTGCTAGTTTCTGTCCCTTTCTTTTTACACCAAGTACAGTGCTTTCATTGCCTGAATTCTTACACTTTCTAAAATGAAAATTCGCCGTTACTTTAATCAAACATCGGCCTTATGTTGTTAACGACTGTAAACCCCCCAATTATTAGAATTCCTCGTACGTTTGTTTACATGCGTTCATGTCATTCATTAGTTAGAATGCCTCGTGCATTTGTTGGAGATAATGAGCAAATCTGTTTGATCTTCGTACATTTCTGCGAATCGGTAAACATATTTTTTCGCTGTGAAATTCTTGGTAACTTGTTACGCAATAACCATCCCCCAACAAACGTTTCAACGGAAAACAAATTTGTCATAATGTCACATCGAGGAAAAAAGAACCGAAAAAAAACTTTGCGGGGTTTTATATCCAGTTTAACCAATTTGTGAAAGTTTCCAGTAATTTTTGTTTTGATTCAATTACCTTGATTTATAAGGTTGTTTTAATGGCTGGTTTTCATTGATGCTTGCTTGCTCTTTCCGCAGTTTTACGGTTCGTTACTTTCTCTATTTTCCTTCTGATTCATGTGTTGCAAACTCGGAACAAAGGGCATTCCGCTATTACTTTTTTGTGGACATTTACCCTGTGTACATATTAATTATGTTTTATAAGATAATGAGGGAAATATTATGCATTTGTCTTGGTTTATTATGTAAACCAGAGAATGGGATTTCCGCTACAACGAAAACTCTACAAAAAAGATGAAAGTTGACTTTCTTAGTGCGATTCCTGCCGGTGTAACAAATTTCTGTGTACAGTGATACCTCGTTTAACGCTACCCCGTTAAACGTTATTCCTTTTATAGTTACTTACAATAGTTTCCTTATTCCATAACAACTTTTTTAAAAAAAAATTCCACATATTACAAATTTATCATACACAAACATTTTAAAAAACACATTTTAAAGTCAAACACAACTGAAACATTTACTTTTTTCAGTTTCGTGCGTCCATCGTCAGTAATCATTGCATACTCCTTTTATACCTTATGTCACCACCAGATGGAGCCCCGCACCAGCGTGTTTACGTGCAACTTGAAACTTTAATTTCTATTGGTTATTATAAATTTGGCTCGTTATTATTACTTGCTTGCTCGCATGAATAGAGAAAGGTGGAAAGTGCGTGTACAGCACGTGAACATTGATCGTGAAATGAGGATTAGTGGTTTTTTTTCTTGAAACATATCTTGAACGTTAAGCGGGGTATTACTGTTCTTGTTAATTATATTTTATACATTGATCGCTTTTGTTGTGCCAATCGATTGTCATATTGTTCAGATTATTCAATTTTTTATTGCAAAATCGATAGGATGAAGTGACTATATCGACTTGTAGCAGACCGATTTCAAACCGTTGGTTTTGTGAGTAATAGTTTGTGATGTTATTAACAAACACCTGGCAAAAAGCGCCTTAATGGTTTTACTACAATACAATTGAAGTGGTGTCGGCTCATTTCTGACAAATTGTTATGAAACGATAATGGCAACGCAGGATTGAGGGATATTCAAGTGGCAAAAAGCTAATTTAGTTCTATTGATATTGTTTTTTTTGAGATAAGTAGAACAGGCACACTTATATTGATATGAAAACTTGTACCGCTTAAAAAGTTACAATTCAACACAATTTAAAGTTACAATATTTATATAATTTTGCCAAGTCGTTGTAAGCCAGAAATTTTGTTATTTGGTTGAATTCACCTACAGCCGGTTTTTATGCCTCGATTATTAGAAATTATTTCGTTAATATTTAGAGAAAACCGCGTTTAACCCGCCCGGGGGGAAATTAGTATGCGAAGGCTGTCGATTTTAACATTTTTTAAAAATTAATTGAAATTTTTTATGAATTTTTTCTAATTTGTATTATAAGAGACTGAAAACTTGTTCTATTGTTTGCTGAAGGAATTTTGAAGGTAAACACAATATCTCGTTTGATTTATTTAAACGAGACAAGCAGCTTTGGGAAATCTTTTGTAGATAACTTCGGAAAAGATCAGAAGGTATGCGAAAATATCGAGGTCGAATTTTTTTGTTATCGCAGCGCGCGATTTTATTTACATTTCGAAGATTACGAGAAAACAATGAGATAAACGTACAATTTTCGTTAACAAAAGACATTGTTGCGATAAAGGATTTCCTTGGAGACAATAAATCAATGAACGACTTAAAGACATAGTATCTACTTACGAGTCGCCAATAAGGGGTACTTACGCAAGGTTCCCAATTTAAAATTTTACTGAAGTTAATTGGTTAACATTAAACTGGTTATGCAAGTTCGATATATACCTGTCATTGATAAATCGTAAGAGATTTGTGTCTTTTTTGGAACACTGCAATTAAAAACTTTGCAATTGATATCAGTTTGATGGATATCAAGAGCTTTTCTGCTGTAATAACATATAAAAATATCCAAGATTGTTGAGTGGTTCTAACTGAACGATTTTCTTTCTTGCTTAGAGCGTCATATAAACATGAAAACTTATGTATTTTTTTGCGAGGAACACGATGGTGCAATTAAAAATCGATTTGCTCTAGGATTGACAGAGATAGAAAACTATAAATCGAGAAAATGGCCGTAGCTCCGTTAATACTGGAGCAACTCAATTGATTCTTGTTCCATCGTTTCCGGCAGAAAAAGTTATTCTAGTAAGGAAAAAAGAAAAGAAAAAAAAAAAGACAAAAAAAAAGCCAAACCAAGGAAAACACTTTCCACTTTCGCCAGAGGTAGGAAATATAGTAGCAGAGAAGAGATGCCAAGTTTCAGAAAGAAAACATTAAATTTCCCTTGTTTTTTTTTTATTTCTGTACTTTTCGATATAAACCTACTTTTCTATGTATATTGAAGTTTTTTTTTGTGGCTCACCTATAGTATTTAAATTTTTTATTTTAGTTTGACGCGCTTGTTTTAGAGTAAAATATTCGATACAAGAGACTCGTAAATTAAATAGACAAACTTATCGACTAGTCTTAAATTAAAGAAACTACAAAATTGTGATAAAGCTGTCGGGATATGTAATGGAGTTTTGCGTGGGCGAAAATTTGCGCGAACGCAATGTAATATAATCTTCAAGATATGAACTGAATTAAATTAAATCAGTTCGTGCGCACACCCACGCAAAACTATCACATTCCCCGTTATCTTTAACAGGTGACAATATGTACAATATTTCAGACATAATATTACTGGCTGTTGCGCCGGTCGGTGTGTTATTAGAGCTTGGAGAACTACCTCATGCTCGATTCACACTTTCAATATTTATTATCAATACACGTATTGTCAATACCACCGAAAAAGTTTGGCAAACCAGGTTTCATGCAAACGATCAATATTTATTGACAATACATTTAATTTCCAGCTAGCAGCAAGAGTGCAAATATATCTTGTTAAAAAAAAACTTTGTTTAGCTGTTATTTTAGCGCTTACTTTGAATACCAAAGAAAAATAGTGCGTGGGCCAGGACGTAGCTTTTTCATATAATTTTGTTGAATGAAGTTCGTTTATCCACCCCAATTATTTTCGAACTTTTTGAACTTTTAAATCTTTTGAGGTTTCCATTGTTCTCAACTGTTTTCGAAAATTAGTCCTTAGAGAGTTAATTTTCTTTTTTATATCGTCTCTTGTTGCACTCTTTTTTAATTGTTTATCAATCAGGATTCACAGCAACCTGGGAAAGCTGGGAAACCTGGAAAACCTGGAAATGTCGGAGAATTTAGAAATGATTCTAAAAAAATCAGGGAATTTAGTTTATGTACCTGGAAAAATGTTTGAGACGAGATATATAAATTTTGAGCGGCTTAGTACAAAACACAAGTTATTAGAAAGAGGTTCAGGGAAAACCTGGAAGAGTCGAGGAATTTGAAAACACAGAATTACTGTAAAAAAAATATTTTCTGAAAATTTATTGTTGTAACTTAAAATAGTCGCATAGCTACTAAAATTTCATTATCAATCGATATTACGGTTTATTGTTATGCATTAAAAAGTCACTTTAATTAATTCATTTTAACAAATTTGTCTGTACATATTTGTTTATACTTATGAAGAAAATGTCCATTAAGATGATGCAAGATATTAATCTTTGGCTGTTAGAACGTCTCAATGAATACATGCTGTTCTGTCAAATCTTCCATGAAGTGACAGAAGACACAAAAACAACAATATTAAGGTTAATAATCAAAAATGGAGAAAATGACTAAAAATTGTTATAAACATTTTACTGAATTACTGCAATCCAACTCATTTTAAATTTATCAAATTGTGTTAATCGGGTTTTATGATAGGGTTCCAATGTATAAAAGAATAATCAATGAAGAATCGAACCAAACTGTAGATGCTTTGATTTATTGCAAAGAACGACCGATCCTTCAAAATCGTCTACATAGGCAGTAAGGGATTGGTTTACTGCAGTCATGTGTTACTTTAACTGCATAAGTATTGAACGAATAATCAGCATTGAAGGGCTGTAAAACCCAGATCCAAATAATCCAATGCATTTTACCTAGAATTGTTTGTGATGCAATGAGGGAAGAGTTTTTTTTTACCAATATTCGTTTCATCTCTGAGGTTTTTAACTCTATCTACTATAAGTCAGTAATCTCTAAATATAATTCCCGATCGTCTATTTCGCATTTTTTTGAACGGCCTAATAATTAGGCCTAATAATTAGGCGACGAAGTTTAGTGTCAAAAATTGACTAATGTAGGCGACGAAGCTGAGTGTCAAATATTGACTAATTATATCTTTTATATCGTCAATTTACGGTGCTTAAAGGTAAGTCAAGCAAAATACCATTATATTGCAATGCAATTCTATATAAATAAAATGGTAGATAAATAATAAATAAAATAGATAAATACAATGAATAAATACACAATAAATACTGTCAGCCCGTTTTAGGGCTGAGGTTTTCTACTAGTACTTCTATAATTATAAAGCTACTGAATGTTTTTTTTATTTATTGAATCGTTCCCGTACGATTTCGACGTGTGGATTTAACCCTTTGTTGTACTTTTAAGTACCGGTGAATTCCAACCATTATAACTTTTACTATTACCTTTATAATGGTTGAAATTCGCCGGTACTTAAAACTACTGTTGGTTAAAAAAGATCCAAAATATAGGCAATGAAATTAAAGGAAAAGAAAGGCAATAATATTAAAAAAAAAAAAAAAATTGTGTAAGAAAATTTCAAAGAACAGAAATTAATGTAGATTCCTTATGTATGAGATGTTACTGTATGTTTAAAAAAGCCGATTTTCTAACTTCGTTCATAACACATCTGTACCGAATTATAAATTATTTTAATGGCTACTGTTCTACTAAAAGTACATTGAAAATTACCCAAATTGCAAAGTCATGCAGAGTCAATCGAAAATTAAAAATCAAATTTTTTAATTTCAGATGGATCTTAAGGCGATAAAATCATCCGAGTACGTACCACAAGAAGCAAGAAATATGAATTATCAGTACAACAATGCAACTCTTAATATTCCATACCAGAAGCAGGGCTGCGGAAGATCTCATGATCAAGAGTGGGAGAGTGTAGTCAATGGACGCGCAAAACCGCGAGTCTCCGCAGTACCTACCCTAATACAAGTAGTGTCGGACGCGAAGCGCGACAAAATAGACCGCAAAAATCCTCGTCCGTCCGACAGCAAACGTTCAGATTGCAAAACGCCTAAATCGTTGAACACAAAAAATCAAATGGAAATGGAAAAGCAGATTTCAAGCAGCAATCGCATTTGCAACCCCAACACGAAATCTGCAAATCAATTAAAGAACAAACAGTCGCCACATTTTCATCAGACACACAGAAATGTATCACAAAGAGCTCTTCCGGTTGAAGCTTCGAAAGTAAAAGGAGTCGTTGGTTATCAAAGCAGAGCCGCGTGTTATATAGGGGGTGGGTTTACGGGTAATGACGCTGGTGTGTTTGGAGTGTATTCAGAGACTAAATATGCTTTTGCCGTCAACGGATTACCGGTAAATCCTGCACAGGCTTCGGCTGCTGCGGCATTTTTCGCCAGGTAAGTTTCTCTCCTAATATAATCTCTTTACGCACCACATTCGTTTTTCCTCAAGAGGTTGCTTATAACTTATTTTGTAATAAACAATGACGTACGGTAGTAAACTTTGCAAGATATGTTGACATTTATCATGCCGGCGAAAATTTATTGTAAACCCGTTCTTGTCTTGTTTAATTAACCGTTTCGTTACTTTCGACAAAACCAATTTCAGTTGACCCAAAAAATTGTGGGTAGTTTGGCAACCCGAACGTCTTACATTAGGCTGATTTAATGCACACACATATAGCAACAGGTGTGTATGCATTGTGACCACCACAAAACCACTACAGGGGATTATTTTAATTTATATTCCATTTACCGATAGTGCAAGTTTTTGCACGTGCAATTTTGTAATTGCATGCATCAGCGCGTTGAATAATAAATTGGAAAACCGTCCTCTTTTTTTGATTCCATCAACATTTGACTAATGAAAAAGAGTCCTCTTAAGATGAAAAACTCTTTCAATCTTTCTCATATTTTTTGTTGAGAGCACTTTAATGGAGTTTACAAAATCGATTCATAAAAAAGTCGCGTACTGTCGCCGTATCGCAATTAATTGTTCGATGAAAACTATAAAAATTTACTAAACTGGTTTTACTGGATCTTCTTAGTGTGTACTTTTCACGCCATCACTCGTTATTGTATATTGTAATATCGTCTATAAAAAGTTTGTTTGCGAATGCAATAAAATTGTAGAATGTGTTCATCAAACTTGATTTTTATATTTTCTAGCGACAGTTACAATGTTATTGTTTACCTACAGTTTTAAGGAAAATGCTGAATAGTCTTTCTTACAACTTTATGATTTATTTAAAAAAATACAGTGAAGTCCGGATATAGTGAACTTGGAAAATTCATCAAACTTAGTTCACTACAAAAAAAAAACGACATGTTTGCAGCTACCAAAACAGTAGTTCTCATTTTACACATTTTCTCACTTACAGTTTTCTCCTATGAATTTCAATGTTTTACCCAGGGCCAGTTTGTAAAATAGCTCGAAGTCGTCAGCGTCAAAAATGACTGTACTGTCATAGTTTTTTTGAAGGTTAGCCCAAACACATCACTCGTTATTGTAAATTGTAATATCGTCTATAAAAAGTTTGTTTGCGAATGCAATAAAATTGTAGAATGTGTTCATCAAACCTGATTTTTATATTTTCTAGCGACAGTTAGAATTTTATTGTTTACCTACAGTTTTAAGGAAAATGATGAATAGTCTTCCTTACCACTTCATGATTTATTTCAAAAAATACAGTAAAGTCCGGATATAGTGAACTTGGAAAATTCGTCAAACTTAGTTCACTACAAAAAAAAACGACATGTTTGCAGCTACCAAAACAGTAGTTCTCATTTTACACATTTTCTCACTTACAGTTTTCTCCTATGAATTTCAATGTTTTACCCAGGGCCAGTTTGTAAAATAGCTCGAAGTCGTCAGCGTCAAAAATGACTGTACTGTCATAGTTTTTTTGAAGGTTAGCCCAAACACATCACTCGTTATTGTAAATTGTAATATCGTCTATAAAAAGTTTGTTTGCGAATGCAATAAAATTGTAGAATGTGTTCATCAAACCTGATTTTTATATTTTCTAGCGACAGTTAGAATTTTATTGTTTACCTACAGTTTTAAGGAAAATGATGAATAGTCTTCCTTACCACTTCATGATTTATTTCAAAAAATACAGTGAAGTCCGGATATAGTGAACTTGGAAAATTCATCAAACTTAGTTCACTACAAAAAAAAACGACATGTTTGCAGCTACCAAAACAGTAGTTCTCATTTTACACATTTTCTCACTTACAGTTTTCTCCTATGAATTTCAATGTTTTACCCAGGGCCAGTTTGTAAAATAGCTCGAAGTCGTCAGCGTCAAAAATGACTGTACTGTCATAGTTTTTTTGAAGGTTAGCCCAAACACATCACTCGTTATTGTAAATTGTAATATCGTCTATAAAAAGTTTGTTTGCGAATGCAATAAAATTGTAGAATGTGTTCATCAAACCTGATTTTTATATTTTCTAGCGACAGTTAGAATTTTATTGTTTACCTACAGTTTTAAGGAAAATGATGAATAGTCTTCCTTACCACTTCATGATTTATTTCAAAAAATACAGTAAAGTCCGGATATAGTGAACTTGGAAAATTCGTCAAACTTAGTTCACTACAAAAAAAAACGACATGTTTGCAGCTACCAAAACAGTAGTTCTCATTTTACACATTTTCTCACTTACAGTTTTCTCCTATGAATTTCAATGTTTTACCCAGGGCCAGTTTGTAAAATAGCTCGAAGTCGTCAGCGTCAAAAATGACTGTACTGTCATAGTTTTTTTGAAGGTTAGCCCAAACACATCACTCGTTATTGTAAATTGTAATATCGTCTATAAAAAGTTTGTTTGCGAATGCAATAAAATTGTAGAATGTGTTCATCAAACCTGATTTTTATATTTTCTAGCGACAGTTAGAATTTTATTGTTTACCTACAGTTTTAAGGAAAATGATGAATAGTCTTCCTTACCACTTCATGATTTATTTCAAAAAATACAGTAAAGTCCGGATATAGTGAACTTGGAAAATTCGTCAAACTTAGTTCACTACAAAAAAAAACGACATGTTTGCAGCTACCAAAACAGTAGTTCTCATTTTACACATTTTCTCACTTACAGTTTTCTCCTATGAATTTCAATGTTTTACCCAGGGCCAGTTTGTAAAATAGCTCGAAGTCGTCAGCGTCAAAAATGACTGTACTGTCATAGTTTTTTTGAAGGTTAGCCCAAACACATCACTCGTTATTGTAAATTGTAATATCGTCTATAAAAAGTTTGTTTGCGAATGCAATAAAATTGTAGAATGTGTTCATCAAACCTGATTTTTATATTTTCTAGCGACAGTTAGAATTTTATTGTTTACCTACAGTTTTAAGGAAAATGACGAATAGTCTTCCTTACCACTTCATGATTTATTTCAAAAAATACAGTGAAGTCCGGATATAGTGAACTTGGAAAATTCATCAAACTTAGTTCACTACAAAAAAAAACGACATGTTTGCAGCTACCAAAACAGTAGTTCTCATTTTACACATTTTCTCACTTACAGTTTTCTCCTATGAATTTCAATGTTTTACCCAGGGCCAGTTTGTAAAATAGCTCGAAGTCGTCAGCGTCAAAAATGACTGTACTGTCATAGTTTTTTTGAAGGTTAGCCCAAACACATCACTCGTTATTGTAAATTGTAATATCGTCTATAAAAAGTTTGTTTGCGAATGCAATAAAATTGTAGAATGTGTTCATCAAACCTGATTTTTATATTTTCTAGCGACAGTTAGAATTTTATTGTTTACCTACAGTTTTAAGGAAAATGATGAATAGTCTTCCTTACCACTTCATGATTTATTTCAAAAAATACAGTAAAGTCCGGATATAGTGAACTTGGAAAATTCGTCAAACTTAGTTCACTACAAAAAAAAACGACATGTTTGCAGCTACCAAAACAGTAGTTCTCATTTTACACATTTTCTCACTTACAGTTTTCTCCTATGAATTTCAATGTTTTACCCAGGGCCAGTTTGTAAAATAGCTCGAAGTCGTCAGCGTCAAAAATGACTGTACTGTCATAGTTTTTTTGAAGGTTAGCCCAAACACATCACTCGTTATTGTAAATTGTAATATCGTCTATAAAAAGTTTGTTTGCGAATGCAATAAAATTGTAGAATGTGTTCATCAAACCTGATTTTTATATTTTCTAGCGACAGTTAGAATTTTATTGTTTACCTACAGTTTTAAGGAAAATGATGAATAGTCTTCCTTACCACTTCATGATTTATTTCAAAAAATACAGTGAAGTCCGGATATAGTGAACTTGGAAAATTCATCAAACTTAGTTCACTACAAAAAAAAACGACATGTTTGCAGCTACCAAAACAGTAGTTCTCATTTTACACATTTTCTCACTTACAGTTTTCTCCTATGAATTTCAATGTTTTACCCAGGGCCAGTTTGTAAAATAGCTCGAAGTCGTCAGCGTCAAAAATGACTGTACTGTCATAGTTTTTTTGAAGGTTAGCCCAAACACATCACTCGTTATTGTAAATTGTAATATCGTCTATAAAAAGTTTGTTTGCGAATGCAATAAAATTGTAGAATGTGTTCATCAAACCTGATTTTTATATTTTCTAGCGACAGTTAGAATTTTATTGTTTACCTACAGTTTTAAGGAAAATGATGAATAGTCTTCCTTACCACTTCATGATTTATTTCAAAAAATACAGTAAAGTCCGGATATAGTGAACTTGGAAAATTCGTCAAACTTAGTTCACTACAAAAAAAAACGACATGTTTGCAGCTACCAAAACAGTAGTTCTCATTTTACACATTTTCTCACTTACAGTTTTCTCCTATGAATTTCAATGTTTTACCCAGGGCCAGTTTGTAAAATAGCTCGAAGTCGTCAGCGTCAAAAATGACTGTACTGTCATAGTTTTTTTGAAGGTTAGCCCAAACACATCACTCGTTATTGTAAATTGTAATATCGTCTATAAAAAGTTTGTTTGCGAATGCAATAAAATTGTAGAATGTGTTCATCAAACCTGATTTTTATATTTTCTAGCGACAGTTAGAATTTTATTGTTTACCTACAGTTTTAAGGAAAATGATGAATAGTCTTCCTTACCACTTCATGATTTATTTCAAAAAATACAGTAAAGTCCGGATATAGTGAACTTGGAAAATTCGTCAAACTTAGTTCACTACAAAAAAAAACGACATGTTTGCAGCTACCAAAACAGTAGTTCTCATTTTACACATTTTCTCACTTACAGTTTTCTCCTATGAATTTCAATGTTTTACCCAGGGCCAGTTTGTAAAATAGCTCGAAGTCGTCAGCGTCAAAAATGACTGTACTGTCATAGTTTTTTTGAAGGTTAGCCCAAACACATCACTCGTTATTGTAAATTGTAATATCGTCTATAAAAAGTTTGTTTGCGAATGCAATAAAATTGTAGAATGTGTTCATCAAACCTGATTTTTATATTTTCTAGCGACAGTTAGAATTTTATTGTTTACCTACAGTTTTAAGGAAAATGATGAATAGTCTTCCTTACCACTTCATGATTTATTTCAAAAAATACAGTGAAGTCCGGATATAGTGAACTTGGAAAATTCATCAAACTTAGTTCACTACAAAAAAAAACGACATGTTTGCAGCTACCAAAACAGTAGTTCTCATTTTACACATTTTCTCACTTACAGTTTTCTCCTATGAATTTCAATGTTTTACCCAGGGCCCGTTTGTAAAATAGCCCGAACTCGTCGGCGTCAAAAATGTCTGTACTGTCATAGTTTTTTTGAAGGTTAGCCCAAACACATCACTCGTTATTGTAAATTGTAATATCGTCTATAAAAAGTTTGTTTGCGAATGCAATAAAATTGTAGAATGTGTTCATCAAACTTGATTTTTATATTTTCTAGCGACAGTTACAATTTTATTGTTTACCTACAGTTTTAAGGAAAGTACTGAATAGTTTTTCTTACCACTTTATGATTTATTTAAAAAAATACAGTGAAGTCCGGATATAGTGAACTTGGAAAATTCATCAAACTTAGTTCACTACAAAAAAAAACGACATGTTTGCAGCTACCAAAACAGTAGTTCTCATTTTACATATTTTCTCACTAACAGTTTTCTCCTATGAATTTCAATGTTTTACCCAGGGCCAGTTTGTAAAATAGCTCGAAGTCGTCAGCGTCAAAAATGTCTGTACTGTCATAGTTTTTTTGAAGGTTAGCCCAAACATATCACTCGTTATTGTATATTGTAATATCGTCTATAAAAAGTTTGTTTGCGAATGCAATAAAATTGTAGAATGTGTTCATCAAACTTGATTTTTATATTTTCTAGCGACAGTTAGAATTGTATTGTTTACCTACAGTTTTAAGGAAAATGATGAATAGTCTTCCTTACCACTTCATGATTTATTTCAAAAAATACAGTGAAGTCCGGATATAGTGAACTTGGAAAATTCATCAAACTTAGTTCACTACAAAAAAAAACGACATGTTTGCAGCTACCAAAACAGTAGTTCTCATTTTACATATTTTCTCACTAACAGTTTTCTCGTATGAATTTCAATGTTTTATCCAGGGCCAGTTTGTAAATTAGCCCGAACTCGTCGGCGTCAAAAATGTCTGTACTGTCATAGTTCTTTTGAAGGTCAGCCCAAACACAGTAGTAAACTTGTCTTTTTATAGCAACCCCTTTATGAGCTGATTTTTTTACTGGAAAATTTGATTCATCAGGAAGTTTATTATAGCTGATTCCACTATAAGCAGTAAACAATAATGCGTTAGTTTTATAGAAAAAAAATCGGCACTTGAAGTATCGTTCATTATACTTGGTAGTTCACTATAAGCTAGTTCACAATATCGACTGTCTGTATATAAAAAATAAAGCACTGATCTAATTATTTATTATTGAAGCAATGTGACCCAAAAAATTTTTGATATCCACATTTATTATTATTTAATTGAAGTTTCCTACTTTGGCCTGACAGACATTTATTTCTTCACAGCAATTACAGTAATGTAACTGCACTGAAATGGGCTAATTAAATTCAAATAAACACATTTGAATCATACGTTCCAGTCGTTGCGGTTTTTGTGAAATACAATTTCCATTGAATCGTAAAACATAGGCAAAACTTTTATGTTTGTGTAAACTTAATTAGTTTTATTACCTAACTGCAATGCCTGGGAGCTATTTGAGGAACTGCGATAACGAGATCTTTAAACATTTACCTGAATGATTCATTTTATTTACTTCCTTTAATAAGGTGTTACTACACATTATATGGTACTGAGTTGTATAAAAGACGACTCACAAATTCACATTGAGAGCACATGGAAATATTTTATTGGTTCCAAATTTAGAGAATATTTAATTCATACTGGCAGAATTCGTTGAATTTTTATTGTCACAAACAATTGTCGTAAAAAATTACGCATTGACTATTCTGTAGTGCAAACGAACGGCACCTTCTATAACGCGAACAGTATTAGTATAATTTGTAAAACTTGCTTAGGTATGCAACTAACGTTTATGGGAAAATAAGCTTGTTATGTTAGAAATTCAATTTATTTTGCTTCTTATTTGCAATTCAAGTGTAGTTGTGTAAAACGTCAGTGCTTGCACACGCCATCGTCTAACATTTTTGTGAAAAAGAAACTTATTAATCCCGTCGTCAATAATCTACAATATATTAGCGCATTATAAAATAAATTACCTATTTTTTTAAATTTAAAAATTAAAAAATTAAACTGACATTTCAGTTGACAGCACGGTACACTAGATTTGCCGAGCAGCACACGGGATTATCACTTATTAATCTTTCTCCAGTGCTGATTATCATTTATTAAGCGGTCGCTAGGATGGGGAAAAATAGCACTATGAGTGGTATAATCTACAAAATGCTATACCACCTCCAATATCCATATTTTTAATACGTTATTTTAAATAAGTATACCCGGTATGTATAAGTACAGCAATAATATACGAATGAAATCACTTCAGGGCTGCAGTATTTCAAGATTCTGTACAGCTGAAACTAGCTGAAAGTTTTAGTGTTCGTACTAACCAGGATCTACTGTACCTACTTATGTTCAATAATAAATAGAACTATTTTCTCTACTTAACCTTGTAGTAGATAAACTTTTTGTTCAACATCCTTATCCACTTTAAGTACGTTAAATTTTATTTCCTGTATCCATTTTATTATTTCGGTTGAAACGGTTTATAGAAACCGATAAATTCCAAGAAGTAAAGTACAACCAACCAATATTTGATTTAATACGTATTCCGGGATAAAACGTAGCGACACTTACAAAAAAATCTCAAGACCTCGATAGATATGCGAGCATAATGCGGAGGAATCACATTCCTTATTTACGATACAGAACTTTATCTAGTTCAAATAATCTGTACATAAATCTTGGGATATAAAACCCCACCAACGACAGTAATTACATAATTGCGTCACGTTTTTGATCACACCGAACGTTTGCCGTCCACATACATAAATTGCACATCCCAGTGATGTGCATGTTTACTTTTTCACCAGGTTGACATCATTTCAACAGGAACATTCACAACAGATTAAAGTAATTAAAGAAACACGATTGAAGTAATGTACTTGCAGTCCATTCCACATTTTTAATACCGTGCCATTACACTGTAATTGCATTTAATGAACCCGTTTTGTAATCATTGTTGTCTTCTATTTTGAATTACTTTCATAATGAAACGGATTAGTACAAGATATGCTCCTTTAGGCTGTAAATCTCCTTGTTCGTTATTTGTAGACATTCTAATAGTGGTAGGTACACGAGATTTTTTTTGGAGAAAACGTTTGACTTGAGCTTGTACAGGATGTCCCATCACTTGTGGCTACCCCCAAAATTGAGCTTTAATTGAAAGTTCTTTATTTGAAATTTGGTCCACGCATGCCTCTGGTATAAGGCTAAAAATTTCCAGTTTTAAATGTTAATTGTCGGCGTTAGTTTTCGACAAAAAAAATAAAAACTGATTTTTTATAAAAATAATATCTCCCAATTTTGTCAAATTTCACTTTTCAAGATCAGTATTATTAAGACAAAGATATCTAAAGTAAAAAGAAATTCCAAAAGCTGTAATTAGTCTAAAATTCCCTTATATTGGAATCTCAAGAGTAAAAGTAATAATTTATGACTATAAATAGTCCTTAGAACTATCCGCAAAGTTAAGAACGATTTAAATGTATGGCATTGTAAAATTTTCTTCGAAACTGGAAGTAGGTAACTGGTATCTCAAATGGTCTGTCCCTTTTCCATAACCGCACCGAAAATATTTCAAACGAAAACTGTAATAAGTCGTCTTCGAGTTAAAAACAATAATTCAACATTCACACTTTAAAGTATCTTATTACTCATAATCGTAATTTATTAGAGGATTTGCAATTTACGTAAATTTTAGAAATCTACAAGAATGTAAAAAGGCTCGCCTTAGGTACGCTTCTGTTGTTCACATCGACCGACTTCCACTCGACAGTGACAAATTTTTACAATGTCATAAATTTAAATCGCACTTACCTCTGCGGAAAGTACTAACGACTATTTACAGTCATAAATTATTACTTTTACTCTTGAGATTCCAATATAAGGGAATTTTAGACTAATTACAGCTTTTGAATTTTTTTTTACTTTGGGTATCTTTGTCTTAATCATAGTGATCCTGAAAAGTGAAATTTGACGAAATTGGGAAATAGTATTTTTACAAAAAAAAACAGTTTTTATTTTTTCTCTCGAAAACTAACGCCGTCAATTAACATCTAAAACTGGAAATTTCTAGCCTTATACCAGAGTCATACCTGCACCAAATTTCAAATAAATAACTTTCAATTGAAGCTCAATTATGGGAGTGGTTACAAGTGATGGGACACCCTGTACAATCTTTCTATTGAGAGGATATCCGCGACTAGCAGTCAATGAATTCGTTACGCGGTTTTTCTCATTTCTTATTTCCGGGAAAAAAAATCATTCAAATTTTTATTTACGTAGTTTATTGTTGAAAACAGTTTGCCGAATTTACTTTTAGAAAACTGATGTCACGAGGCTCCAATAACTGGTCTGTGAACTTTGCAATTTATATTTAAATTATTCAAAGACACATTTTTCTTCGATTGAGGCGGCCAAAAGTTTATCCAATAATTAATTGGTAAGCAAAATAATGGTATTATGTTTGCCCTCGTACATATATTTAATAAATCTTAAACTAACTGACACTTCGTTTGAAGTAACATTAATCTGTGTTGATTATTTCTTCAATTCAATATTATAATTTTGAATATTAAATTCACAATAAGATCTTGAACTCAAGCAAAATTACCAATCCGTTTTGGTTGATTAGGTACAAGGTCTATAATTGATATTTCCTCGTCTGCCTTTTTATCTTCTATATTTTCTAATTCTGAACGTATTATGTCCATTCTACCTTCTGGTTTTTCTAATTTTGAAATTACATCCCTTAACGAGGCTGTTGATTATTGGAAGGAAATTTCTAATTCGTCTTTACTTCCAAAAGAGCTTTCTATTCAAAGAAATTGGGACTTACCTATCTGTGAGAAAATATTTCAAAATTTATTATCTTCCTCAAATATCACACAAAAAGCTAACTTATTAGCTGGATCTGAACTTGAATCTGGAGCTTGGCTTGAAGCTCTTCCATCTTGTAAATTAGGCACTCTTTTAGAAAAAAACTTTACAAATTGCAATTTCACTCAGATTGGGCAATTTCTGTTATTCTCATATCTGCTCGTGCGTTTCTTCTGCAGACTAGTTGGGTCATCATGGTTTATCGTGCATTAAAAGTGCTGGTAGATTCTCTCGTCACAGCTGTATTAATGACATTATTAAACGTGCTTTCTCTTCTGCCAACATCCCTTGTATTCTTGAACCCATTGGTATTCTGAGGGATGATGGCAATAGTCCAGATGGTGTTACAGTTATTCCATGGAAAGTAGATAAATCTTTAGTTTGGGATTTTACTTGTACGGATACACTTGCCTCTTCTCATTTGACTGATTCTTCATTTTCTGCAAGATCTGCTGCACACTTGGCAGAAAATGTTAAGAAAAAAAAAAAAAGGTAATTTCTGATGATTATTTTTTCGTCGCCTTCGCTGTGAAAACTTTGGGTCCTTGGAGTGCTGCCCTTTCTCTCCTTGAAGATTTGGGGAGGCGTATTGTTCAAACAACGGAAATTCCTCAAACCAAAACATATTTGAAGCAACGAATAAGTTTGGCTATACAGATAGGCAACGTTGGTAGTGTTCTTGGTACAGCTCCGCTTTCTCCTTCTCTTAATGAGTTATTTTATTTATTCTAGTTATTACTTATCAAAATAATTCTAATAAATAAAAATAATAGTGGGTATTGCTTAAAATTTAAAATAAGACTGAAGCCGAGTAAAATCATTAATCGAAATTTACCATCTTTACAAATTAGTAGCTTCTTACAAATTAAATGAATTTCCATCTCTATTTAATGCACTTTACAATTTCTTCACGTATTTTATTCTTCTCCATTCATCATTTTGTGTATATTTTAGTTAAAGTACAAAAAAATGTCTACTCACGATCTTACTGTTCTCCACTTTTAGCAACATTATAACGCTTATCAATCAATTTAGTTAGTTCCTTTCAATTTTTCGACGACTTCGAATTGTAGCAGAACTTTTTTCACAATAATTCATTGTTGCAATTCCGAAATAATTTACTGCAGGATATTTCACCGACCCGTGAGTACATGTTGTTATTGTTGTCCACAATAAGTTTATTTATTTTGCTCCTCCAAGTATGACAAACAAAAATATTTATTTAGACTTAAATTTCCATTTGAATATAAAATGAAACGCTCGAGTTCACTCTAACAATACTATCAATATATTTTATGAGTACAGTTATTTCAATACCGTCGTCTTTGCGGTATTGTTTAATGTAGCTAATACAGGGTATTGAATAATTGAGGCGAAAGGTCAGTCTTTACTCCTGTTTGCCAATGCAACTAAGGTTGAAACAATAACTGACTTGGTAGACACGAAGAACACGCGAGTACCAATTCTGACCTAAGACCTGATCATACCACAGCGAGAAACATCGTGTTTAGAAACCATTGTTTATAAACCTGCACCCTGTTTCATAAAATATAATTCAAACACTGTTATTAGGTCTTGCTGATTTTCAACAACTCACGGGCTGTTTTCTGTAAACAAATTGAGCACATAAATAACTTGTTCAATCTCCGAAGAGAATTACGACGCACCAAAAATTTCTAGTGTGTCGAAAATACACATTCGACGCACAATTTAATTTACTGAAAGCTTCATATAAAATTTCATTGTCATTAAGTCTGAAATTGGCCGACAAGCTAAAAATTAGATTAATTTGTGATGAGGCTTGATTAAACATAATTTTGTGCTTGTGAGCAAACCTGGTAACATTAAATTCCGATGAAAAACTTAGTTGTGGAACGATTTCCGACCTGGGATTTTTACATCTTTTCCATCATCCGTTCAGGCGGAACAAATTTTAGCTGCTGGTTTGAAAGTAGCACCGGACTTCTATCTTCAATTTCAGGCGTTTACAAAAATATCAGTACAATTTGTCCACTCCATTATAATAATAATTTCTATCGATTATTGTGTAGTCTTCTGCATACCTTACGACTATGCTACTCATCAACTGAATGATTTCTGAACAGGAAAATTGGAGCGGCTCCTTTAAAATTAAAAATGTCTAGTTTCGGATATTTTAATTAAAGGGAACATCTTCAAAGAAAAACTTTGTTTAAAGTTTGCTGTAATTGATTAATTTAACGGTATAAAAGGCTAGAGCGCACCTCTTCAATCGCCAGTCCAATTGTAACAATGATGTTGAAACGATTCAGAAGAACGTTTTTTACAGAATTCTCGCGTACTATTAAAGACGACCCAATCAAGAGAAATATACACCTGTTGAAACTAACAATTCAATGGACCGGTTTCTGGCCTGAAGATCAACCAAGATATTTTACTGTCTTCGCCATTTGGTCGTTATTCAATTTGGGTCTTATTACAATCGCACAGATATCAATTTGTTCCTCAAATATCGAAAACGTACCGATTGTAATTGAGACGATGTCATTAATTGCCACGTGTTTGCAAGTAAGTGCTCAATCAGAATATAACACAATTGTCGTAGTTCTTTCTAATACCTGCAGTTTTGCTCATCAAAAGAAAGAAATTTAAAAGCATAATCACAACGATTTGGTTTGGTTTTTTACCGATCACTGCGGCTCCGATTTCGACACGAAATAAAATTTCTCAAATCGCAAAATACAATCGTAGAGGAATTTTTGTTGTTAATTTAGCCGGCGCAATAGCGCTTTTTCAATATTTAACCCTGAAATTAATCACAGGCGAAAGAACACACCCCTTTCCTCTACCGTTCCAACTACCAAGTCCCCAATTTGAAATTATTTATGTGTGGCAATTTTTTTGTTGTGTGCCTATGGAATCAATTGTATTTTCTGTTAACATTCTGTTCGTCACATTAATAATGACTTGCGCGACACAACTTGACATAATTGGATCAAATTTGAAACTGTACGGTACTGAAAACCAAACCCAAAAAGCAGTTTTATTGAACATTTCAACGACGGCGATGGTGCAGATGGGAAAAAATCCCTGGATACACAACTGCTAATTAGGTTTATTCAACAACACAATTTGGTAGTAAAGTAAGTTGGTGCGAAAAATGAATTGGGGTTAAAGAAATGTTTCAGGACGTGTCAGGAAATTGAACAATTGTTTCAGGAAGTAATGCTCGGGCAATTATTAAGCACCGCTATTACCGTCTGCTTTTCAATGTTTATTATTGTGAGACTTAAGATTTATTTCTTTAATAATCCTTTAATGATAATAATTTCAGATGAAATTCTCTGAACAATTGTTGCAGTTCATTGCGATTCCGATTCCGATAACGTTAATGTTAACCTGTTACTGCTTTTTCAGTAACGAATTGATTGAAGCTGTATGCGGTTTTAGTTTTGGTTAATTAAATCGCAGAAATTTTATTTTAGGGTTGTAATTGTACCGATGCAGCTTACAACAGTGCTTGGTATTCGTCCGACGTTTCGCTACAAAAATATTTAGTATTGATAATACAAAAAGCTAACGAGGAACTGGGAATGACCGCCGGTGGATTCACCAAAATGAATCGGAACCTTTTAGTTCAGGTTTTCTATTTAATTTAATTTTAAACAAATCACTAATCATCTTAGTTTTAGTTTTTTAAATTTGGAATGTCTATGTACATGTTATTGGTATCTGTTGTCGAAAAAAGGCAGCTTCCACAACAGTAATCCAAACTTAAATTTAAATTGCACATTTTTTAAATAACCATAAACTGTATTCAATCATAAAATATAGTTTTTACCAAATCAATCAATTGAAATCTACAGAAAATAAATTGGTAAAATAACGATAACTTCACATTTGAATACAATAACAATTATTGCACAATTAGCACACATTTTAAGACATATTAATGGTTTGAAATTTCTACTTTCTCGCAATTGTGTCGCTACTCATTTGTATATGATAATAATTTCAGTGTTAAAACGCACTAATTTTAGAGTAAATTGAACTCCGCCATATTAAAACATTTTTAATTGGTCATTGTATAATAAAATGCGTTCGTTAGTTGTTTCATGATGGCATGGTGTAACAATTAATGTTAATTATTAGACCCGTTTTATGCGAAACTACTGTATTCTGGCTATACAATAAAATTTTGTTAATTAACCAGCTAATTTTTTTATTAGTTCTTGGTATTTTTTAAATTTTCCATTTAAAATTTCTTTGTTGGATTGATAATATTTGATTTTTCGTTACTGTACATTATTTAAATTCAATAATGTTCATAAATGCAAGTATCTAATTTGTGTCATAATATACAATAGCCCCAAAAGTAACGCAACAATTTGATAAATCTTAAACTGCTGAATTTGGTAAAAAGTCGACAACAGGTAATTTTTTAAATTCGATTTAAATTTTTTTAACATAATACAGTAGCCGCTCAGTTATATGCACTAATAAAAAACAGAGGTTTTCATCAAATCGAATTGTTCACATAATCGAAAGTAACATAACAGTGGTTTTATATTTGTGTTTATTGCTGGAATGCTTTTTTTCTGCATTTTTGCAATACCAGTAATTCGTCAAAAATTAAAGATACATTTTTTTTCTCTCCGAACCTTCTTCTGATAATGTGAACACTTCTGTTCTGTATGTGTGTGTACATTCACGGGAAGACAAGATTTTGGTATCACATAATCAAGATTGATCATGTTCATTCTTTACAACGTAGTATGCTGTTCACTATAATGAATAGTTCATATAATGGAGTGTTCATACAACCGAGCGTCTGCTGTATTTGCATATACAGGCTGTTTTTTTTTTGTCAAGGTTATGACGCTAGCGTCAATTTTCTTAAATAGCAACCCATATTTTGTTTGTCATAATTTTGATAGGCATTTTAACTTTCAAAACGACTCTATAAAAATGTTGGCCCTTATATTAATAAAAATTCGAAAAAAAATATTTTTGAATTGTTAGCGGCAAAAGTAACGCAATAATTCGATACATCTGAAACTGGCGAGTTTTGCCAAAAATCCAAAAACCAGTCAATTTGTAGTTTTAATTTCACATCGTTTGACATGAAATTTGTACATCCTTGTCAACGTAATGACTTCATTATAGACTGTTTTAAATAGTAAATAATATCTTTTTTGTCAGGATTTTGATAGGTCTTTTAATTCTCAAATAACAGTATAAATATTTTATGCCTGTAATTGTAATAATTTTTTCTCAATATTGAGAAAATAATTGTTTTAATAGCCTCAAATTATTAACGCCGTCATTTTAACAGTTAAAAACATATTATATCATATCTTTGACAAGAAGCACCCTGTGTATCAAAATGTTATGTCAAAAAATGTGAAATTGAATTTAAAAAAAATCAACCTGTTTTTGATTTTTTTTTTAAATGAAATACTTTAAGAACTATCGAGTTATTGTTTTATTTTATCGGGAACTTTTTGAAACTTTTTTTCCCAACTTGTTCCTTATGTAAAGCGCCTACATTTTTATAGCGTCCTTTTGGCAGGTAAAATATCTATTAAAATCTTAACGAAAAAATATAGATTGTTATTTAAAAATAAGTTCATTAATGTTTTAATGTTTTTAAACAAACTTAATACTGAAAATATTGCCATCAAAAGTGGGAATTTTAAATTGTGGTTTTATAAGCGCCATTCTAGTTCATTGGTTGCAATTGAACTGTTTTATGTCGTAAAAACCCATTCGGTTATCGTGTCTGGATAGTTGAATGGGCAGAACTAGATAGCGCAATTAAAAATTGAATGGAATTGAATTGGTTTTAATTTCGACGTGTCGCTTATTAATACTTTGTTTTAATGTTCCGCCAATTCAAGGGTGTCGGTTACGCCACACTGTCAATAAACTTTTTGTACACTTTCACAAACAAGATATTTTAAAATTTATTTTATCGCTCTATTACTTTATAAATAGATCAGTAAACGGTGAATTTATGTATAGCAAATGCCAAGTTACTTTATAGGAACTATCTGTATGGCAGTGGTAGCTTGTACCATAAAATCTTTCATTATATTTCAAGTTTTTTAAATTTTATCTTTATCCTGTCAAATGAGAATACATAAAAGCGAAGCGTTAATAAAACTCATTTTTATGCGCCGATATTAGCTCACACCTATATGCCAAAGGGCAGCAATATTGGATTTTCTATTCGTTTTCTTTCTGAATATATTTTCTTTATTAGCGTTGTAAAATATAATTCCCAGTAGAGGCCATGATTGGTACAACGAATGATTTATTGAGATGTTGTCGTCGACTCCTGTATGCAAACACGTTGGACGTCTTTATTCTTCAATCGACTCGACAAGCTATAAATTTGAATTAAAGTATGTGCCAATAGTTTTCAATGAGCTTAATGAAGTTCACCAACTCTTCTGTTGGTTTTGCATTATATAAAATTATTGTTTGTGCGACGAGATTTTCCAAATGAAATTTTTCTTTTTAACTTTATTTCATTGTGTCGCAGTAAAACAGAGAGGACTTCTTAATAAAGCAACAAACGGAAGAAATTAATTAGATATGAAATATATTTTCCAGGCTCGGTTTATTGTTCAAATGGCTTTTCATAATCAGCTTTCGAGCATTTGGTCGTGACAAAAAAGGGGCTTTTTATTTTTTTCAGTTTTTTATTTTAAGCAACTGATGCGGTCTTATACGAAAGAATATTAATTATTTTTTAATTAAAATATAAATTTAATGTGCCTTCTTAATGTTTAAAAAATTTAAAAGTAGATTTTCCAGCCGGGAGGGTTTTAATAATCGTAAAATTTTAACAACATATATAAAATCGATGAGAAGAAGTTTAATTTTTGTTTTCGCATTTTTACGATAATACTGTTACATTCTGCTATTACACAGCCAGTTAAACAGTTTTAATTAAGAACATGTTTAATCTGAAGTGATATCCATAACAACTAAATTGCAGTGCATGTTGTGTGATTAGTGGTTATTCGTTGTAGCGTTAGTTTATTAAGTGATTATGTTAAATCTCCACACTTTTTTGATAAACGAGACCATTTAATAGAGTGGTGCTGTTAATAAGATAGTGACGTTCTCGAATAGATTTAAGTAATTGTTTTTATCATTAATTTTACTGTTAAAGATGATATAGGAATTAGAATATGATTTTTGAAATCATGTTTTTACATATCAAAAATATTGTAATAACTTACGTTATTGATTCCTTTCTCCTTATTACCATAACTTTTTTATACATTGCTACATTTTAAAGCGTCACTAAATGTTCTACATATTATATGTTTCGTTTATTTTACTACTAACGCGTGTTTCCCCAAAAAACTCGTTCTTTTAGTATACCTATTTAGAATACTATGAGAATACCTGAAAGCTTGATATTATTTTTATTCAGCCCTCTGCGTGGTTGGCATTCTTCATGTTTTTTTAGTAATTAATTAGTTTCTTTTTGCTACTTTTTCGCTATTGCTAATTTCTGTAATACGGTTTTCATTGAATAAATTTGTGTGTCTGTTAAGCAATCAGTCACTTCTTCTTTAGTGAAAGTAACAGTAGATAAGCAACGCGGGTTCTGGGCCACCGCGAGTCAATTTGATATAGCCGTGGTTTAGAACACCCATAGCTTATCTACTCGTAACTGTTTCCTAACTTTGAACTTATTCTTTTTACTTATTTTGCCTATGATTGAATATTTTTGCGCAATAACGATCCTCAGCTGCTAACTTACACCAGAATTCTTTTCATTTTTGTTTTTAAGTATTTTGTGTTGTTTTTCTGATGCACTATGCAACAGCTATGTTTAAATTAACACTTTTTGAAGTTTTTTTTTGCATCTTTTGAGTAATAAACATTTTCTGCTTGTAATATAACTTCATCAAATAAATTACGTTTACTTTTGTTGGAAAACCTGAGTAATTTTCAGCCTGCATTATAATTTCAACTTGCCATTTTCATAGCTAGGAAAACACTTAAAAAATTACAATTACTCCTGATTAAGCTGGCATTTATTGAAATATTAATAATTGTATTATTTCATTTGAGTTTTTTTATTTATTTCATTTATATTTATTTTTGCATTTATTATTAAATTGTTCATAAATCGATCAAGATTAATGATTATGATTATGTTTTTGTAACAAATTAATCGTTTACATTCGCAAATATTTTCAGTGCAGAACTGTGATTCTTTTTCTCATTTAGGATAGTAACGACGGATAAAACGAGAAAATATCAAATAAAAATTCATCTGGTGTGTCGAAATAGGTTCTTTAATTCTCACTTTGAAGAGAAAATTACCGATATAAAAGTTTTAATTCAAAACATATTGAATTCAATACAATACGTGACTAAAATGAAACATAAGCGAAAGTAAGGCATTGTAAAATTTCATTACTGCAGATTACCACCAAGATAGCTGACATTAAAAGTGATGATTTCTGATACCAAATCATTATACTTCGCTCGTAAAAACGTCTTTATATTTAATGAATGTGGTCATCTGCAGGAGCTACCGTTTGCCGATATTTACGAGATCCACATTACTTTTTACTGCTTTTTTTATAACGCCGCTCCATTAACGAATGGAAAACACGTAATTAAATTTTGTTTTCTGAATTTGAAATTATTTGAAATGATGAATAAACAAGAGTCACTGTGTTGGTGTTAGTTGGGGGTAAAGTGGCATTGCATAAAAGCCAATTTAAATGTATAGAATTACTTGGTATCACTCCCTTGATTATATTATCCTGTCCGCAACCCTTATGCAGAAGCTTAACGAAGGACTAAAATATTTGTCTTCGGGGATTCAATACTGGCCAAATTAAATGTTATGGCCATATTACATACATGACGTTATTTTGGATTACTTGAATTATGTATCTTATATTAAATGCGATTAATGACGTTTAATTTCGGCATTTGTGGTATTTATTGTTCATAGCGGCTTCGCCAGAAGTGGCACTGCGAAGGAACGAAAAATTCAAGATACACAAGCCGTCTTCAGAGATGGAAAAGGCGTTTCCAGATAGTGGGAAGTTCATCTAAAGCAATAGCAAACAATTCTCTAAGGGCGAAAGCGTCTCAGAACAGATCGCCACTGAAAGGAGCCAAGGCAAAAACAGTGTTCGCCAAAAAAGGTGCCTATCACCACCAATTCGATGAAAAGCAGCAGAAGCAACATTTCCAGAAGTTAATGGCCAAAGTATTAGCAAAAATAGCATCGAAAGTCGAGAGTGGCAATAATAATATAACGTTGTTTTTTGAAAAACCTCTGCGTTCAAATTTGGCACAACCTTGATTTCCTAAAATGCTAGACAATTATGAGTTTCTCTGTCGTCTAGCAACTTTATGCAAACAGCTAGTTTTAATGTTGTAAAGTTTCTAAAATTGGAGACACGTCTTATTGCATTTCCAGCGCGGGTATTATGTTCTGGTCAGTGTTTATTTGCCACCAATATTGTTATTTGGGTGATAAATACGGAACGCCATTATTTGGTTTTATAGTCCATCAAAGCTGTATCGCCATAGTGGAGAAGAATATTTGTTTCCGCCGGAAAAGTCTATTTTGGTGTGACAAATAACAAAAATTCATTTTCTGTTGGGCTGCACCAACAGCATGTATGCATTTTAATTTTGTGTTTTAATAAATTGTATTTTTTTTTAAAATTTTTTCTGTAAAATAAATAATTATCATATTTCGGGTATTTGCTTGCTATTAATTGATTATTATATTGAATGATCTTTATTGTGTTAAAAAAATTATATCGTGGAAGAATAGCATATTAAAAAATTATTGTTACAAGGATACCTTTTATTTTATGTATTATATCACTATACAGGCTGGTCTCCGTCGTATAGCATTTTTGCGAAAAAGTATCTTTCTAATTCTCCTAAAAATTTAAAAATTACCTTAATATAAAATGAACGTTTTATAATTTTTACTTTAATTATTCCAACGACGACAGTACACCGTAACTCGAAATAAAGCAAAATATGTTTTTTATTTTTTGTTCAAAATGTCACACAGAACATGTCGAAAATTTTGCAAGTGATTATTTTTCATTGAAATACTTTTTATTTCAATCTTCCATCATTAACAGTTTTTAAATAAAGACGTTAAAACAAACAGAAAAAGGAGATTCTGAGTCAGAAAAATCGATTCTCGGCCAGAAAAATCACATTCTGAGTCAGAAAGTGGAGATTCTGGGTCAGAAAAATCACATTCTGAGTCAGAAAAAGCAGATTCTCAGTCAGAAAAAGCGATTCTCAGTCAGAAAAGTCACATCTGAGTCAGAAAAAGCAAATTCTGAGACAGAAAAATCGATTCGGGGTGAGAAAAGTCACATTCTAAATCAGAAAAAGTAAATTATGAGTCAGAAAAATCACATTCTGAGTCAGAAAATGGAGATTCTGGGTCAGAAAAATCGATTCTCGGCCAGAAAAATCACAATTTGAGTCAGAAAATGGAGATTCTGGGTCAGAAAAATCGATTCTCGACCAGAAAAATTACATTCTGAGTCAGAAAAAGCAGATTCTCAGTCAGAAAAAGCGATTCTCGGTCAGAAAAGTCACATTCTGAGTCAGAAAAAGCAAATTATGAGTCAGAAAAATCAGATTCTGAGACAAAAATCGAATCGGGGTGAGAAAAGTCACATCTAAGTTAGAAAAAGCAAATTATGAGTCAGAAAAATCGATTCTCGGCCAGAAAAATCACATTCTGAGTCAGAAAAATCAGATTCTGAGACAGAAAAATCGAATCTGGGTGAGAAAAGTCACATTCTAAGTCAGAGAAAGCAAAAATCGGTTATATTGGAATCTCAAGATGTAAAAGTAATAATTTATGACTGTAAATAGTCGTTAGTAAGTTTCCGAAGAGGTAAGTGCAATTTAAATTTATAACATTGTACAAATTTGTCACTGTCGAGTGGAAGTCGGTCGATGTGAACAACAGAAGCGTACCTAAGTCGAGCCTTTTTACATTCTTGTAGATTTCTAAAATTTACGTAAATTGCAAGTCCTCTAATAAATTACGATTATGAGTAATAAGATACTTTAAAGTGTGAATGTGGAATTATTTTTTTTAACTCGAAGAGGACTTATTACATTTTTCGTTTGAAATATTTTCGGTGCGGTTATGGAAAAGGGACAGACCATTCGAGGTACCAGTTACCTACTTCCAGTTTCGGAGAAAATTTTACAATGTCATACATTTAAATCGTACTTAACTTTGCGGATAGATTTAATGACTGTTTATGGTAACAAATTATTACTTTTACTAGTAAGATTCCAATATAAGGGAATTTTAGAGTAATTACAGCTTTTGGAATTTTTTTACTTTGAATATCTTTGCCTTATTAATACTGATCTTGAAAGGTGAAATTTGACAAAATTGGGAGATATTATTTTCATAAAAAATCTGTTTCTGTTTTTTTTTGTCAAAAACTAACAATTAACAGTTAAAACTGGAAATTTCTAGCCTTATACGAGAGTCATACGTGCACCAAATTTCAAATAAACAACTTTCAATTGAAGCCCAATTTTGGGAGTGGTTACAAGTGATGGGACAGCCTGTACACGCGAAATAAATAATATTTCTTTGCGCTCTCCAGAAATCCATCGTTGTTTGATGCCGTTAAAAATCATAATACCGGATAGGATCATTGTTCGAGCGTCATAACTTCCGTTAGGTTTATAGATAACGCTCGAGGTTTTATCTTGATCCCAATAACGGGTCAATTAAAGCTGCAGCGCTGTTTCACCAATAACGAGACGATATTACGATTCGAAAATTTATGGCGTAAGATCTCCGGACTTAAATCTCGTAAAAAGAACTAATGGCCACTGACGTAATTCGTCACATTTCTAAGAACTTAATCTTTAAATTCCATTTTATGGGTTACAATAGATTAAGCTTATATTCGTCACTGATTTCTCTATTATAAAGATTATAGGAAGGGAGGGAAATGCTTTTTCTGAAAGCCTGCTGTAATTTTCCACGGCCCCTCTTGTAAAAAGCTAAATAAATGATGTGTTACAGTGAGTAACTTAACTGCTTACGTCACAGTTAGAACTTGTATCACGTGTGGGTGGTGCCATCCCCTTGTCATCGCCGTACGCTTTTCAGAAATGTCATAACAAAGTTCTGATTAGATTCGCCTCGCCATAAAATAGAAAATGCACTGCGAACCGTTCAACGGCGTTCTAAACTTGACGCTGGCTGGAAATTGCTTCTATCGAGTCATGAATGTTGTACACCGGTGTGCTTGTATATTGACTGGAAACTTGACTTATTAGAAGCGAGTTTGACACATGGGGTGTCGAAGGGAGTCGACTTTAAAAAATGAGTTTACAAACACTGTATATTACGTTTCCTATTAGCCCTCCCCAACGCATACATCATCCGACAACGCAACTGCGTTGTTAATCCGAAGCATGGCAAGTTCATTCTTTTACAAATAAGGTTCGTACGAATATATTTAACTTTGCATAGGCGATTATGCAAAAAATCCTTGGTGTGCTTTGTTTCCGTGCTTGGAAAATGTGCTTAATTAAAGTTTTCAAATTTTTAAGTTCTGTATAAGTGGATGGTTTTATTTTTTAAATCATCTTATTGGAACATAGATAAATTTGTTGTTGAGACAGTTTATTGCATTAAAAATCGATTTTCCCTTTTAGGTTTTGGTAAATTAATCACTGTAATCGTCGTTTAATGGATGAACAGTTTTGAAACGAATTGCCAAAACTTCTATGATTAATCGAAGCAATCACAGTTATCATTTAGACGAGCCTTTCTTATGTTAATTAATTTTTCTAATTAGGGCGTACTGACAATTTGATTAAAGTAACATTTAGTGGTGTTGATAATCGCACGTGTTTGTGGAAAGTTGCGGTAATGCAGATTGTTTCCTGCACGGAACAAATGTAAGAAATGTAGCAAAAAAATAGAAACAAAATTAAATAAAGATATCATTAATTAAAGAATTAAAAAAACCTTTAAGACCAAATTTTAAAATGATGAGATCGAGTTTAGAATAACGCATTTGAAGGCTGCATAGCAGAAAGAGGAATTGAAACAGTTATCATAAGTTTAAAATTTTATAAATGCCAGGCGGAGGTGGGGGAATTGTAAAAAGAGTCGGGGAAATTTAAATAAAGTTGGGAAAAATTTATTTTTAACCAAAAACGATCTCTGAAGGGATCCGAGTTCGAATTTTGGTTAAATTTAAATTGAAATTATTTGTAAGAATAAAAGTTTTGTCAGATTTGTGTGTTTTTTTAATGAAGAAATCAATCAATCAATCAATTACTGGCAATAATGTCTATTGATCGGTTAGTTTAGAATGAAATAAATGTTTATTTGATATTGAAACAAGACATTTTAAACCCACGAAATTTAAATATAATTTTTGGGTAGATGTTTATTTCATGAGATCATATACAGGTAATCTGACCTAACTAGATCTTATCTTTTTTACCGGTACGGTTTGTAGCCATCCTGTTATTATGCCGCGAATTAAGCCATCTTATTCAAATTTTCTTCCCAATTTGCTTTAATGCTAAAACATTTGCAAAATATCATAATGCGATATACAGAATGTCTCGTTAGTCAAGGATGATAGACCAGCTCATGACTGACCAGAATATCAAACTATGATCTTAGTAAAATTTCGTTAGTTTTCGAGAAATTGACACCTTTATGAATTTTGTGAAAATAGATTAGTTCCTAAAATCAGTTTTTCATGTGCCACAACTACAAAATTCCAAATTCTGAAATTTTCATTTTTGATGCACAACCTGAATGGCTCTTCTATTGATTACAATTCAAAAATAAATCACCTTTGAAGAAAAAAATGTTTTAGTCCGATTCATGAGTTAATACTTTTTTATTAGCTAACTTCGACGCTTCATACTGTAAAAAATATATACCAAGCTAAACTGGCAAGTTATTTTAAAATATTGCTTATTTAGTGTAGTTTTTAAAATGCTTATAACATTTGCCATGTTTTATTTCAGAAAAGAGATATTGCTATTTAACTGCAAAAGGTACTGATTGTGGGATTAATTCAATAATTAGAAATTCGTATGAAAGCACTTGTTAAATTAAAGTGACGGGTATTTATTGAAATCTAAACAAAACTCAAATAAAAATTAAAGAATGTGTTCAAATTGCCTGCCACCAAGTCGAATGCAAGTGCAGCATTTTTTCAGAAAAGATCTTTTTATCAGTCTTGCGTTTCCTACGATATTTATCATTGAAAATGAAATTGCTTTTTTTTACAGGTCCTTAACCATGTCAACTAAATTACTAAACAACTAACACTTAATTTTGGTATACAGCAGTACCAAACGTATATATGAGGCGTTGAGTTGCAAAACTGTCCTTATCCGAACTAAGTTATTTTTGGCAAAGTAGAAAAAGTTGTATTTTTTATTATTTGCAGATTTCATTTGGATTTTTTTATTTTTATGCTGTTAGCGCCAAAAGTTGGTCACCCTGTATTTAACGAGGGAAATTCAAAACCTAAGTCAAGGCCATTCGCCAGCGGCGGGTTTTGGAACTTGCGAATTTTGAAGGAACTGCTGAAGGGTTTTTTTTCCTCTTGATTAATGTTGTTGTATTACCAGTTATTGTTAATAATAAATTGTTTATGTTAAAACGGGTGCTTTTAATACATACATTCATACATGACTTTGATTTATTCAATTACTTGGGTGCAGATTTGAAATCAAGGGTACCATTTTTATAGGAAACAATCATTAACTAAATTTCCCACATTTTGGGAGAAGAACAGTTTTGCATCTCAACGCCTCATATGACATAATGAAAGTGACAATTCTCGAGAACAGAACTACTACGTATATAGAGAGATGTGTATATGATTATTAATTTAACGTTCACCTACTTTTAAAATTTCTTGTGGATATTACAGTATCTGAATAATGAAAATAAAGGGACAAAAATTATGCAAATGCCCGAAAATTACACATTTTTAAATCGTTTGTGGTCCGGTCAAGGTAGTCGCATTATGCCAACAATATATTTTTTAATCACAAAAAACAATTTTGCATGTCGTGCGTTCATTTAAAATGCAATTACGGATGAAAAGTTTTCCCTGACAATGCGATATAAAAAGGAGTTACACCGTAAATAGTATTAATTACTAGAAAAGTCCATAAAATCACCATTATTTACAGACATTTGTTGCATAATACCTGCGTAAACCAATTTGACAAATTATCCTATTGTGTGGGGTGTCGCGTGTCTCCGTCCCGTCCACGTGTGTGGTCCACGTTTAAAGGTAAAAGGGGTCGTGTTGTTACTTTGATAGGTTATCGTCGGGTAAGAATTTTAAAAGCTAACAAAATATATGCGATCGTAGCTTATAAAATTAAGAGAAGGGTAAGTTGTTGGATTATTTTCTTTGGGCGTTAATTGTTTTCAAGCTGAGATGATAAATGATAAAATAAGATATTTAGAGGCGTATTCAAAATAGCACGTAGGTGGATGTTTCTATTAAATTAAGCCGTAAGTCTTTATATGCAAAACCAATTATGGAAATTTCTTTATTAAAAGTAAACAGCTTTCTTCTTAGTGTCACGGACATTTCAACAATTTTTTACCGAGGAAAAACACGATTAACATTACAATGTATTGTGTTTCCTCGCTCCCATACGCTTTTTTCTCCCAATTTATTTGTTTTATAAATAAAACAGATTAAGTTTCGAACGTCAAGGTGCAAATTAAATCGAACGGAACTGTGAAATAACAATTTGTGTAAAAAGAGAATCACCTTACCTGTTTCTCTATTTTTATTGAATTAACAAACTGAAATGAACTTATTTTTGTTGTTATTAATTTTGCGATAATTTCTTAGGGTAACTCACCTGATGCGCTCCTTGTCAAGGATTCTGTACTATTGATTTTTAGGGAGTTCAAAATTAATGTTAATTACGATGAAAGGGGAAAAGGTTAAATAATTAAAAGTGACAACTTTGAACTTGCATTGTTAGGTGCTCGAAGTTGATATTCCATCTTAATTATAAATTTTTAACCCTGACCTTCAGTGGAATTAAAGTACATTAAAATTTGATTGATATAAATCAGTTTTATTATGCTATTCAATTGTAATACTGCACTAGGTGTATGTGAAATAGGTGTAGATGTTGTCGTTTTCTACCTTATTCTATTGCTGTAATTGAAACGATAAGAAAAAATCTTTTGCCTGAATATTTTTTAATTACATTAATTTTCGCTTAATTAAATTTCATATAAAAGAACCTTTTCTCAGGAGTGCTTTAGAAAGACAATATAGGTAAGTATTGTGTAAAAGATGGTTAAACATTTGTAGAACAATAGAACAAACAATTTATAGAACAATCAAAAGAGATTTTTGTCAATAGTTTAAATTTTGAGTCTTAAAAAATTATCTGTCTGTATTTAATAATATAAAATGGAATTTCCCACATTGTGCAACGAAATGCAGTTTCATGCATTGTTTGAATGCAAAAAATTACACTTTTGTGGACTCAGTGTAACAAAGTAGTTACAGTAATACCCCAGTTTACGCGATTAATGCGTGGCAAAAAAAAAGTTAAGCACACTGCATTTTTCTGGCAGCCAATCATAGATCTAGTTAACGCTCTGTTAGCTGACGCCGCTGTTAACTTCTGCAACTGGCGCTAAGTCTTCTGCAAGGCATTTCTCCCTTCCTCGCAATCTTCTGTTGTTTTTATGCACGGAGCTCCAATGTTCTTTCTGAAAAATGGAATATTATTCAAAAGTAGAATTGCGTCAGATACAACACTTTGTCTACAACTCTTTAAATAAAACATTTATTAACTACACTTAAATGTCAAAGTTGTTAAAATGTCGAAATTACAGATAAATACTTTATAATCCAAAGTTATAATTAAAACCGATTGTATTAAAAGAGTTGAAAGTAAACCTGCCTAAGATTCAACTAACACATATTACCTACGCGAGACTGGTGTTCTTTCAGAAGTATTTTTTTAGTATTGGTTTATGCATATAAACTAAATCCTTTCATCAAGAAAAACGCAGTTTTACAAATGATTACCTGAGTTACCACAAATGTTTTTCCAACTTGGAACATTCCAAAATTATTTTGGTAAACACTTGATACACTAATATATTGTTTTAATTTTTTTTTTGGAAGCTTTGTATTGTGAGTAATATCAAAAACTGTTTTGTGTAGTTTTTTTAACTCGCAGTTTCCCTAATTCGATTTTTTTAACGGTCCCTTGAAGATTCGACTTGGAAAAATTCCAATGTATTTATTGTTTTATTGCGTTGTGGAAACTTGCTAAATGTTGAGATTTGTTTTATCAAACTGGGAAATCAGAATTAGATTCCGATAGATATACATATAACAAAAATTATTCTTCAACTGATAAATGAATATTACAGCTAGTGACATTTTAATATAATTTCCGACAATCGTTTCTACATCGTTTAATTTCTTGGTTCGTAATAAACGCAAAAGTGCGTTGTAAATTCGATGAGAGAAGACACTCTTAAGCTTCCCTATAATAACGGATTAAGGTTACAGAGAAATTTCGTTGCTGTGTATATTATCTTCATAATTAAATAAAAAACTACCTCATCGATTTATTTTCAGAATTAGGACTCTATTTCTCTTGATTTATGTTTTGGTTATCGTTTAAATGGGTTATTAATAGGCTCCCACGAAACCGTTCCTATGTATTCTGACGAACCAAATCGGCTTTAACATTATCCTGAATATCCAAATCTGCGTGCTTAATTGCATGTGTTTATATTCGATCAGCATGCGTAACTATCTCTGACAGAAACAAGTACAATTAGTTTCCAGATAATTAATAGTGGACATAATATTGTCCCGAATTTCATCATCCATCATCCTGGAAAGTTGTGAATGTGGTATGTCCTGCTGCGAAGAGCGAGTGTACAATGCGCAAACGTGTATCTTATCGTTAACGATAACAGCACCAAATAGTACTCGGGCTAATTTTAATGCCTTTACGCACACAACGTGTATAATTGATGGGGGGTTTGTGGGCCGGTAGGTGGCATCTGAGGGTGACGCGCGGATACATGCACGCATGTCAACAGCGGACACGCATAAAGATGCCATATATTTGGTTGACACGCATGGTGCTTAGTTTTTTGTTACAGGGGCGGCATTTACAAATAGAAGCTGTCTAAATTTGTTTTCTTACATTAAAGGATTACTGTAATTGCCACTGCCATATGGGGTGGAAAATTGATTTAAATTCATCGAATGGCTGTTGCTACAAGCATGAAAATGGATGGTTTAAATGAGTAAACATTGAACAATCGAAAAATTTGAGGGGAGACAACCGTTTATTTAAGTTGCAGCTTGTGATATTAACTTTCTTCGGGTTAGTGCGACCTGCTGGTGACAACTTGAACGCCTCTGATCGATGATTTTCATTCAATTGAATGTGACTTTTGATTAATGTGATGCTATAATTTTTTTTTGTATATTTACCAAAGTTTAAAATTATTGAATGCCAAAGTAATGATGGAAAAATTATTGATTTTCATTATAAAGTTATAATAAGTATAAGTATAAGTACATTTGCTTAACGATAACATAAAATAACATAACATAAGTAATAACTAGAATAAATAAAATATCTCATTAAGAAAAGAAGAAAGCTAACAACGTTGCCTCTCTTTATAGTCAAACTTATTCGTTGCTTCAAATATGTTTTGGCTTGAGTAATTCCCGTTGTTTGAACAATACGCCTCCCCAAATCTTCAAGGAGAGAAAGGGAATCAGGTCTCCAAGGACCCAAAGTTTCCACAGCGAAGGCGACGAAAAAATAATCATCAGAAATTGCCTTACATTTTTTTTTCTTAACATTTTCTGCCAAGTGTGCAGCAGATCTTGCAGAAAATGAAGAATCAGGCAAATGTGAAGGGTCAAGTGTAACCGTACAAGTAAAATCCCAAACTAAAGATTTACCTACTTTCCATGGAATAACTATAATACCATCTGGACGTTTGCCATCATCCTTCAGAATACTAGGTTCAAGGATACAAGGGATGTTGGCAGAAGAGAAAGCACGTTTAATAATGTTATTAATATAGCTGTGACGAGAGAGTCTACCAGCACTTTTAATGCACGATAAACCATGATGACCCAACGAGTCTAGAGAAAAACCGCACGAGCATATATGAGGATGAGGATGTCCAATCTAAGTGAAATTGCAATTTGTAAAAAGTTTTTTCTAAAAGAGTACCTAATTTACAAGATGGAAGAGGTTCAAGCCAAGTTCCAGATTCAAGTTCAGATCCAGCTAATAAGATAGCATTTTGTGTGATACTTGAGGAAGATAATAAATTTTGAAATATTTTCTCACAGATAGGCAAGTCCCAATTTCTTTGAATAGAAAGCTCTTTTGGAAGTAAAGACGAATTAGAAATTTCCTTCCAATAATCAACAGCCTCGTTAAGGGATGTAATTTCAAAATTAGAAAAACTAGAAGGTAGAATGGACATAATAAGTTCAGAATTAGAAAATATAGAAGACAAAAAGGCAGACGAGGAAATATCAATTATAGACCTTATACCTAATCCACCAAAACGGATTGGTAATTTGGCTTCGAGTCCAAGATCTTACTGTAAATTTAATATTCAAAATTTTTTCCAAAGAAGAAATAACAATATTATCCAATTCAAGACACTCATTTTTAAATTTCCAAAAAGGACAACATCTAAGATTATAAGTGAAATTAGGTATCGAAAGACAATGGCGGAGTAAAAATAAACTAATATGAGGATTAATTGTACATAGATTTGAAGAAAGTAAAGAGAATGAATGAATTTTTTTAGAAATGAATGGAGCAATTGCTGCTTCGAAAATAGGACAACCAAGAATAAAAAGATCTTCAACATTACAAACGTGAATATAAGGAGCTAATAATTCGAATCTCTCCAAAATTGAAGACTTGTCTAATTCCGAAACATTATTAAGGAAGAAAAGTTCGCATTTATTGAAATTAAGAACCAAACCAATTTTCTTAAATTCGGAAATTATCGTTTCTAAATCTTGTAAGACATCAGCCACCTAAAGAACCATCATCTAAGTACCACACATTTAATTCTGAATTCAAATTCTTAATAATTGAGTATTTTCAGGGAGAAATGTGTTATTTTATACTGAAGGATTTTGTAATTTGTTAATGCATTGACTTCAGTGGGAACATAATATCAACGTTAAAACTAGGTAAAAACTGTTGGGTCGGATGGTAATTAAAAATTAATATTTACTGGTGGTCAACTTTATACGTAGGCCTACCACATGGCCACTGTTTACTTTTCTTCGGTCTACTTACACTGCGAGCAGATCTGGGGGAAACCGAAATGAGCGTAATAATTTAAAATTGACGTTATATGCATGTTTTCTCGAATGTGCAATGGTCGAATATGCTCCCCCACATACAAAACGCCCTTTGATTAATTTCGAGCAGCTGCAAAGTTGCAACCGCAAAATTTCGAGATGAGCGGCAATTTTAATAAATGGGAACTATTCCTTTTTCCCACAATGAAATTCTAGCAGTTAGGCGAACGTAAAAGACCTGCAAGTAATATATGCACATAATTGCGCTATTGCGCTGGTATAAGGCTAGAAATTTCCGGTTTTAAATGTTAATTGTCGGCGTTAGTTTTCGGGAAAAAAAATAAAAACTGATTTTTTATAAAAATACTATTTCCTAATTTCGTCAAATTTCACTTTTCAGGATCACTATGATTAAAACAAAGATAACCAAAGTAAAAAAATAATTCAAAAGCTGTAATTAGTCTAAAATTCCCTTATATTGGAATCTCAAGAGTAAAAGTAATAATTTATGACTGTAAATAGTCGTTAGTAGTTTCCGCAGAGGTAAGTGCGATTTAAACTTATGACATTGTAAAAATTTGTCACTGACGAGTGGAAATCGGTCGATGTGAACAACAGGAGCGTACCTAAGTCGAGCCTTTTTACATTCTTGTAGATTTCTAAAATTTACGTAAATTGCAAGTCCTCTAATAAATTAAGATTATGAGTACGACGATACTTTAAAGTGTGAATGTTGAATTATTTTTTTTAACCCGAAGACAACTTATTACATATTTCGTTTGAAATATTTTCGGTGCAGTTATGGAAAAGGGACAGACCAATCCAGGTGCCTGTTACCTACTTCCAGTTTCGGAGAAAATTTTACAATGCCGTACATTTAAATCGTACTTAACTTTTCGGATACTTACTAAGGACTATTTATAGTCATAAATTATTACTTAAGATTCCAATATATTTTAGAGTAATTACAGTTTTTGGAAGTTTTTTTTACTTTGGATATCTTTTCCTTAATAATACTGATCTTGAAAAGTGAAATTTAACAAAATTGGGAGATATTATTTTTATAAAAAATCAGTTTTTATTGTTTTTGTCGGAAACTAACGCTGACAATTAACATTTAAAACCGGAAATTTCTAGCCTTATACCAGAGTCATACGTTCATCAAATTTCAAATAAATAACTTTCAATTAAAGCACAATTTTGGGGTTGGTCACAAATGATGGGACACCCTGTACTATACCCATCAGAATAGGCGGCTAGAAGTGTTGTGAATCAAATTAAGTAATATTCTAAAATAACATTATGAAGTGAGAACTGTTTATTAATAAAAACTAGGTGAACTTAAAAAAAAAACTAGGGCCGAACCTGTTTCGTGTTCTATTTGTATTAAAACGTAAAATAACTCATTTTAATACCTCATCATGAAATATCTCGACAAACAATAAAACAAACAGTAAAACAAGCAATCACTTTAGTGCTGAGTTTTTACGACACTATTAATTGGTAAAATGTTCGTGGTCAGGTAGGGTAACGCTCCGTGCGCGGCCCTGTCGTAAAACTGTCGTTTTCTATTCCACACCGTAATGCAGGACCATAATCGCTACCACTTCGTTGTATAATTACTGTTTCGCGCTTTTTAAGGCCAGTTTCTTACTTTTTAATTATCCACAGGTAACAAATCCCAAAGAATATGGTTCTGAAAGAATTCTAGGAATGCTTTTAAATTATTTTTAAAAAATTAATTTATATTGTACTATTAGACACCGACAAATAAGGCTGTGAATGCACGATAGGCAGGTACCTATTTTGACCAGCTTCATTCGTGTGTTACAAAAATAAAATGAAAATGTGAAAACGAAAATGATGTTACTTTGAATTTAAATTTAAAAAAGGGAGACAGCGGCACGCGGTGTTCCCAAGCGGTCACCCATCCAAGTACTGACCGCGCTCGACGTTGCTTGACTTCGGTGATCAGACGAGAACCGGTACTTTCAACGTGATATGGCCGTTGTCTATCTGAGAAACGAGTGACAAGGTATAAAAGGGGAATATCTGCTAATTTATCTAAAATTTATAATTTTCATAATTACTAATTGGTTTCTTAGAACACGACATAAATAAATATTTGCGACACCATTTCGTATCTTGATGAATATCTGTTATTGTTAACGATTTAAAACAGCTAAATCGAACAAACTTCCAAATTAATATGATTGTCCTTCGTACAATTATTTGTGAAGCAAATTTCGAAGTTTAATCTATAATTTATTTCGGGAAAGAGCATATTTTTACTAATTTCAATAAATCATTTTTCTAGATACTTTATTTAAACATACTGTCAAGTAAACTAACACAAATATTACAACACAATGCAATAAAAAAATTTGTTTTTTCCAAAATGTATTACCTACAAACTGTAGTTATCTCCATGTATCTACTGCTGGTACTCATGTGTTGCTTAAGGGTGAAGAAATTATTGCAATATAGTCTGCATGGGAGGCGCTTAATCAGCTTCACGTCATAACGTCGTATATTACATGATGTTACATTTTAGAAACATTCTTAGAATAATTTTTCTTAATGTTATCATAAATTATATCATGCTTATAAATGCTAATATTTCACATAATTCACGTACAGGGTGTCCCATCACTTGTGGCCACCCCCAAAATTGAGCTTTAATTGAAAGTTATTTATTTGAAATTTGGTGCACGCATGACTGGTATAATGCTAGAATTTCCCAGTTTTAAATGTTAATTGTCGGTGTTAGTTTTCGACAAAAAAATAAAAACTGTTTTTTTGTAAAAATAATATCTCCCAATTTTGGCAAATTTCACTTTACAAGATCAGTATTATTAAGGCAAAGATATCCAAAGTAAAAAAAAAATTCCAAAAGCTGTAATTAGTCTAAAATACCCTTATATTGGAATCTTAAGAGTAAAAGTAATAATTTGTGACTATAAATAGTCCTTAGTACTATCCGCAAAGATAAGTACGATTTAAATGTATGGCATTGTAAAATATTCTTCGAAACTGGAAGTAGGTAACTGGTATCTCAAATGGTCTGTCCCTTTTCCATAACAGCACCGAAAATATTTCAAACGAAAACTGTAATAAGTCGTCTTCGAGTTAAAAAAAATAATTCAACATTCACACTTTAAAGTATCTTATTACTCATAATCGTAATTTATTAGAGGACTTGCAATTTACGTAAATTTTAGAAATCTACAAGAATGTAAAAAGGCTCGCCTTAGGTACGCTTCTGTTGTTCACATCGACCGACTTCCATTCGACAGTGACAAATTTTTACAATGTCATAAATTTAAATGGCACTTACCTCTGCGGAAAGTACTAACGACTATTTACAGTCATAAATTATTACTTTTACTCTTGAGATTTCAATATAAGGGAATTTTAGACTAATTACAGCTTTTGAATTATTTTTTTACTTTGAATATCTTTGTCTTAATCATAGTGACCCTGAAAGGTGAAATTTGACGAAATTGGGAAACAGTATTTTTATAAAAAACCAGTTTTTTTTTTCGAAAACTAACGCCGTCAGTTAAGATGTAAAACTGGAAATTTCTACCCTTATATCAGAGTCGTAATTTCAAATAAATAATTTTCAATTGAAGCTCAATTTTGGGGATGGCCACAAGTGATGGGACACCTTGTACAAGATGTTTCATAAATCGCATCCCAAACTGAAATATATCCAATTTTCATTTGAATTTTATCTGATTGAAATGGGTTTATCAGGCATATTTGGCCAATGTAAAAAAAATATTAGCAGTAAGTAGTGATGTTTTTATTTCAAATAAATTTGACGTTTCTGTAAGTTATTATACAACGAGTGAAAATCGGCAAAATGGTTAGAATGCTTGCAAATGTGTTTTCTACCCTGTTTCAATTTCAGAAAGAAAAAAAAACAATTGTGAACCAACGATTTCCAAAGTTCCTAACTAAGTAATTAACGATTGAAGATCGAACACGTAATTAATAAAAAAATGTTCAAAAACGTATCTGTTACCTCCCGTTTCAGTTTGGAATGCGACTTATGCATCACTCTGTATACAATATGTGAAGAATTTTAACGTGAATATTTTAAAACTTAAAAAATTATTTTATTAGTTTTCCTTATGTAATATAATATTTAAATGTGACATGAAAATTGGTTAATGTTGCTAATTAACCAATTTTGTAACGTTTGCTTGTAACAATTTTTTATAAAACAAAATTTATTTGGCGGTTCACACATATTTTTTAATCAGTGTCTTTAATTTAAACGTGAAAGTATTTTTATCACGAAAACTCAATTTCGATTAACACTGGCTTAAATTTATTAAGCAGAGAATTTTTTTTAAAGTTATTCGAGAGGCTTAGACGCATAAAAACAAAATTCAATGGCAATTCCGCCGTAATAAATCCGAACGATTAAACCAAACTGTCGCTGTAAGCAATGACAAGGAATTTTTTCCTACCGGTTTTGCGTTAAATCGTGGGATAATCTCGGACAAGAAATCGAAATAAATCTCTGATAAGAGGAAGTATCGCGTTCCATTTACAAGCTAATTATCTCTTGTATAAATTGAACGTTTTATTTTTTATTTTGTAACCGATATTTGATACCTATCTAATCATGTTAAATTTAAATGCAAACTTATCACCTAATTGGTCGATCAGTGTTGTTCCTGTCGGCGGTATTTCATTTTATATTTATCTCGATTTCCACACCGAGTCGAAATCGACTTAGACTTAATTGAATAGCGCTGTACCCTGATTAGCTGATTAAAAAGTTGAATCCCGGTTTTGTACGCTGATAATTTGAGAAATTCGCGGAATTCTTATAACGATAAAATTGATGGAATTTTATTTAAATTAATCTCGGGCATAATTTTCATATTACCTCTTAAAAGCTGCTTTATTTATATTTGAATAATTAATGGTTTATGTCAACACTCGGATAAAGAACAAAATTTTTCAAACATGCATCTACCCTGTCACATAACCGGGGGACTGTAGGGTTGGTTTTAGCATTTGACATATTAAAGTCCGTAACATTATTATGATCTTGCATGAGATTAGTACAAAAAGGTGGATTTCGATGAATCCAGCGCTTTTTAAAAAGGTCGCTTTTTGTGTTTTTTATACTCGAGCAGTATTATTTTAACCCTTCATAAAAACAGAACGCTCTGATAAGATTTAAACGTATCCCTTCGTAATTTTCGCAGTCAAATAAAAAGGTTTCATGCCCCGGCGTTATATAAATTACGGGTATGTTTGGTGGCCTAATTCACAGGATTAAATTTATCATTAGATTAATAACTAATGTCTTGAACGTTGGAGCTTCCAGGCATTCTTCGCCGATCCTCTGGCTACAGAATCTTGAACTGCATCCGAATTTAGTTGAGAGGTGGAGCGTTAGAGTGCAGTAAGCGTAAAAATGCCCCAACTTGCGGAAATAATTTTTCCCGCTGCATGGATTTATCGATTTTATCACAACAGTTTTTAGTTGGTTAATTTAAAGTATCAGTCAGTGAAATACTTAAATTCCCCTTTTTGTGCGGATTTTCTAAAACATTTAGCTTGATTCTTTTTGCCCTTACTATCAACCCTCATTTCAGTAATTGCTGTTCACTTCCACGAATGATTTTGTAATCAGGTCTCTCATTGAGGAATCTCAGCCCTTCTGTGAATGCGTCGTAAAACCCTTTTCTTATTGCAACCCGACCAAGTAATGGAATTTTTGGATATGATACAAAAAAAAGTAATTTATAGCAGAACCCTTCAAAAAATAATTTTTTGTGGTTTGTTGGTTCGCAGATTTTGCTACACATTAATTTTATTTCTGCATTCTTAATATTGCATGATATGAATAAACTTTTATATTTCCTACTGTCGCGTCGTTGAATTAAATTATGAATATATTCAATATTGTTATATACAGTAGACTCGCGTTAGTACGAACATCAATAATATCATTGAATGAAAACACCTTGAGATTTTTCTGTATACTTTCTATAGTGGTAAGATTCGCTTATTCGAACAGAATAAGAATAAATAAAGACACAAATAGTCTTTGATAAATTTTAGATAAATAATAAGAGTGTTTTAGTTTCGAATGAAGTTACTAATATTTGTGTTTAATGTTCATACATAAATATAAGTTATGAAATTGCTAATAACCTGTATTATTTATTGCATTATTTCGTAGGTAATTTTTAGAAAATTGTATTTAGTAGTTGTAAACAACTTTAGGTACAGAAATTGTAGATGTTATTAATAATAATTAATAATAAATATATAAACAAAACAATATTGTTTTGTTTTAATTAATGCAGGGAAGGACAAATTCAAAATTATATGCGTAACCTGTAAATCTAGAAGAAGGTTGACTGCATATTTTTAAGTTTATTTTTATCAAGTTAAGAAATACACCTAATCTCGGATAACTGAAAAACGCGATTAATTCAAATTAACTTTTTAATAAGTGCGGCTAGCAAAAATACGTATAAATACAAATTTATTCATTCTAAGGTAAGGTTAATTATGCCCAATTCCATATTCGATTTCAAGCAATTCAGGTTGTTCCAAATATAGTGACGTAGCGGCGTGATGTTCACGTGCTACTTGAATTTCTATTGGTTACTATCAATTTAGGGTGTTATTCTCATTCATCACATTAATACTGTAAGGTCAGTTGGGGTAAGTGTGATAACGGGGTAAGTGTAATGACGACATTCACAATCGTAGAAAAGCACAATAATATGGATGTAACATCAATGTTCTGTAGTTCATGCATTTCTGAACACATTTCTAAAAACGTAAAATAAATAAATAAAACAATTTATTTCTTTAAAACCTACTAAAAAACTATGTGCTTCACACTTACCCAATAGATTCTCGGTGAGAAAAATAGATTCTCGGTCAGAAAAATCACATTCTGAGTCAGAAAATGGAGATTCTAAGTCAGAAAAATCGATTCTCGGCCAGAAAAATCACATTCTGAGTCAGAAAAAGCAAATTTTGAGTCAGAAAAATCGATTCTCGGTCAGAAAAGTCACATTCTGAATCAGAAAAATCAGATTCTCAGTCAGAATAATCGATTCTCGGACAAAAAATCACATTCTGAGTCAGGAAACTCAGATTCTGAAACAGAAAAATCAATTCTGGGTCAGAAAAGCCACATTCTAAGTCAAGAAAAGCAGATTCAACAGATTCAACGCTTGTTGTAGTCATTTGAAAACAAGAAAATGAAAAATTTTTTTACCTTCATGAAAATGTGGATCTTAACATAAGTCAAAAAAAAAAAAATTGACCTGAAAATGTGCACTGCAATTTGCATGGTTTTACCTAGGAAAACCGACTCTTAAGATTCAACCCTTGTAATCATTTGAAAACAAGAAAATGGATTTTTTTTTAAATCTGAGCACACTTTATGAAAATGTACACTGCAATTTGCATGGTTCTACCTAAGAAATCCGACTCTTAAGAGTCTACCCTTGTTGTAATCATTTGAAAACAAAAAAAAAAAACGGAAAACTGCATCAACCGAGATTAGAAGTGATTATTTTTCTTTAGAATACTTTAAGCACAGATATTATTACACGTACCCCGTCGTATGAGGCAAACGTGATAGATATAACAGCATGTTTTAAAAAAAAAAATCAAAAAGGAATAAATTATCATCAGATTTACGAAAACACTTACTTATAGTGTAGATGTAGAACAATATAGTAAACAGTATGTCAAATTCTTTTGAAGTTTTTTCTACATCTGATTTTTTTAAATCATCGATTGAAGTGTCACTTTAAAAAATTATAACGCACTTGCTTACTTCATGCAAATGGAAAGGAAATTAGTAAAATTGTTGAATGCGTGCTTTTGTGCAATATTTCAGGCTGACCCGTTTGATTTGCACCAAATTGTATAAAAAGATAATGTTTGTGTAGTTTATTGATTAATGAAATCAAAATGACTCCTGTCAAATTCAAAAGATGGAATAGGAATTAATTCTTATACCCAATACATAATAAACATTAAAGCATAGTGTTATAATTGAAATTAGAAAATTGAGGTGTTGGTCTAAGGAATTCACCCACAAACTTATTAATTAATAATGAACAAAGGCAGCGACACAGTTTTCAGTTTTGGCTGATAAATTAAATTATGTTAAAAAATGTGAAATTAAATTTTAAAATGGACCTGTTTTTGGATAATTTTTCAAAACTCAACAGTTGCAGCTTTCTCATAGTGTTGCGTTACTATTGCCACTGTATCTGTATTACTGTACTGTATCATTTGATGAGTGAGGACTAGCGATTCATCGTTCATTTTCTTTAATTCAATGTAATTGTAAGTTTTGTATCCCTCAGCTTCGTTTCGCGCTGTCTTACAAAAATACTTTCAAGAAAAAGAAACTTTCTTATAATTCGAAATAAATGAGAAAATAATAGAAACGAACGAAATAATGCAGTGGCGGTTTTAATGAAACTCTTAGGAATTTCAAGTTTAAATTAAAATGTAGATTTCTGTAAAGGAATCTCTCCTTAAATGAACTCCACCGCCCGTGGTGTACCAGGCAATAAAATCTTTGCAGAGGGACTTACAAGGAACATGACTTGCCTGTTCTAATTACGTTCCAGCCTCTTCGATGAATATATGTTTGATTACTCCCGTCTACAGACTATTCGCTGGAAGTTTAATATCGCCAGACCAATTTTCGCATATAAATATCGAAGGATGACTTTCGTGTAATTAAATGCGTGAAACTTAACTCAAAATTGGTTTCATTTTCCACCTGCTTTTCCATTATTTTATTTAAATCCAAGTTTTAAGGGTCGACTTTATTCGGGTTCTTACACTTGATATTGAGCCACCCAATCGTCAATTTATAAAGCCTATCAGAACGGACAGCCTCTGTGTTGATCCCAAAGAGCAGCGGCTTTTGGAATTTATTTTCAGTGGCGACTCGTCAACGAACATAAAATAAATACAGGAAGTAAACAAAAAATATATGAGTTTTCCGGTTATTTATTTAATTGGAGGTGCAATTTCGTTCACTTCGAAATTTGTAATTTTTTCCTTGTGCGATTTTGTTCGATTTCAATTTTTCTGTAATAGGAAAACGAGTCGACAGTGTTGCTTTTATATCACAAGTGTTGTCCGTATTCTATAGAAAGACATTGATAAGTCGAAGACGAGTGGTAGTAAGGTCACAATAGACCAGCAACCTTTGACCTGAGAGTTTTCCTTTGCTATGTAAATTCATTCTTTGATATATATTCTCTCTCTCGACTTCCGTTTGTTATACGTACATACCTATACACGTTGAATACACAAACAGAGATACGCAGGATTTATTGCCATTATAAAGAAATTTTACTTAAAAGATCTATGCGAAATACATTTTACAGCACTTTATCTAGTTGAGAAGTTGTGCCGGTATGTTACATGGGGAGTACGTGAAAAATTTTAATTTTCTGAATCGCCGATAAAAATGTCGCTTTTTAGACAGTCAAGAATGTTTTATTTATTATTTATAGATGTGGTCTTAAGTCAATTCAGCGGCTGTGATTCAATTAACTGGCAGTTATACAGGGTGATGAAAAAAATGTGCCCATGATTGATATTGGGACAATGCTTTCTGTTGAAGCATTGTGGAAATCGCAACAAAAGTGGTCCAAATAGATTCTGTTTAAAATTAAAACAGTTTGTCTAAGAGCATAACGTGGCAATACTGCACATATTTCTTTTTCTAAAGAATTACTTTCAGGTAGGCCTACTTCTTGTATCTAAGCAACCAAAACTGACAGATACTGTCACTTGCGTAAGACAAACAACTGTCACGTTGACATACCTTTTTTTATTTCAAAAGAATTTAATGTAATTAAACAAGAATACACAACAAACAGGTAATTGAAGGGCTGTATGCAAAAAGTCCCTAAGTGACGTAAAAATTTTCTACTATTTGCACTATTTCTGATAAGAATAGATGAACTTTCGGTCGCACTTACTGATTCCCGTTTAAACGGCCCCTAACCATGTTATTTAGTAGAAACAGATCAGTCAAAAACGAAATAATGTAATTTCCAGATCAAATTGAAACATAAAATCGCAAATATCTCAGAATAGGAAAAGGTGACTTAGAATCACTGTCGCTCTAATCCTTGTATGCTTCGTCCTGATCCAGTTTCAATAGCTTCCACAACTGCTTCCTCCAACGGTGTTGTATGAACTTCACGAGGTCGTCTACCGTTTACAGAAATCGGTACTATTTGGCAATTTTCTCTTAATTTTTGCTCCACTTTTCTAATTACGTTAGCATCTGGATGACGTCGATGTGGATACACTCTAGCATATTTTGTAGCAGCTTCCGATGCGTTATTATCTGTCTCACCCAAGCGGAGCAACATGTCTAGATATTCACTTAAATTGTATTCCATTTTAAGACTTTTTAGGACATTTGAGTTGTATCGTTCAAATTTGACAAGAGAACTGACATTGAAAAGTGAATTATTGTTACCAACGTTTCCTAGGAGATTGGCGATGTTGCAACATTAATAAATTTTCCTCGGAGCCAAGAAACCGTACTTTTGACATCGGTAATAAAGTTGGTTTCCATAGATTTTTTACACTTTTTTTAAAAAGCTCCATCAACTGCATCAAATTTAGACCCTAACAATGAAATTATTACAAAATTGTTAATCGTATAGATTTTTATTGTCTGAATAGGAAAGCTTATATCTTGGTGAAGAGACAACAAATTTTATTTTGGCTTTCAAATTCGTGTTTCGTTAGAAATCGTCTATAACATGTAGCTACTCACGGGCTCCTTTATTTCATCACCCTGTATAAAACCATTGTGATGACCTTTTAAAGACCCTCTGTAAGTCGTCGTGCCATTTTCTTATCATCATAAAATGATGAGGAATTGTGATATGTAGGAGAAACTTCCATCATGGAACACTTTTTATTTTTTATTTTTTTATTCACAATCAGTTAGTAACATGCAACTTTTCTAACCCCATAAAGGTTGGAAAGTGAGCGATTCCATGAATACATTTCAACCGGTCAGAAATAGTAAAAAGGAGTCAGTAATGAGGCGTAATCGGTCAGAAATGAAACCATTTCCAACCTGTGAGGGCGCTACTATCGATTTAAACTATAAATGCCAAATTAACATATCTAGAGTATGCAACCAACTTTTCTCACGTGCATGGACGGTGAACGCAATTGATTTTTAATTATTTTTTATTACTATAATGTTGCTTGCTTTATTAAATGATTGATTGTGAATAAAATAGTATACAAACCTCCTAGCAAACCTAATCCAAATAAGTGTACCAGTGAATAATAGATGAAAAAGTTTTCCTTTTGAATGACTTTTCTTTCAAATAAGCTTACTTACAGTGCTACCATCAAAGTAATCCCACGGACATTTACACAATTGCAAAAGCCGCGTTTAGCTATGAGCTTTTACATGATGTGATGTTTTTTATTTATATAAATTCAGATTAAAAAACGGATTACGGTTTCGTGTTCTATCTTTTTTAGCGACTTGTACAAGCGAGGTAGTTACCCACTATAAACAGGTGAAGCGAAACTCTAGTGTTTATTGCGACCCCATTAACCGCCGTGAATATAACGCTACTTAACTAACCCATTCTATCGTTACTAAATTCGGAAACAAGTTAAGTCAATTACGCTGTTAATTTGCTAATTAATGATTAAGCCGCGGCTAAATACAATCGATGCGACGTACAGTATGCCAATGAAATGAATATTTGCCGAGTACGATCTCGTAGCCCTTTTTCTGTATGTACAATGTTGTTTGTGTTTGCAATTAAGCGACTGCTCATCAACCTTTGTGTAATTTATTTAAAGGAGCACAATACACAAAAAATAAGTTCGTTTAATTTAAAAGTACGTTTGATTCCAAGAACAGTGGTATATGTGTTATGTTTCTACTCAGGTTATTTGATGAGTTATAATAAATTTAAAATAGGCGCGTGACGTCACTGGTCCTTGCTCATCGCAGCGACCTATCTTATACGTGTAAAAAATGCTCCCTTCACACGATAATTTACCTACCTTTAAACTATATTTTCGAAATTTTGTTACAAGTATTTCGACTGTTTTTTTTTTGCACTGAAATATCTTCTAAAACAATTTGTTTTTACATTGGATTTTTACCAAATAGTTTTTAATAGTTCTGACTACAATAATTTAACATTAAATAATAACTTAAAAAGATTTTTTTTGTTCTCCTTTATTTATTTATTTATTTCTAGCATCTTTACTTTTTTCTGTTTTTTAGCCCCTCTTTAAGTAAAATAAAATGAAACGCAACAGTGTATACAGGGTACCTGTAACACTCAGCCAATTAAAAAAGTCTATATACAGGGTCTTTCACAACTCGCGCTCTAGAGAAAACTGACATGTGCCGACGACAATAGGTTGCAAGAAAGTGCAAACGAAAAACAATTAATGGCTTGCATAAGAGAGTTGTGAGACATCTAAGTTCCACCAATTCCAGAAAGGGAACTCTCAGGTGTTAATATGAATAAAATCGGTTGCTAAGGTTATAAATTGGCACAATTAAATAATGTCAGAATGACATGCCCGCTAAAGTGTCAACATCAACATGTTAGGTTAAGGCAGATGTCATTCAAGATGTCACACTCGCCATCATCTTAATCAAGTTTAGGTTTGTTAAATAAAACAACAAATGGCGGTTCTGAAAAGAACCTTTATTATAACGCGTGAACTTATGTTAAAAAGCAGGAGGAATGGTGTAACATAATAATAACAACAGAAACAACATAGCTAAGAGGAATCACGAAACGAGAAATAAATACAATCAGAGCAAGTGCTCAAAGTGGCCTCCATTCATTTGCAAGCATAACCGTGCCCGCCGCAACAGACTCCGTTTAGAATTTGTAGCCATTTCAGGAGTAATTGTAGCAAAAGCTTCCTGAATGCGACCCCTGAGTTGCTCTTCTGTATCAATAGGGTGCCTGTACACAACATTTTTAACGTGGCCCCAAAGAAAGAAATCCAGAGGATTTAAATCGGGGGACCGTGCAGGCCAGTTTTGTGGACCGCCACGACCTATCCATCGATCAGGATACTGTTGATCCAAAATTTCTCTAACTCGTCGACTGAAGTGTGGTGGTGCGCCATCGTGTTGAAACAAGTCGTTAATACGGAAAACAAGTGGAATGTCTTCAAGCAAATTTGGAAGTTCTGTGTCCAAAAATTTGCATAAATGGCTCCCGTTAACCGTGCAGGAAATTCAAAAGGTCCTACCTAAAGAGGGAAGTTCGATGACATGTAAACTAATTTCTATTGCAGACATACCACACGATTCCCTAATAGACCAGCCCACAAATTTAGGGAAAATCTTTTCGATTTGGTAGAACTTGACCTGTCTCGTGCGTCCTTGCAATCGTTCGCAGTATTACCTTGTGATCAGGGTGATTTCTGTCCGGAAAACGTTCGAAAAAGACCCTCGCTGCTTCCGTGCCGTTACGACCACATTCTCCAAAAATTATAATCATTTCGAGATAATCAGCGGCTGAATACATGATTATGGGCAGATTAAAACGTTTTGACTTGACTTTATCAAATTTAATTTGATAGTGACATTTTTCAAAAAACCCAGGCACCCACATAATTTTAAAGATTTGCTTTTTTATTATAACCTAGTAACGTAAAATTACGACACACACCTTGAGGGCGCCTGTCTCTGATTGGTTAACTTTAAGATGTCTTTTCTCTAATAGGTACCTTTCAAGTTAGATTTTATTTTCTTTACACACATCTTAATGCCGTCGCGCGTTTCCTCATTTTCCCTAGGGCGCGAGTTGTGAAAGACCCTATATAAACATGTGTCCGAAAACATAACATAACATAACATAACATAATTAGCACATAATTGTTATGAGAATTGCATTAATAAAGTTTAATTTTATTTAACTAGATTTGATGTCCTTAATACAAAAATAGTCAGATTGTACGTTATCGTCACCTCACCCTGTATAATGTATTTCTTTCAATTTCTTAATCCTGATAGCGATAGACAGTTTAGCTTGTTAACAAAGAATCTGAAAATGAACACATTGATAAAATCACTAATTTTATTGATCAATTATAAATCTTCAATTAACGTTACTTATTCAAAAGTATAAAATTGTAGAGCATCCCAACTTCCCATATATGGAGAACGTACTGCAAAATGAACTGAAACTGGAAACGATTTTGTATTGTCGTTTATAAGAAAGCTTATGTCGACATTCGATAATTGGTAAATATCCAGGTAAGTTAATGGTTATATCACTTTTGATTAGTGTTCGTAGGTTATTCGTCAACCATTCGCCACAGTCGTATGATTGTGGTGTCAAAATGATAACAATGAAGAATTCGATTATGTCCCATTTGTATAATTTGAATACCTAACTAATGTTTTGTTCAATTTGATAGTAGTAACGATGACATTGTCAGTTTCCCATTATTACTGTTCTTGCATTTGCCGTACCTACACTGAAATAAGTTTCTTATTTTCAGTAAGCAACCGAGAAAGTTTTGAGGTTTAAATTTCGTCGACGTATAACACGCACTTTTAAAATTACAAAATGAGCTCAAATTTACAGGTGCATGTTATACGCCGGGTATAAAAATTATTGCTCCAAAAATAAGAGAAATTGGGATATGCCCCCCTACTTTTATGACGGTCAGGCAGTTTAGGTGAGCTGTCATAAATAACTCAACTATTACAATATATTGGAATTGCAAAAGTGCAATTTCTTTTTGTACCTACAGAGACCTTGGGTAACAGATGCGTGTTATACGCCGAATATATGAAGAAAGTTAAGAAAGTTGTTCAAAATTTCAACTGCGTGTTATACGCCGGGATATATGGTATATATGTAGAATATGAAAAGTTTAACTTTTTTCCGTTCTATTAATCACACAATGTTAATTTGTTGTTGTGTTTTGCATATAGAAATATTAAATTGATAATCAAGGAAATGTCAAATTTTCGTGAATAAAAGTCGCCATTGATTTTTTGAACCACACTAGATACGAAAAAAATCATTCCCACTCGCGCTTTAATATTTATATTTGTTCCCTTAAGATTACAACCTCTAAATCTGAGTTGTACCAAACAACTTTTATAATAAGGAAGGGACGAGAATCATTTTTCATTCCCACACATTCGCAAACACGCGCGCTTATATCTCTTGTACGTCTTCAAGAAACCTAAGCCTAAACAATACTGCATGTCTCTATTTTTATATACATATCATCGACTTGTCCAACACAAAAAAGCGCTTTGTAAGCGTGTATTCGCATTATTCTGGTCGCATATTCTGCCCAGTGAATAATGGCACATTGTGCAAGACAAATGGCCATGTTTTCCACGGAGAGAAAGTAAAGAGGTAAAAAGTACGCGTTAAAATGTTATTTGGCCGTCGACTCGTCGCAATGTTCTAGTTTAAAACAAGCCAGTTGTGACCCGTAATGACCGGAACATATTTCGAATGGCTTCAAAAACAACGCAATGTACGAATCGCACTCATTATTTAAATGCTGATGAATGGGCTGATAAAACGCAATTACAACCGTTTGTTAACGTTTGGAGTTGGTAACTAATCGACCAATAACGACTACAACCTGTTTATAACCACGTTGCGTAATAACTGCAGTTCTTTTTTCGCCGATTCTGTCTGAAGAAAATCAAGTTCGATGGCGTTTACTGGCCTCGTTTGTATTCTCCAGCGTTGGTTTAATCTGATACATGTCACGCACCACCGACTTCATCTCAATAATAATAAAGTTAACATCTCCTACTGATGTATGTCTTGTACGTCATGGACGGAATAACTGATAATTTATCACTGACATACCGTGCGTTTTTTTTAACTTTTGTTCTGATGAAAATATTTAAACCATTTTTGGAACAAAGTTGGAAGATTCTTTAAACTATCGAATAGATTACAATTCAATATCCTAAATTGTCAAAAATGTTATGAAAAAAATAATTTTATAATTGTTTTCTTGCCACTATAATTTCTAGTAGACTGAAATGTTAGTTGACTTTTGTCACTTTGTTTAGGGAATCACTTAGTAGGGCCATTTTTTATTGACGGAAATTTGAACCAGCATAAATACTGAGATCTTCAAATGGAGGTAGGCCCGCAGTTGGCTTTAAGATTCAATGGAGCAATAATATTTCAACATGATGGAGCACCAGTCCATAGTGCTGCCATCGTCAGATAGTTTTGAAACAAAACATTTCCTGATAGTTGGATTGGCCAATATGGATCATTCCATTGGCCTGCTCGAAGTCCTGACCTAACACCACTCGATTTTTTCTTATGGGAGCATTTACGAACACAAGTTTACGACCTCATAAGAGATCAACCAGAAACTGTGGAAGAACTAAGGGCAAGAATAACTGAAGCTTGTAATTCCATTGCAGTACGAACTTTACAAAACACTCGAAGAAATTTTCAAGATCGCTTGGGACATTGTCTGGCAGTCGAAGGAAGACACTTTGAACAATTCCCTTGATAACGGACCTTTTCAAAAGTAAGAGACAGAATCATGCGCAGTTGCACTGCGCATCGGAGGTGCTGTCAAATTGATGACCTATTTAAATTTTGAAATTATGTAACACGAATCGTTACAAAAATTTAAAAACTTTAATTTTAGTGCAGTTGCGAGCGTATGCTTGTTTTAATGAAGGTTTTGTTCATGACATTTGCTGGGAAGAAGAAAATTTGCTAACAGTTAGAGCAAAATGCTATGAATCGCAGAAAGGAAACGAAGCTCCACATAAACTCAGGTTTGTACTCTGTGATAATGGCGTTAGGTTATACCCTTAATGGTGAGATGCTACGTACTGTCAATACTATACTACAGAATGGAAGCATAGGCGTTGACGAAGACCGATGTGAACAGACTGCAGGCGTCTGAGTTATGGATGTATCGAAGAATGTTGAGAATGTCGTGGGTAGAGAGAATAACTAATGTAGAAGTGATGCGACGAATGAATAAGGAAAAGGAAGTGATATTGACAATTACAAGATGAAAATTGTTATAGATGGGACACATTATGAGAGGAAAAGAGTATCCGCTACTTCAGGTCATTGTACAGGGAAGAATTAAGGGAAGAAGATCGGCAGGAAGGAGAGGAAACTCATGGCTAAAACAACCAATTATTTAGATCAGCGGTTTCAAAAATAAAAATCGCCTAATGGCACCTAAAGAAGAAGACACTACTAATCAGTGGCGGCTCGTCAGGGGAGGCAAGGGAGGCTAAGCCTCCTCATGATAAGATTGAAATAAATAAATAATTACATAATCAAATTTGATTTTCAATAAAATTCAGTATGAAATCATCAATTATTAGGTACTCAATTCAATAAATGGTAATATTTATTTGGTAGATAATATTCTTTTGCCATACCAGAACGGTCTTATTAAAGGGGATCTTCTATTTACAATATGGGACTTGAAGGTTGAATGTAAGCGCCAGAAATATGGTCGAGACCGGCCCGGAGACAATTTGCTACATTTGACTCCAACCATCTGCTTTAAGATATAGAATGAACAGATTTTGACCTTGAACGTTAAAAATGAGTGAGATGCAATACTTGAGTTAGAAAGCGTGAAAGCATTTCACTGGAGGCTACAGCTCCGGCTCACTCATACCCTAACACTCGTTCTTCTCGGTGCGTTTTGCGGGCCAAAACTCCCATTTATCCCTTGATTACTGAGTGCGACACGTCTACTGCAACTTGAATTAAGGTATAAAATTTTGAATTTGCGACTTTCATTCTTTCAACATCAATGACGACGATATTGAAGTAGAACTACCAAATGTATTTTTCTAGCTGTATTCACCATTCATGAAAATAGAGTAAAATTATTAGAAGTTTTTAATTTCATTATAGATAGCGACGAGTTTAAGCATGATTTAGTGTCAATAAGAGAGGCAAATAGCTTTTCTATTTTACAAAGTAAAGCTACAGATATTGCATTTGCAAAGAATCGTTTAATTTCATTAATATCTACTTTAGAAACTTATAGAATAATAATATATTTTCAAATTTAGAGGTAAACGTTATCAGAATCTAAAAGACGAAAAACCACATTTGATTTACCCGATATGAAACAAAATTACAGGCGTATTTTTATAGAAATTTTAGAAACAATAACAATTGGTCAAATTAAAATTAGATTTTCAGATTTAAATCACCCTAACTTTTTTCGACCTACTGACACTTGATAAATTTTCCTCCTACTCAAAAGAAATTCCAGCAAATTTGCTTAAGAATCTTTTCGAGCAGTATCCTTTTTTTGATAATGTTCAATTAACAAACGAACTCGCAGTTATATATAATGACAGTACATTATTAAATCAATCCAAAACACCGACGGTAAATTGTGATACAAAAATAAAACATCATAATTTGTTGACTAAGTAGAGTACCTATTCTTTATACAGTAAAACCGCTCCATAGTGGACACTCAAGGGACTGGACAAAACTGTCCACTATGGAGGGGTGTCCGTATTAGAGGGGGTCCTAATTTTTTTTTGTCAAAAGTTTGCTATACATATTACTACAAATTTTAAACAGTTTATTAAATATTATACGTAAATATGTATTGTGTTTATACATATTACATGAATGAATTTTTACAAATTAAAGAAATTTGTGATTAGAGATTGTCGCTTATTTAGTGCAATCTGAATATTTTACTCGTCAAAATGTATTCCTAAATTTGATAAATAATACAGAGCAGGTTCGTCGCCTTTATTTAAAATAAACTTTTTTTATGTGTGTATGGTTTTTAAAGCTTCCGTATAACTTTAACTTTTGAATCATCGCCGCCGCTTATAGCCGCCCCCCGATAAACAAACGGCAAATGGTTTAATTCCCCACAAGTTACGATGGTATTCCTTGGAAAACATTATATTAATTTCACTAAAATACTTAGAAAGTGTCCACAATAGAGGGGGAAATTGGAAGTTTTGGGAAGACAAGTAGTGTCCAATGTCCGTAATAGAGGGGTGTCCACATTGGAGGGGTGGTTGTATAATGTATTCTTATGGAGGAATGCCGGGACTGTTAAAAAAGTGTCCATAAAGAGGGGTGTCCGCATTAGAGGGGTGTCCACTATGAGGGGTTTTACTGTAAATATTAGCCTCCTCACTCGTCACTACCACGAGCCGCCACTGCTACTAATCATTTTGTATTGAAAGAATATAAGGAAATTCCACGAGAACTAACTTGTACGGAACTCCTCCAGCAATGGCACAAACCTCGGGGTGAAGCAATAGAAAATGAAAATATTTTAAATAGTGTTTTTGCAAAACCTGAAAGCAAATTAAAAAGGAAGCGCCCAATTTCTTGTTCACTGTATAATGCTCGCAAAGGGGTTTTGGGCCATCTGAATAAGATATTCAGAACGTCAGCCGGCCACTTGCGGAAATAAAAGAAAGGATTGAATTTTCATACCTTCTATCAAGTTATGAAAAGACCAATAATGAAGAATTTGTACCTCTGGGTGTAAAGTACTAAAAAATTCGGTTCTCATACCAAATGCAAAGTTTCACGGCTATCAATGAAAATAATCATCTTGGCAGAGGAAATTCTGCCATAAATTATTTAAGGCTGCCAATAAAATCTGATCAAAATATTTTGAAATATTTATTAACTGTAAATGGTCTTTTATTCCACTTGCTTTTGCGTGCGTCTCTTTTGACACTTTTTGTAGTCTCCTGTGTTTAGTGAATGCATGTAATGATATTGATTTATCGGAACTTTTGGATTTATAAAAAGACACGCAACACAACACCTGCACTGCGCATTGGTCGTTCGCGCAATGACGTCATGGTGCGAGAGAAACTTGCAATTTTGAAAACGTCCATTTCTGATAATTTTTGTTAATTTGTCAATTTATTTGCGCTTTAATGGTTTTTACGTTTTGTTTTTTCTTTATAAAAACTTTACATGTTCTGTCTTCCAAAAGCTAATTAAATCATCGCCCCGAGGAGCTTTCGCTATTTATTTTTTGAAACAAAGTGACAAAAGTCAACTGACATTTCAGTCTACTAGAAATGATGTGGCAAGAAAACGCTTTTACAATAATATTTTTTTCAAAACGTTTTCAACAGTTTAGGATTTTGAATTTTCTCCATTCGATAGTTTAAAGAATCTTCCAACTTTGGTCCAAAAATGGTTGAAATATTTTCATCAGAACAAAAGTTAACACGGGATACAATTTTTAACATGCAATCCCCAATGTCAACAGTAAAAAAAAACGCACTGTATAGTACATTTAAATCGGAATATTTTCATAAATTCTTCGGTATATGTTCGCAATGAGAAATACCGGAAATGGAAGGGGAAGAGATAAATGTATCTCATAGCTTTTGATTAGGTGAACTTTTTTTTAAACGAATACTTCTCGTTTATATAAGTTAATAAATAGCTGTTATAACTTCTCATTTACGGGGTGTGTTTGTAATTACAGAAGCTAAAGGCATTATCATATTTTTATTAACGGTAACATGGAGAAATTTAATAAACGCGGAAATTCGAAACAATTTAATACTCGGGAATGTGACGAAGTGAATTTTTTATTTTCTGAAATGATGTAAACGAGATGCGTCATACCCATTGAACGGTTAATGTGTTTTTGTTGTACGTGTTGACTAAATGCCAATCATTTAATTATGAAGTTTGGAATTGGTAAAGTTGTTATTGGAATTTACTGGGTCATATCATGGAAATTTCAGCTGTTAATATTACAATTTCTGTCACTTTAGTATTTCGTTTGAAAGTAACAATTTTGATAATACACTATCAACTATCAACCAACAATGCCATAACTGTGGTAAATTACCAAGCACTGGCTCCTATTTCGTAATCTACGGGACGTGGTTTGAAGTCGTGGATAGAAAATCTCAGTGTTTAATACATAATACATAAACTTGAAAAGTTAGTTCTAATCCTCGGTAATACAATATTATGTGTCAGTTAAATACAATTAGAGGTAAATTACTTGTGCCTGCAAAGTTATAATAAAAGAATTATTGCTGTTCCTTTTTGAGTCTGGTGGTAGATTTTCTAAAAACTGGTAGGCAACTTCATTTGTTGGAAACTACATTAATAACGTAGAAATCGATTCTCGGCCAGAAAAATCACATTCTGATTCAGAAAAAGCTGATTCTGAGCCAGAAAAATCGATCCTGGGTCAGGAAAGTCACATCTAAGTCAGGAAAAGCAGATTATGAGTCAGAAAAGTCGATTCTCGGCCAGAAATATCACATTCTGATTAAAAAAAAACAGATTCTGAGACAAAAATCGATTCTGGGCCAGAAGAATCGATTCTCGACCAGAAAAATTACATTCTGATTCAGAAAAAGCAGTTTCTGAGTCAGAAAAATCGATTCTGGGTCAGAAAAGTCACATTCTAAGTCAGGAAAAGCAGATTATGAGTCAGAAAAATTGATTCTCGGCCAGAAATATTACATTCTGAGTCCGAAAAAGCAGATTCTGAAACAGAAAAATCGATCCTGGGTCAGAAAAGTCACATTCTAAGTCAGGAAAAGCAGATTATGAGTCAGAAAAATTGATTCTCGGCCAGAAATATTACATTCTGAGTCCGAAAAAGCAGATTCTGAAACAGAAAAATCGATTCTGGGTCAGAAAAGTCACATTCTAAGTCAGGAAAAGCAGATTATGAGTCAGAAAAATTGGTTCTCGGCCAGAAATATCACATTCTGAGTCCGAAAAAGCAGATTCTCAGTCAGAAAAATCGATTCTCGATCAGAAAAGTCACATTCCGAGTAGAGTGTAGAGTGTTTTGTTTTTATTCCGGACCTGATAACCCCAGGTTACAGTGTGGTCTGATTTACAATCCCCCAGATTCGGTTATCATCTGCCGTTGAATAAACTTATTGGTTTGTATATTGGCAGCTAAATTTAACCGATAGTTAATAACAATCGTTACTATAACTACAACAATTATTGTTACTAAACACTTTAGTTGGCAGATCGTGTTAAATTGGTATGTATATAAGTGACTTAACTGGACGTTGATAAGCCGGCCCTATTTAAAATTGTAAATGTTAAATTTTGTGGATTTTGTTATTATGTAATTAATTTTTCGACTAAAACTCGTTTATGAAATTTGAACAAAAACATTTTTGTAACTTACGAGTTGAAATTAAACACTGCAGGCAAATTTCACAAAACCCTAATGCAAAAATGTCAAGTTTCAAATTTCGCATGACTCGTTTAAAACAAAAATTTAAATTTTTTTCTGTTTATTAATCTAACTCAAATTGTGCACATCTTCTCTATTGTTATAATTTCTGTAGATATTGGGAAGTACTAAACTACAAACATTGTTTCAGATTTCAGACATCTTTATATTTGGATTGTCATTTTTTGAAATTTCTAGTAAAATACTTCCGCGGTAAAAATTTCAATTTAGAAGAAGTATGGTCCATCTTAAAATTTTGAAATTGCACACTTGCGAACCGAGTAATGTGAAAGAATTCATAGCAGAAATGTTATTGCTATCCTTTTATTTGATATTTTCAGAAAACTACGACACATAAGCTGAAAATACTACTATAATAACCTGTAATAAAAGCGCCCAGTGTCTCAGCTTGTATCATATAAGGAGCCGTATATTCAAGGTTTTAAATCATACTTAGCCGGATCTGTGTCCGACAATAAACTATTACAGAAGATTCGCGGTAGACGTGTGCGGTGTACAAGATACTCCTGCACACAAGAGAAAAATTTCTATTTAATTAACATCAACAGTATTAAATAATCTTATTCTACGGGTAAATATAAACATGACAGGAGGATGTGACAGATCCCCAGGGAAAGAAGTGCAGTTGGGAAATGTGCGAGTAATTCGATTTACCCTCGCCGCCCTGTGTGCTTCATTGGACAACCTCTACAACAGTAGCTAATCATGTTGAGGTTCTAGCAGGTTAATTCACATTATTTATGTATAAGTGCCAGACGGGTTATTTCTGCTGTTTTCTATTTTAACACCGGCGAAATTGAACAACGTTAAACCATTAAATCCCCTTCAGTTCTGTTTTACACAAAAACGGCGAAGATACTCATTATTATTTCATCTATGAACTTAATGCGAAGCTAATCGCAATTTTAAATTCAGTTAATTTTAATAAAGGCACATTTTCGACAGGTGAATGTAGTCAGAAGTACCTTTAACGGTATAAAATATTTACTGAGAGAATTTGTAATTTGCGCAGCCATTTCTATGACAAGAAATGGCCATTATACCCTGTTACATTATAAATGTTTGGATTTGGGACTAGTTTCGACAGTACTGCACATTTGGTTAACAAACTATGAAATATGTACATTTATAATCACGCTCTGTCACAAAGTTTATTTATGCAAAAGAAGTTTTATCTAATCAGCAATAAATGACAATATTTGTGAGTATTATATCGAAATTACTTTTTTGTTAACAAATTTAAAAAAATTGTTTTGTCTGCTCTACTAATAACGAAAAATGGCATTAATTGCGAAGTGGCAAAATCATCGCCCTCGAATATGTACAGTGTAAAACTAGACTTAAGTTTCTTTGAAAGCAAAAACGTGCTGAGGTGCTGTGGGAACAAAAGGGACCAGTTGCCAACACTTGACATTTAGGTTTCAATGTAAACCTCATTTTTACAATTTGTCAATTTGTCACTTCCAAATATTGTGCTATTTTTTTGATTTACTGATGAACATTTTAAAAAAAATCACGGTAACGACCAGGCGTACAGTTCAATTGGCTACTTACTGCGTGCCAACTGATCACTTACTAACTTTCTGACTCAGGATCTGCTTTGTCTGACTCTGAGTCAGTTAAAGCAGATTCTGAGACAGAAAAATCGATTCTGAGTCAGAAAAATCACATTTTGAGTCAGACAATGCAGATTCTGATACAGAAAAGTCGATTCTGTGTCAGAAAAATCAATAATTGTACAGGGTGAGTTAAGTTTTACCGCCCGTGGCAAATCAGCCCTTTAAAATAATTTGTCAATTCTCATAAATTACATGAGTAATTTTATATTATGAAGGTACATAAAAACCAAGAAAAAATCTTTTTTTTTTTAATCAGGTAAAATTTTGGCTTTCTTTCAATTACTAATTGGTCAATTTATTAGTTTTTTTTATGTACGAACAGTAAAATATTTTCACACAATTTAGTGTAATTGAAATAATTTTACTAATTTGGGTTCATTAAATAAAGCCATTTCCGTATTAGAGGGTATTTTTTTAAATGATTTACGACATAAGCTGACCAATTCACCTAACAATGGTATTGGTTTCGGGTACTTGGCTGATTATTTATAAGAGTCATAAAGTTAAGTTAAAAAGTGCAACGTTACATTTTACAGGACCGGAATAAGGGTCTTCGCTATTTCTTTAAAAGTTCACAACATCGTAACTAAGAGCTACTCGGTAATTATAATCATAATAAAAAATAATTTTTGCAATATTAGATTTTAAACTTGATAAGAAAATCGTTTACCAGCTTCTAATTTTCGTTAGTATATCTGTCTACAATTTTGTGTTTTAATTTTGCCGTCTGCAAAGTCAATATACCTATCGGTTATTGACCTTCCCATAAAATAAATTGGTTAACTCAACCCAAAGTTTAAAAACCCTGGTCACAACCCTAGGTCACTTTGTGAATAAAGAAACATTCACATTCGCAACAAATCTTCCAACACTTAAACATCGTTGGTAGAAAGTGAAAATTAAAACTTTGTTTTGTGGAATAGTGAACATTTGTGTTTAGTTCAGGTATAATCATGCCATTTCAATACTCAGTTGAGGAGAAGCTTGAAATGCTTTTAATTTATGAGTAATGTGGCATCACTTTGAGCATCTTTTATAAAATAAACTTAACATTTACCTATTAAAAACTTATTTTATTTTTCTCACAAATTCCAGAATACGGGTCTGGCAACGACTAAAACGCCGTTCCCTTCAGTTTTAAGGGTCGATCATCAGGTATTGTTACGTGGTAGACCGTATTATCCATTGTTGGAAAGTCATAAATAAAAGTATTTTTCGTGCTTTATGTTAAATTTGATTTAACTCAAAAGGTAATAATTTTTTAACGAATCAAATTGCAATTAACAATGCTACGAATAATTTGACATATTTTGAAATAAAAAACCAAACATGGAAATTTTACCCAAAACTCTTTGTTTTACTTTTTTGGCTTCAAATAAAAATGATTTGGAAAACTTGTAGCACTAATCGAAAGTGTAAACTTCAACTGATGTAACATGTAAATTGCATACTTTCTCCTCAATCTTTAATAGGTATTATGGCCGGGGCGGTAAAACTTAACTCACCCTGTATATCACCGTGTTTCAAATTCGCCATACTAGAATTTAAAATCATTTCATAAAGGCAGTCGTCACATATTTCAAATAGCCATTATTATTACTTTAAACGTCGCGTCGTTCAAACAATTTTCACAAGCATTCAATTTGTGGTTGACCACTTACCAACAATTACTAATAGAGTAACTCGTCAAATGTTATTTTAATAACTGAAACCACGTTCGCAATTCCGTGCATATAAAGTTACGACCGCTTCTCTGGTTGCATCCACGAGGCGTTTTACAAATTGTAGATTTTATTCGGCATGTTACGGTGAAGTCGGCGGTCGCGCACATTTCCCTTAATTGGTGGTAGATCCTACGTGACGTTAGAGAAAAGACGTGTCGTAAAAGCACGTGCTTTTACCAACGCAAAGTTCGAAAGTGAAAGTTCTTTGGTGCAGCTTCATTTTCTTTTCCGTTTCGTCCAGATATTCGTAGATTTCGTCTCTCCCAGTTGTGATTGCAATTTCTTATTTTTAGTATAATTTTGACACGGAACATCTGCTTTACGTTTGCGTCGTGTTACAGCGTGAAAGTAAATGGGCCGTTTTGTGGAAATTTTAAACAGACCGAATCACCGCAGGGTTGACTAAAACTGTGTTTAACTTTTATAGTTGATTGCTTTATTGACTTTGGCACACACTTCTAGCTCCTCAAGTCTCGTATTTTATTCTAACTCATGCAAATAAAAGTGTGGGTGTTTTGCGTATATTGTTACCGCAAAGCTTTTGCGTAAATATGGTGAAAATCCTTTTTCTCTGAGATTTTTACTGTTCTGAATGCCGCCTTATTGAAAATATTTATTGCTCTATTCGTCAATACGGATAACTTCGTTATTTACAATTTTGGCCTAGAAAAAGTTACAAGTTGTTCAGTGTAAAGAAAGTTTATTTGATGGAAGGTAACTTCAATCGCGTTTTGAAACTTTTGATAGCAGATAAAGGAAATTGAACTTTTCTTTCAAATATTTTTGAACTATTTATGTATTGACCGACACAAAGGATCGAATTCATAGGCACTGCCTTAGACATGGCAATTGCTTAGAGATCGGGGAAAAATAGAGACTATCGTTTGAGTTTGGAGTGCAGATAAAGAAATATCCGAAATGAAATTAAAATTTTTCCATCTGCCGAAAATAGAGTCACGGCTAAATCAGGCACTATATCGCAAACAAACAAAAAAATAATAATACAACTATGTAGATCTTTTTTGAGTATAAGAAAAACCTACAATAAAAAATTATCAATTTCCTAAACAAATTAGGTAAATGATTTATGTTTATGTTTATTCATTTATTTAAATATATTTTATTAGTTCCAAAATGCATTTGGGAGGTTGGATTGCATACGTCATCTAGTCGAAATCATGTAAAATACCCTTTTTGATGAAGACACTGAAAAGGTTGCTGATTTGTTGTAAACAAAACAAAACATTTATTTTGCAATCAACGGACGTTTTCAAAATTGCAACTCACTCTCGCACCGTGACGTCATTGCGCGAACGACCAGTGCGCAGTGCGCAGGTGTTTACTTAAAGTGTAGTTTGTGCTTTTAAAATTTGACACTAACTAACTAGACTAATACTCAAAAAACATAATAATAATGGTCTATTTGTGTTGCGTGCCTTTTTATAAATCAAAAAGTTCCAATAAATCAATAGCATTACAAGCATTCACTAAACACAGGAGACTGCAAAAAGTATAAAAAGAGACACACGCAAAAGCAAGTGGAATAAAAAACCAATTACAGTAAATAGATATTTTAAAATATTTTGATCAGATTTTATTGAGAGCCTTAAATAATTTATGGCAGAATTTCCTCTGACAAGATGATTATTTTCATTGATAGGCGTGAAACTTTGCATTTGGTATGAAAACCGAGTTTTTTAGTACTTTACACCCAGAGGTACAAATTTTTCGTTATTGGTCTTTTCATAACTTGATAAAAGGTATGAAAATTCAATCCTTTCTTTTATTTCCGCAAGTGACCGGCTGACGTTCTGAATATCTTGTTCAGATGGCTCCAAAACCCTCTTTGCAAGCATTATACAGTGAACAAGAAATTGGGCGCTTCCTTTTTAATTTGCTTTCAGGTTTTGCCAAAACAGTATTTAAAATATTTTCATTTTCTATTGCTTCACCTCGAGGTTTGTGCCATTACTAGGGGAATTCCGTACAAGTTGGTTCTCGTGGAATTTCCTTATATTCTTTCAATACAAAATGATTAGGAGTATCTTCTTCTTTAGGTGCCATTAGGCGATTTTTATTTTTGAAACCGCTGATCTAAATAATTGGTTGTTTAGCCATGAGTTTCCTCTCCTTCCTACCGATCTTCTTCCCTTAATTTTTCTCCGTGCAATGACCTGAAGTAGCTGATACCTTTTTCTTCTCATAATGTGTCCCATATACAACAATTTTCATCTTTTAATTGCCAATATCACTTCCTTTTCCTTATTCATTCGTCGCGTCACTTCTACATTAGTTATTCTCTCTAACCAAGATATTCTTAACATTCTTCGATACATCCATAACTAAAACGCCTGCAGTCTGTTGACATCGGTCTTCTTCAACGTCTATGCTTCCATTTCGTAGTATAGTATTGACAGTACGTACCATCTCACCATTAAGGGTATAACCTAACGCCATTGTCACAGAGTAAAAGCTGAGTTGATGTGGAGCTTCGTTTCCTTTCTGCGATTTATAGCATTTTGCACTAACTGTTAGCAAATTTTCTTCTTTCCAGCATCAAGTCATGAAGAAAACCTTCACTAAAAAAAGCATACGCTCGCTTAAACTGCGTATTCTGTACCCCTTTCGAAGTCACAAATGTCCCAACTGCACTAAAATTAAAGTTTTTAAATTTTTGTAACAATTCGTGCCACATAATTTCAAAATTTAAATAAGTCATCAATTTGACAGTACCTCCGATGCGCAGTGCAACTGCGCACGATTCTGTCTCTTACTTTTGAAAAGGTCCATTATGATGCAATAAAATTAAAACACTTCAAATTTAGTTCAAAGAAATTTACCTAATAAATTTTAGCATAATCTGAACACCGACAGACCTCACGTGATTAATGTTGTCATCGAAATACATTCGAAGTTAACGATACGAGACGCTTAAGAAAGACTTAATAGCAATCCAGCAGTGGCCCACTTACATTTATGAAAAGTAGGAGAAAGTGTAAAAATGTGGCGTATGGATGCCGCATAAATTATCCGCGCCAAATCTGGCGCAGCGGATCTTAATATTCTTTAGCACTCTGAAGCTTTTTTGGAGCCTGATCTTACAGCAGGTGAGAAGGAGCTTCCATATATCAACACGACTACAAAAACTTAAAGAAGCTATGACTTTGGCAAGTTACAAAAAAAACCTGTTGTTCTAATTAAGTACTTGGGAACTGTTGTCTCATCCTTTTTGCAAACTTTCGCTTATTCATCATTGAAGGACTTTTTATATGTTAAACAATATTTGTTAAAAGAAATCATGAAAATCGATCTTGAAATCACTATTCCCTTATCAATAATATAATAATAAATTTTGAGGAAAAGTTTTTTGTTTTATTTTAATAAATCAATAAATATTTTATTATAATATTATGATTACATTATCATATGCAAGCTTTGGTCAGAAACATTGTGGTGTTTTGAAATTGATGAGAACTCACCAAAATATGCTCATTTGATTTGACACTTTCAACAGCAATATAAATCTCCGTTTGAATTCTTTTTTTTAACCTAAAAATAAGCGCAACACAACACACTAAAAAAGTTATGTTGTCAAACTTGAAAAAGAAGAAAAAATCAAAAAGACCTCAAAATATCAGACAACTCTAATATTTCGCAAGGCAAGTGTTGAGTACGTGTTTGAGAGTATTTCTGACAGCTGTTTGTAACATTAACATATGGCTCTAACACTTCTTACATTCGCTGTAACTGAGAGGCAATACGCAACGTGGAAAAACCTTTTAAAAACCAATAAATATAACTGTGAAAGTATCTGTAAAGTTTATTTATATATTACTTTTCATCTAAAACACCGTTTTCCTTTTTACTCCAACCAAAGAAAGATTTTATATTTTCAACACTTTACCGTATAAAATTGAATCTGGTAAGAGCAATAAAGCGACTGCTATTTTGGGATATCAAAATTCCCTGTCAGTAGCCGTTAACAAATTCAAGTATTGTTCATAAGTGTTTCGCATTGTTCTTTTCTCCAATTCATGAATTTTCCCTAAAGTTTTTTGTAGGTTTTTGCCAGGATTCATTTTCCGAATAAAATACGACGAAAGAAAACCTACAACACATGTGGTAAATATTAAATACATCATGTTTGACTGTGCTTCTGTTGGTTGGTGTCATCCAAACAAGACGAAAATAGATTACGACGAGAAATATCACAATCCTTTATTTTCTGCACAGCTTGAAATGGTGGAACCGTTGTTTTAGAATTGTTTGACGAGCGAAGTGGTCGAGTGGAATCGACTGCTGTCTGTCATGTCTAATTTTTTTGATTTGAGGATTTAAGGAATTATTGCATCGGATAATTTAACCTTTTTTCAATATATTGTTGTTGGTGAACTTTTTTCACGAAAGGTTTTTTTTTAAAGCTGAAAAGTTCATAGTGCAATTAATATAAAAATGTTTTTAAAGCTAGTTGAATTTTGCAAGGTTTCTTTAAAAGCTTTGATTCCATATGGAATCCTGGGAAATTTATAGCTTACGTGTTATTGATTTGGCATAAAAATATTGCAGAAGTAAGCTATAAAGGATTTACGATGTGCAGTTGGAATTTTAGTTTAAAAAGGAAAGAATGAATTGTAATTTAATTTTTTGTTAATTCTGGAACCAAGCCCATTAGAAAGATATTAAACAGTTACATAAATTTTAACTCAGTTTTAGGCATGAAAACTATAAAACCAGAGAAATGTAGAAACATGTTTTTTAAACAGTAAAAATTGCTTAATATTTTCTATAAAATAAAATTAATAGTTATACAGAATTATATTCAGTCGAAGTTATTTTATTAATTATTTTATTTCAAGTCTATTGATTTGTAATTGTAATATTTGTAATTGTTTCAATTTTTCAATATTGATAGTTTGTAACAGAATGTTTTATACATTCATATTCTCATTTATGGTTTTCATAGTTTCGGTTGACATAGTGTTTTAATTGTGTATATCTTCCATATTTATATTACTATAAGAAATTTGTGTATTATTTTTGTAAATTTCAAAATGCATCTCATGTAAAATGTTCTACCTTCACTGTGTTTACAAACAAGGACGATACTCTATTTACAGAAAACAGTTAACAATCTATTAATTTAGCAGTTTATCACTTTAGTCGCTTTCTTGGTCTCTAATTTAAATACAACCCTCTCTCTGGTGGTTGCAGCTACTGCTAATTTAGTCAGCAAAGCCCAAGGAAGGCGTAATCCCACCAAGCTCGTCTTTGTTTTCGAAATACTCTTATTATTAAAGAAGTGGTAGTAATTGAGATAAGTCTTAAGAGTTAAGATCCTTCTCTCTCTGAAACTTTATTTTCAATTTAATCGCAACTCTCTACGGTGTGAATCAGAAAATTTATTAACATTTAAAATAAAAAAGCGCACTTATTTTGTACAAGAAGAGGGATGGATACTTTTTGAACACGCTCTCTCACTTCCATTGTGATCGTTGAGTTGCTTGCTATTTAGCGATGTCTTCCATTTCTTTAGGTCGTTACTTTAACATCCTGTCGTTTAGTGCTCCAATTTGCTGAGTAACCCCACCCCTCTTCTAAACTTACAACTCAAATCTGCTACTCGTTTTCTTGGTGTACTCTTCCCCTCATTTAGAAATGCTTTTTAACGTTTACAGCCGACAGATGTATATTTGTTACAGTTTTTTCTATTGGGTGTTATAACGCGTGAAATGTATATTCTTTTCGTGTCGGGCGAACTTTATTTGACAAATTGCATTCGAGAAAGTTTTAATTATTTTTTCTTTGTTTCAGGTGAGTTGAATGAATTCCCGGCTGATGGAAGTAAGTTCGTTAATTTTCATTGTTTTTTTTTTCGAAGATCGACGAAGTGTCCTTGAATTTTTAACTTTTAATGATTGAAAATAACCACACATTTGAAGCACACAATACTTCAATTAATAAACTTTCGAACTCGCATTTAAAATTTGCAACAGACCGGCCGATTGGCTTCGTTTACTATAAATCTGTTCTACTTGCACGCACCAACAATGATCTTATAGCAGGTGAAAATGCGTTGTTTTTTCCCTTACGTTATTTGATCACGATCCTTTTTTAAAGAGTGATAGCTGCGTCCAGTAGCGGCTCGTGGTACAATAAACAGGAGTTTTGCACTTTGCATTTCATATAATCAGGGTCGTGTTTTTATTTATTTATCAACCCACGAAATATACCCGAATTTCGAGAACCGATTTCATCAATGCCAACTCATAAGCTCCACAAAATTTGATACAATTTATAATTTTTGATAGAACGTATCTGTTTTTTGTCACATTATCTTTATGCTGCTGTATGTGTTTCCAATATGCCGAATTTAACTGAGATTGGATGTTGATTGTTCCTAATATTGCTAACTCCATTGAATTGTGAAAAAGCAAACATGGAAAGCAAAAAAGGGCATTTTTCTTGTTGCAGCCACAAATCCAGTTATTCCTTGCATAAATTTCTTTGTTGAACTGACGTTTATATGGCTTTCCACGACTAATACCGCTTGTTTCAATAATAATGTCCGGCAGCGGTCGACCTTTATTTTTCAAATCTATTTTTTCTTCGTAACTATACTTCACAAATCGCTTAAAGTTAATTAAATTGTCCACAACATCCACTGTCAAAAAAACACCAATACAATACACGAACGCGAAAGTATAAAATCAAAGTTACAACGACAAAGCCACAAAGCGAAAAACCGCGCGTAATATAACATCTGAAATTTGGAACAGAACTGCACAGATAATAAAACATAAAATAATAACTAACGAAAATTAAAACTCATGCACTTGAAGATAAGTTTTTGCGAACCTTGCAAATTTTCTACCGAATTTCGAAATACGGGAATGTTGATTGTTTCTAATATTGCTAACTCCATTTAATTGTAAAGATGATTTTTGGAGTTTTCATGCTTTTTTATTTTTTCACTCAAGTGTACCAAATCAGTCACTCCTACCTGTGTCCATGCTTTATCTCCACCAAAAAGCAAACATGGAAGGCAAAAAAGAGCATTTTTCTTGTTGCAGCCACAAATCCAGTTATTCCTTGCATAAATTTCTTTGTTGAACTGACGTTTATATGGTTTTCCACGACTAATACCGCTTGTTTCAATAATAATGTCCGGCAGCGGTCGACCTTTATTTTTTAAATCTATTTTTTCTTCGTAACTATACTTCACAAATCGCTTAAAGTTAATCAAATTGTCCACAACACCCATTGTCAAAAAATCACTAATACAATACACGAACACGAAAGTATAAAATCAAAGTTTACAACGACAAAGCCACAAAGCGAAAAACCGCACCTAACATAACATCCGAAATCTGGAACAGAACTGCACTGATAATAAAACATAAAATAATAACTAACGAAAATTAAAACTCACGCACTTGAAGATAAGTTTTTGCGAACCTTGCAAATTTTCTACCGAAGTTCGAAATACGGGAATTCTCGCTTGTTTTCGGGACCGTTGAAAGCGCCATCTTACAATTGTTGCTTACAATACATTTAATCAAGGACATTATATTTGAGTCACTAGGGTATCACAGAACTGCGTGAAATGCAGCACACAAATAGCATTAAACTAGCGAAAAAGTTTGGGTATGTGCAGGACGCGAGGGGGATAGTGGGGGTGTCTCAAGCAGTTCTGTGCACTGTCTCGAATGGCCCAGTATAAAAACAATGGTTCTCTCCGCGAGTGCGAGTTGTTGCGATTAAGAAAATCAAATTCTGTGGCGAAATTCGATTTTTTCAATATTACGTTTTATAAATTAAATACAAACGGAGTTAATTTTTTTGGCGTTAATTTTTTGGCAGTGCTGCAGCTCTGCAGCGCTTATGCACGAGCCGCCACTGGCTACGTCACATTTTTACGTGATATTGTAGAGTTAAAGCATTTTGAAATGTTAGGTATTGGAGGGTGGTAAAGCATCTTTACCGTGATAATGATGCTATCGCAGAGATTCATTTCCGGGGCTTGTTTAAAATCCCGGTCCATTGTGCGCGACTTAAGGAGATCTTGAAGACTTATCTATCCGTTCTCTCATAAACTCGCTTCGTACTGCTTTAATTAATACGTTGTTCGTAGGTTTGTAGTACAACTCTTCACGAGAAATTTTTTGAAGTATCACTTCATTATAAAGCAATTCAGTTGGATAATTTTCAGTTATCACTGAAAGCGTTTGAAAATATTCCAAAATTTTTTATGAAACTAAACAAATAAAAAAACACTTTTAATTGAAGATAAGAAAATGAAGTTGTAAATAGCAACGAAAATTTTACTTTGACGTTGCGGTTTTCTATCTTATTACATCCGACCGAATCAGCAATGAAGATAGTTTCACTCCAGTTTATCGCAAAGATCTCTCACTTTTAAAGGGTGCGCCATCCTTTCAGGAACTGGTATGTAATGACTTGCTGATGTCCAAGAAGCAGGCGTGTTTAATCTCCACATTTACATACATGTTACTTTGATGTTACTGGAGAAGTAATGTGTCGGATCATTGAAAATTCAATCTCGTTGGGTTCCGATGAAGTAAACTGTGTGTGCATATGCGCGATTAAGTTTCAGTGCTTGACTAATTGTAAGTGAAATTTTAATATTAGTAGTTCTACCAGTATACTTATATTTTGCTATTGTGGGATTACTGCCTAAGGTGATTTCGTTTCGTGTTTTAACAATAACATGTGCGTTGTAATAAGAACGAAATTTGAACAATGAGGGAATTCGTGATCTCTTGTTAAACGAATCAGAATGAAAAATTCGACCGCGTACAACTGCTATTATTCAGTTCGAATAACATTTTAAAAATTCATATGCGCATTTTTAGGGTTGATTATTTCCAAGATTTTCGCTTATATTGTTTCATATTGTATGGGAAATTGCCGTCGGTTTTCATTTTACGAGTTTAGAAATAATTTACTGTATAACATAAGTCACCCACCATTACGTTTTTAGTAAACTTTTAGTAGTTATCTACAATTCATTAGTTAATAGGACCAACAAGGGTTTAGTTAAAACTTCTATTCTTGGTTGATGAAGTTTTCCATTTTCTTGTTTTTAAATGATTTCAACAAGGGTTGACTCTCAAGAGTCGATTTGCCTAGGTGAAAGCATGCAACTTGCAGTATGTTTATTTTAACGTGTTTATATAAAAACTGTTAATGATAGAAGATTGAAATAAAAAGTATTTCAAAGAAAAATAATCACTTCTATTCTTGGTTGATGAAATTTTCCATTTTCTTGTTTTCAAATGATTACAACAAGGGTTGAATCTTAAGAGTCGGTTTGCCTAGGTGAAAGCATGCAACTTGCAGTGTGCTTGTTTTAACGTGTTTATACATATAACTTTTGGAACTAATGAATTTTGAAATTATTTAAAAAACATATAGTTGAATGGAGAAGACTTAGTGTTTTTATTCAAACCCAATCACCATATCCAAATATAAAATATAAAAAATAGTTGGTCACCTTAATGAACTAGTGTACTAAACAAGAAGGATTACGAAATATAACTAACCCAAAAAAATTATCTAAACTTGGTCTTACGAATCTTAATCCTATTTGGCTAATAAATAAATATTATTCATAAATGCCTAGAGTGATGTCAATTTGCCGATTTTAAAAAAGTTGTAAACTTCACTACTGTTAACTTTTTCATTTCCCACGTCCTTCTACAACTTCGGAAATAATTTAACAGATAGCGCAGACACTGATTAACGTTAAATTTTTCATCTGCTTTTTGGGAGATATTTTAGTTCCATGGTGTGCATTCAAATTCAGAATCGAGCATAAAAAACCCACTTACAAATTACAAGTCTAATATCAATACATTATTTTTAATATTTGTCTTGCAATTTAAATTGTTTAACATAATAGTTTAAGGTATTTTATTATAAAAATTGTTATAATAACTTGCTAAATGTGACGTACCACTGGCGGTACTTTGTACTTTATGTTACTTTTCTCATAATTACATACATCTTAATTGCAAGGTACATGTAATAAACATAATTAGAGGAGTAGGTGGTCTAAATGAATCTTGGGAAGACTAAATTTTAATGAACATTTAGGAAACTCACCCGTGTGACCCCTGAACTATAATTATATAAATATGAGTGTCGTCCGTGTGGGGCCCAGAGTGTCATTTTGTGGTCTTCCGTACATCCTTAACATTCAAACTTGTCTACTAAACAGTGGCGTATGCAAAAACTTTGAGCGTGTAATAATGTAATTATTTTTAATGATACTTAAATGAGATTTATGTAATTTCATTAACATTTCAAATAAGTTGAAAGTGTTTAATCACATAAAAGAAGAAAAATCGTAAAATTTTAACATTTCAATAAATAATTTCCCTGATTAGGCAGAGATGTAATTCAAATGAAACCGCATTCGTGCAGATTGCATAGTACAGGATTTATGTAATGATTCTCATTGCAAATAAATTTCAGCTCAGTTTATTAGACAATCACAAGCACACTAAAATAAATCAATGGCGAACTGCGTAATGTCCATAAACAGTACTCGAGAGACGTTTATATGCAAATTTTAGCCGTCGGATGTTGTAAATAATAACTGGAGGAATGATAATTCTAAATATCGTAAATTTCGAAGTTAAACGATATATTAATTCTAACGCGACAGAGTGCACGACACTGGTTATGTCCATTATCACAACCGAGAAAGTCGACCTATGACCGGTCACCCTTATAAAGCTCTACTGTTATTATAAGGGACAGAATTTTGACCAAACGTTGCTTTTATTAGGGCGTTCCGTCAAAACTGTTCCTAATAATTTTCTTATTGTTTTCAACTTCGGAATGTCATAAAATCTGGCATCGTCGTATTATTTCCGAGAAAATCTGTTATTATATCGATTCTTGATAAAACATATTTTCTTGTTAAGCCATTTTCAGTAGTACAAAAATAATTTAAAGCTATCAGTAACATGAATTTGTAGATATGTACTAATGATAAGACGTGATGAAAATGTGCACTGCAATTTGAATGATTTTACGTAGGAAAACTGACTCTTAAGATTCAACCCTTGTTGTAATCATTTGAAAACAAAAAAATGGAATTTTTTTTACCTGGGCATACTTTATGAAAATATCCACTGCAATTTGCATGGGTTTACATAGGAGAACCGACCTTTAAAATTCAACCCTTCTTGTAATCATTTGAAATGCAAGAAAACGGAAAAAAAATTACCTTAGCATACTTTATGAAAATGTGGATCCTAACATAAATCGAAAAAAAAAAACCTGATGAAAATGTGCACTGCAATTTGCATGGTTTTACCTAGAAAAACCGACTCTTAAGATTCAACCCTTGTTGTAATCATTTGAAAACAAGAAAATGGGAAATTTCATCACCCAAGAATAGAAGTGATTATTTTTCTTTGAAAGAGATGTTTTATGTTTATTAGTATCAACGTGCTTTGCTATTGAACTTCGTTCACCAATCGCAATAGAAAATTCTCCTTTGCAGATTGTACATTTAACCATAGAATCATCATTTCCTTTGTTTTCTATAATAAATGGAAACTCTTTTTTTAAAGGTTAAAAGTTAAAGTTAAATTTAAATGCCAAGTTTTTATATTTTTAGAAGTACAAAGGAGTAAAGAAGAATACAAAGGAGTACTTTTGGAGTACTCGTTTTAAAAGGAGTACGGTTCACAAAAAAGAAGTACAAAACTTCCTAAAAGAGTACGTTTGGTCACCTTAAGTTCATCTAACGCTTTATATAACGCCTTTTGTGGTGGTGTTTTAAATTACAGTCCATTTTTACGATCGGCCAACCTTACATACTGAAACTAGGAACAAAAATGAATCTTGGGTTTTCATTCACTGTAAATATTTGTCATACTAATAATAAATAAGTGTATTATATAGCACGTAAACCAGTGATTTTTAGGAATCAATAGCTTGGTTATGATCTACCATAATTATTCTTTTAAACGACCGCCCTGTATGTGTATACCGAATTTGAACAAAGACAAATTAGAAAAGTGAGAAGCACTCTTTTTGTGTTGCAGTAGAGTGACAGTCAGCTTTGTCAAATCTTATGTACGGATATTGTCGGAAACAACTAAACAAGAAACAATAGATAACAAAAAAGTTAGTTGTGATGTTTGAAAAGTTAAATTGAATAAGTGCACATCTAGACTTTGAACAAAATAAATTTACAGATGCTTTTGTCACTACTTGTTCTGTAAAAATAACAATGGTAAGTATTGTAAAAAGGAAACAAATAGTGTGACACGTACGTGTTAGTAATTTCGTATGAGGTTTGCTGAACAATAAACTTTCAAGACGGCCGCTTGCAAGTTTTTCTTGAAATATTTATTAGCTTCAAAAGTGACGTTCATTTCTTGATATAATGATATCTCAAACAATTTTTATGAATGATTGTTTTTTTATAAAGAATTGGCAAATTGCAGCGATTTACGTGAAATTTAACTCTTCATTATAATTGTTTGATAATTGATAATTGTCGAAATAATTAAACCAGCAACAAATATTTATTTTTACTTGCAGAAAAGTTATACAATATTTGCCTAAATTTATTTAAAGTTTTCTCAATACTTACCTACTTGTATTGGTCCATATAGAAAATATTTTTAATTTTGGTTATGGATTTGTAGATTGTGGTTTCAGTCATTCAGTTAATTTATAATAATACAATTAATTCTTATTTCAGTCATTTATTATTGCTGTATATTGATGCCAGTACATGGGAACTTATATTTAAATAAATTGAACTGTACATGAACTACAAATAAGAAGTAAAATAAATTGAAAATCCTCTATAAATATATTACACATAAGGAGATTTTCACACGTTATTGTTTGCATTATAGAAGGTGTCGGTCATTCGCATACATTTTGATGTTCACACTATCGAATAGTTTGTGTCAGCGGTGTTTGCACTAATTCGAGTCTCCTGAATTTGAGTTGTATATACCAATGGTAATATCTGAATAAGTTCTATGGCTTTATATTTTCCAAACAACCCTGAAATTACTAATTTTCCTCGTACATAATTCTTAAAGATAAAAAATTATGATCGTGTGGAATGACTGAAAGTAATCTCCGTGTATCAATACAACAACTAAACCTTTCTAGGACGCTGAAAATGCGACTAAAAGAATTACTTAGATTGGAATCAAGCAATATCCCGTTGAAAACCACGAGCACCGATCGAGGGCGTTGTGGTTTTTGCAATTCCACAAGGAATCACCCTACAAGTCATTCACAATATCTGGCGAACATTCTACTTACGTGTATCAAGATTGTTATGTAGAAGATATGGTACAGTTTTTGGAGTATTTGACTATATTTATTTTGTTGTAATTACAATTGTATTTTATTTACAAATACAATGAATACAGACGAATACATATATCACAAATCTACCAAAATGAACAATTTGGAGTGAATTTTTATTTTTATTAATTTTAGTTCACCGCAATAATGAAAAGTTAAAATAGTATATTACACATTAGGTAGAAAAATCAGGTTTTATTGCTTGAGGGCTGAGTTTAGATCTTGAGGCGCAAGTATATACAAATTTTTCAGTAATATTTCAATTCAAATCATTATTTATTTCAAATTATCAGAAAAACTATGGTTTTTTTGGTTCCTTGGCACGACAGTTATTTGCAAATTCTTGACATAAAAGTTACATCTACTTATTTGGTCCTTTGCGTAAGTTTTTTTGAAGCTGCTTTGCAAAAATGATGAGTGAAACTACAGTAGAGTTTCGCTAATCCGGACTTGACGGAACCATTCTAATATAAATCAAAATGATACGCTGAATTACTAGTTGTGAAAGAAGAATTTATTTTTAGTTGGTTATATACTTCCTTAATTAAAATTATTTAGTAGGTAGTTAGTTAAAACGAAAACGTCTGACGTATGTATGTGTCGTTTGTGCTCAGTAAATTTCTGAAACTCAGATTCAGTTGCCAGTCAGTTCTAATCAACAGGTTTTGCATTGTGAATATTAATAGTCCCAAATAACTCATTATAAATACATTTACTTCTCTAGATCGTTGTTGGAGCATTTGCTTTGAAAGTTATGTCTAACTGTAAATCAGTTTTACTGGCGCAAACAATTAATTAAAAGTTATACAATTTAAAAACTATTATCAAGTTAAAAGCAAAATTCGACACGTAAAAAAACCACAACTATTAAAAATTTGTGACTTGACCCATAATGAAATGAAGTTTACTAACCGCAATCTTGTGAATAACACAAACATATGCAAAAATATACATATCACGTCGTGCTTTTCATTTTAGTTTCTAGTATATTTGATTTTAAATTAACAAACCAAAATTGGTAAAAACGATTAACTTCACTCAATTCAGTTCCATTTTTAATCGTAAAGATTGCAGCGAAGATATTATATTACCGTTATTGTGACCTGGCACAATCCGATTACAACAACTTTACATTCGATTAAGTTTTGATAAAGTTATCAGAAAAAGTGCCTTTGGTAAAAAACATATTTTTTCCAGAAGTTTCGTTTGAAAAGGTTCGCTCTATCTACTCTTGAAAATAAAAAGAAATTTATTATCGGCAGATTTAAATTTTTCCAAAATTTTATTCAAAGAGGTATAATTTTTTTCATCCTCGAGGGATACCCTCGACAACGAACGTTCATCTTCTTCTACTTTACTTGATCCATAATTTACAACTTGAAATGTTCCCATATATCCTTCTTATCCTATAAAATAAAGAAATCAGCCTTTGTCCTTTCGATTTATGCACATTTCTCACACCAACTCCCTACTTCACACACAAAACTAATTTGATTCCTATCTTATTATCCCGCTGTGCAACTTTCTCCTTTAATTTGTTAATCTCTTCGTTATGTAGCTATTAAGAAAAAAGTAACCAGCGCAATTTTTAGTTTATCTATTCATCAAATTATTAAGAATTTGAATTCAGAATTGAATGTTTGGTACTTAGATGATGGTTCTTTAGGTGGTTGATGTCTTACATGACTTAGAAACGATAATTTCCGAATTTCAGAAAATTGGTTTCGTTCTTCATTTCAATAAATGCGAACTTTTCTTCCTTAATAATGTTTCGGAATTAAACAAGTCTTCAATTTTGGAGAGATTCAAATTATTAGCTCCTTGTATTCACGTTTGTAATGTTGAAGACCTTTTTATTCTTGGTTGTCCTATTTTCGATGCAGCAATTCCTCCATTCATTTCTAAAAAAATTCATTCATTCTCTTTACTTTCTTCAAATCTATGTAAAATTAATCCTCATAGTTTATTTTTACTCCGTCGTTGTTTTTGGATACCTAATTTCACTTATAATCTTAGATGTTGTCCTTTTTGGAAATTTAAATTGAATTGGATAATATTGTTATTTCTTCTTTGGAAAAAATTTCGAATATTAAATTTACAATAAGATCTTGGACTCGAAGCCAAATTACCAATCCGTTTTGGTGGATTAGGTATAATGTCTATAATTAATATTTCCTCGCCTGTCTTCTATATTTTCTAATTCTGAACTTATTATGTCCATTCTACCTTCTAATTTTTCTAATTTTGAAATTACATCCCTTAACGAGGCTGTTGATTATTGGAAGGAAATTTCTAATTCGTCTTTACTTCCAAAAGAGCTTTCTATTCAAATAAATTGGAACTTATCTATCTATGAGAAAATATTTCAAAATTTATTATCTTCCTCAAATATCACACAAAAAGCTATCTTATGAGCTGGATCTGAACTTGAATCTGGAGCTTGGCTTGAAGCTCTTCCATCTTGTAAATTAGGTACTCTTTTAGAAAAAAACTTTTTACAAATTGCAATTTCACTTAGATTGGGCATCAATTTCTGTCATCCTCATATCTGCTCGTGCGGTTCTTCTGTAGACTCGTTGGGTCATCATGGTTTATCGTGCATTAAAAATGCTGTTAGACTCTCTCGTCACAGCTGTATTAATGGCATTATTAAACGTGCTTTCTCCTCTGCCAACATCCCTTGTATCCTTGAACCTAGTATTCTGAAGGATGATGGCAAACGTCCAGATGGTATTACAGTTATTCCATGGAAAGTAGGTAAGTCTTTAGTTTGGGATTTTACTTGTACGGATACACTTGCCCCTTCTCATTTGACTGATTCTTCATTTTCTGCAAGGTCTGCTGCACACTTGGCAGAAAATCTTAAGAAAAAAAAAATATAAGTCAATTTCTGATGATTATTTTTTCGTCGTCTTCGCCGTGGAAACTTTGGGTCCTTGGAGTGATGATGCCCTTTCTCTCCTTGAAGATTTGGGGAGGCGTATTGTGCAAACAACGGGAATTCATCAAGCCAAAACATATTTGAAGCAACGAGTAAGTTTGTCTATACAGAGAGGCAACGTTGCTAGTGTTCTTGGTACAGCCCCGCTTTCTTCTTCTCTTAATGAGTTATTTTATTTATTCTAGTTATTACTTATGTTATTGTTAAGCAAATGTACCTATTTTACTATTTATATTGTTGACAACTTGAACATTATTACCTATTGGAATACAAATTAAAAATAAATTACAACAATATCTTAATCTTATAAATCAAATTTATAATGTACTGTTGATGTTTTGCTCTCAAGCGCCGTTAGTGGTGCAATGCCGTGCAAACGGCCCGAGAACACATAAATAATTACGACAACAAATAATATTACCCTTAAATAATAGTGCAGGTGTAGGACAACGTGCGCATTGCATCGAGCTTGTGACGCGAACCGACGCTGCAGTAACAGATTCAACATAACGTTTTCGTCAGTTGCGCGCCTACGCTCGCAGCGAAGGCACCGTCGCGACGCTCACTCAAATATTACGCATGCAAAACACTTGAACTTAACATTGACCTTTTTCGAAATATTTATCTTGCGTTAATGATTTTTTCCGTTTAAAAGTTTATCACGCTGTTGAATGTTCTATTGGACTTTGTTGTTGCGTTGGTTGTTTTATGTTTGTTGAAACCTACTGAAAAGACTGAAAAGAGTCTGAAACTTTAATCAAACTTGTGCAATATTTACCTGAAGTATCAAAGAGAAACTTCTTTTTCAAACGTATTATGAATTAAAATTTTCCAATCATGGCGGCGGCCCCGAGTGACACTGGAACCGGAAGGTAATACATTTTTTGTTACTTATCGATTTAGTTTTTAATTTTAAAAATAGCATCGGTTGAATTGAGCCGGGAATTGTATCCGCGTAATTAAAGTACACAACGTGCTTTTTTACGATATCGTTTCAATTTTTTTTTGGAAGTTACATGTCTATCTTATAGTACACCACATTGGAGTTCCCGTCCTCTATAATCCAGATCCTGCGGGCTTGTGTTTGTTTAGAGTCGCGCTGACGAGATAATCCTGCTGGTTGCTCCTGCTGGCTGATCCAACGAGCGCTTATCAGTTATGAGCTTATTATACATTCCTTTAATTCCTTTTATACTTTATCCATATTGTGTTCGTAGTACACGATTTTTTAATCTGGCGTTAATAACTTTTTAATGAAAATTTTTAAACAACGAATGAAATCAATTTTTTGCATAAAACCAATCTCTTCGACTTATCGATGTGGACGTATTCGAAATCGGTTCCGCTTTTATGAATTTATTTTTCAATGCAGGTATTTTCGTATTTTTCTCGAGATTATAAGTCGGTGGCAGTTAATTATTACCTTTTCACTTATTTATCGCAATTATTCCTGCTTTGTACCAATCTGGAATTGAATTTTTCTTGCCTTGCTTTTCAATTTTATGCTTTGAGTTATTTTTAACTGTACACCCTTTTGGTGCTTCCATTTACAGTAAATATTTAATTTTAGATAAATGAACAAGAAACATATTATGTAGCGATAGAAAAGTGTTTTTGTAAAATATGTAGCTACTAGAAAAAAAAAGTACAGAAATTTTAATATCGCTGTATGCTGTAATTATTTTAAATGCATGAACTTTTTCAGAGAATATTTGAATGTGGTTTTTTATTGTAAAAACAGATTGCATCCAAATGAATGTGGTTCAAGTTAGTTGTTGTGTTGTATTGAATAACCTTTACACCAAGAAATAAAGTTATAGAAGCATAATTTGACGCGAGTTGTGAGGTTTTACTTTCGCTTTCCCTTCAGTTCTATTCGTATTTTGTTTTTCAGTTATTCATACCTTTTTTAAAGCAATATTACTTTTTATTTTTTCTTCTCTTATTGTTATCCTCATTAACAGTTCATGAGAAGCGGCAAAATGAAGAAATTCTCAAATTTCATTCGTTTCTTTACCCACATTCTTTTCTGCACAATTAGTATTGTGGATGTTATATTTCAATGAATACGATTATTTTAATATTTTTTGTAGATTGGTATTTTTTTCCCGAAAACTGGTACCCGGCTAAGGTAACGCATTGAAAAGTCACCATAAATAGAACTTGTCGTTATTATACACCTTGGTTTACGTTACCCCGGTTTACATTGATTCGCTATAACGCTTTTTTTAAATCAACTACCGCGCAGGCGCACTGGATCGTGCGTGTAATTTTCTTCAGTCGCTTTTACACTCTAATTGCAATTTTTTTTTTTTTTTTTAAATATTTTTACATATTACAAAATTAAAACAGTATTTCCCTGTTAAATACTGTTTTCAAGCTTATGATATTTGTATTCTTTTTTAATTTAAAATAATTGGCATACTTAATTATTAATATATGATTTACTTAATAACACTTACACTTTTGAAAATTAAAAAAAAAAATTGAGTTGTTACACTATTGAACTTTGTACAAAATTTCGTTTTGTAGGTCATCTACAAACGAATTTTGAAAATTCGACTTGTTACTCTTTTAAATTGAATAAAATACACTTTTTCCTGTTGAATGTGCTTAACTCAAAATTGGGTCGTTATTGGCGGTCGGGTAAATTTGCCATCCATTTAATAAACAAACTTTAAAGATAATAATTTTCCATTTATTTTTGGTGTTGATATTTATAATATTCGTATGTAATAAAATACTAAATAAAATAAATAAATAATTTGTAGAGTCTTCGCTCCTGACGTTTTGGTTTCTTTTTTGACTAGTACTGCTTATATAATGCGTTATAGTTCCCACCACAAATATTGATTTTTTATTACCTGTCATGATATGCAAATGAAATATGCAGGAGTCACTCGCTGCTAGGTAATTTTAAATTTCACAAATTATAGCATGTGTACATAGAGTCACTATTTCTTTACAAACTACCATATTGTAGTACCTACATACAAGTAAATGGATAAAGTTGGTTATTTGCTTTTTTCTTCAGTAACTATTTTTTAATTCATCAATAAACAATTTAAGTCAATTTTTCTTGTTGTGGTAGTAATGTATGATCGATATATTTTGTACTCCAGAAAGTTATAAAATTATCTCCATCTCTGGATCTTCTCCGGCCCTCTACAGTGTCAAATATTTTGATCATACTGTATACGTATTTACAAATTAAATCGTCGGTTACTATTAATAAAAATTTATACCGTAATTATACAAATATGCTTGAACAGTATCTTATTTACCCGTTTGTGATTAATTGCTTTCAGACGAGCGGTTATGGTAAAAGCTTTTCACATACACCTACATATGTACTATTTCAAACATTCATTAACTCAGATATTAATATCAGCTTTATTGCGGGATTCATTTCACTCGCGAGCTTTATACCTTAATTACGGTTTAATTTACAAGCAGGTAACGCTACACAAATCTCTTATTGTAAACCACTTTGATATCATTGCAGTCAGTACGTAGACGTAGAACTTTTTTCTTCATGCAGAGTTACAGAAGCTTCGCAAGCATTTAATTTATATTCCGTTACATATCATTTTTGTCGTATAAGGATTTGTAGCTTGTGAAATTTCCTCAAATTCCGTTTATGCGAAGATATTTCGTTTATTAAATTTGTTTCAGCCCTACAGGGTGAGTTAAGTTTTACCGTCCGTGGCAAAATAGGCCTTTAAAATAATTTGTCAATTCTCATAAATTGCATGAGTAATTTTATATTATTAAGGTACATAGAAACCAAGAAAAAATATTTTTTTTTAATCAGGTAAAATTTTGGCTTTCTTTCAATTACTAATTGCTCAATTTATTAGTTTTTTTTATGTACGAACAGTAAAATATTTTCACACAATTTAGTGTAATTGAAATAATTTTACTAATTTGCGTTCATTAAATAAAGCCATTTCCGTATTAGAGGGTATTTTTTAAAATGATTTACGACATAAGCTGACCAATTCACCTAACAATGGTATTGGTTTTGGGTACTTGACTGATTATTTATGACAGTCATAAACTTAAGTTAAAAAGTACAACGTTGCATTTTACAGGACCAGAATAAGGGTCTTCGCTATTTCTTTAAAAGTTCACAACATCGTAACTAAAAGCTACACGGTAATTATAATCATAATAAAAAATAATTTTTGCAATATTAGATTTTAAACTTGATAAGAAAATCGTTTACCAGCTTCTAATTTTCGTTAGTATATCTGTCTACAATTTTGTGTTTTAATTTTGCCGTCTGCAAAGTCAATATACCTATCGGTTATTGAACCTTCCCATAAAATAAATTGCTTAATTCACCCAAAGTCTAAAAACCCTGGTCACAACCACACTTTGTGAATAAAGAAACATTCACATTTGCAACAAATCTTCCAACACTTAAGCATCGTTGGTAAAAAGTGAAAATTAAAACTTTGTTTTGTGGAATAGTGAACATTTGTATTTAGTTTAGGTATAATCATGCCATTTCAATACTCAGTCGAGGAGAAGCTTGAAATGCTTTTAATTTATGGGTAATGGGGCATCACTTTGAGCATCTTTTATAAAATAAACTTAATATTTACCTATTAAAGACTTATTGTATTTTTCTCACAAATTCCATAATACGGGTCTGGCAGCAACTAAAACGTCGTGTCCTTCAGTTTTATGGGTCGATCACCGGGTATTGTTACGTGGTAGACCGTATTATCCATTGTTGGAAAGTCATAAATAAAAGTATTGTTTGTGCTTTATGTTAAATTTGATTTAACTCAAAAAGTTATAATTTTTTAACGAATCAAATTGCAATTAACAATGTTACGAATAATTTGACAAATTTTGAAATAAAAAACCAAACATGGAAATTTTACCCGAAACTCTTTGTTTTACTTTTTTGGCTTCAAATAAAAATGATTTGGAAAACTTGTAGCACTAATCGAAAGTGTAAACTTCAACTGATGTAACATGTAAATTGCATACTTTCCTCTCAATCTTTAATAGGTATTATGGCCGGGGCGGTAAAACTTAACTCATCCTGTATAGTGTATTTTTTACTAGAGGTATTTTATTAATTTATTATTATCTATCTATTTTAATGTTTATTATTGATATTTAATTTGCTGTTAACTTCAAGTTGTGCCCCACATAATATTTAACCAGAAAATGTTACTACTAAAACTACATTAGTAAAGTGTTGTATTTTTAACCAAACATATCTTTACAACCGGATCACAATACCCACTTTCTCATATCTGCATATCTATACACGTGCTTATATCGACGTTTTACCTCCTTTAAAGCTATCTTTGCCTTCGGGTCACGTTCATCCGTCCAGCATCCATCTTGTTTCCCATTTCTATCTAGTTTTCTTATCCTTCTTGCCATCACCAGGTATTTTTTTTCGTCTAATGGTGCACGCACACGTTTCGTCCTTGCGCATATCCTCAAACGTATCCCTAATTTTTTGTTTAAACGTTTTCACGGTCCGTTGTGACGTGGATTCAATTTTAGCCCACAGGGAACGCTCACGTTTTGCTTGTTCGCATTATTTCAAGGAAATGTTCAGTTCTGTCTTTATTTTAAGTAGATTTGTGTAGTTTGATACGTGACAATTGCTATATTCGGCGATATTTCCGCTTTTTTCTGTACAAGATAAAATTAAAGGGGGAAGAAAGAGGCGCAGATGGTAATATATTTCAAGTCCGGAAGAGTTAATGAAGGAACGCTATCTAAGCACTAAATCGGTGCAGTTTTGTTCCTTCCACTTAAACGTTGAAAGCCTAAAGCCAAGCAGCTGACTTAAATATGATTTATAATGACTTGTGTTATTTTAAGGTAACTTAAGTGCACTTACCCGTTTTAAACGGTCCTTTTTCTCGTTTTACTAATTTTTTACTTGAACTGATTAATGCTGTCCGCATGTGTTGCGTCAAAAACGCTGGTGTTCCTAAATTTGCAATGACAACGAGCAGGAAATTACAAATCGACGGTGAAGTTTTAAAAAAAGTTTCTTCGCTCGGAACAGCGCTCGATAATTTCGGAGTAATTTCATGCAGTCGTATATTTTCTAAAACCGCCGCTATCCTAACACACGATTGCATTAGCAATTAGCGTACGCGAAAGTTTATTACGCTGCTTCTGTCGTTTTATGTGGCCGTATGAATTCGTATTTATGTGTTAAATCGATTCTGTAATGTTGCACGTTAAATTGTACGTGTAATCCTTTTATAAAGACGCCATAAAATAAGGAGAATGCAGTTAACTTCGTGTTTTATTAGCTTCAAGGATTCTTTGAAGCTATAAAATTGACTTCATTATAACAATGATTTTATGTTAATTAAAAAAAAAGCAATGGAATTATTATATTTTTTCAAGTTTCACTGGTTCTAGTTTTCCAGTTAAGTAAAATCAAGATACAGTAGAATCCGGTTATAACGAACCTCAAGGAACCGTCAAAATCGGTTCGTTATATCCGAAGTTTTTTATAAGCGTTATTGAAAGAATAAATGCAAGAATATTTTATGAGACCTTCATTGTCTAATATAAATATGCATATTTATAAAGCCATTAAGAATATAAGGACTAAACTTAAGTGAAACAAAGCAAAATGCAACAAGTAATTTTATTTGTAATTTTTTTTTATTTTCGACTGAAGTATAAATTGTCCACACACGTTTCAACGTCACTAAGATTTTCAATAATTGAGTTCGGCGCACCGTAAAACTGTAAAAAATCACGAATGTTGTTAATACTTCTCACAGCTTCTTGTGTAAATAAAATCTGTAATGCTGGTGCTTCCGGTTCATTCTCATTTCTCATTGGCTTCTTTTTGGCCACTTTTGTCTGCCACAAATACCCAAATATTCTGTTGTAACTAATAAATTGTCTACATTAATAGTCATTCATGTTTAAGTTTTCGAAAAAAAATTAATTTTCTAATTGAAGGGCCTATGTAAGAAGTATCTAAGTCACTTTTCATCTTCTGTGATATTTGAGATTTATATTTCTGTTTGATCTGGAAATCACATTGTTTTAATTTTGACTAATCTTTTTTCACCAAAGAAGACTTACTTTAGTAAAAAAAGATTATTCAAGGTCAAAACAATGTGATTTACAGGTCACATTGAAACATCAAATCTCAAGTATCACAGAATATGAAAGTGACTTAGGTACTTCTTATATAGAGTCCTTCAATTGCTGAAATTCACGTTCCCTTTGTTTCTATTTTTGTAACCACTCATTTAATGACAAGTCATCATCAGATTCAAAGGTTATTACGCGTTATATACAATGGAAAGTTCGTTATAGACGTTTGAAATTTTATTAATTTCAGCTTTTTCAGGTTCGCTATATCCGATGGTTCGTTATAACCGACTAATTTTTACATTGTTGCATAGGGGAAAATGTCGGGACTTGGAATAAAGTTCGTTATAACCGGTGGTTCGCTATAACCGAAGCCGTTATAACCGGATTCTACTGTATATGACAAAAACAAGAAATTAGAGAAAATTGTATCTACTAAATTTATCATTATGGATCGATATTAACAGGAAAAAGAACAACACAACCAAAATAATCAAAATATTGTTTTTTTGTTTCAATTAAACAACTTTCGGGCATCAGGTATTTGCATAATTGATGAGTACATACAATGAAGGAATTCAACGATGTAACAAATGTAATGTAACAAGGTAGATGAAAGGAATTTGTTGTGTACATTGGAACAGTAACCCTCAGTTTGTGCGGTGAGAAGTTACACACCCCAGGGAGTTCATTTTTATTGTCATTTCCACATACTCGTATATGTAACTTCCTAAAGTATTTCTCTGTACAATGTGGGTAATAAAATTTAATTGCGGAATATGTACCATATCAAACAATCTCCTGGAACGAATCGTACCTGATCAGCGGGTTTCCATTATATCTACCTATAGGGAAAACTTGAAATCCGAATAGGTAAAGTTTTTACAAGTAAAAATTTAATTTATTTAATATTTATTTAATATTTAGTAATTCAACCTTACATTAATTTTGTTTTGGTGCTTCTTGAAAACACGTTCCTTTAGTCTACTTAGCCCAATGGAGGCATATAATAAAACTTCTCAAACAGAGGTGCATAACGTAAAAATTCTTCAGTCCGGAATATCGTGGGCTAAATAAGGCAGCGTTGTAAATAGATCTTGTAAAATTTGTCGATGATATTATTTGTAAATTGTCTGGAGTTCACCAACGCATTAGAGAATAAAACTACTACAAAGTACCAGAAATGGAAAAAATGGCGAAAAAGGACCAATACTGTGTAGAGTGAAAAATAACTCTTCACCTATCAAATCAGCCAACTTTGGACAATGGTTTTTCCTTGTTCTCTCCAGTTCTTTCTGCCTTGGGCATCTCCCTTCCAGTGAGTACCTCCAATCTTCCTGACGTCATCTCCCCATCTCATGTGAAATTGTTCTGTTTCTCTTTTTCCCATCTCCACTTTACATTGTTGTATTGCAGTATTCCATCGGTAATATTTTTGTTGAGCGAAAATCCACTTTAGCTTAGCTACATGTTCTCTTGCATCCTTGACCTTTGGTTTATTTGGTACTCAATTATTTTGTTCTTATCTATTAATTTCACCCCCAACAAGGGTCTTTCCATAGCTCTTTCCGTTTTCACTATTTTATCCATGTTTGCTTTAGTCAAGGTTTGACATCTGCATGTGAGAATTGGGAAGATCCAGTGTTCGTATACTTCTGTTTTCAAGTATTGTAGGATTTTTTTGTTCTTCAGAACCTATTTTAATCCGGTCCTTTTATTTGTCCCAGCTGTTTGATTTTTTTGAGTGAAATGTTTCTAAAATCTTGGGTATTTGTCATGGTATTTCTTCAGATTGTGTTTATCGTAGGTTGCAGTTCTTCTAAAGTAGCTGCAATAATACTATATCGTCAGCTTATCTCAGTTGGGCCATTTAATATCTCTAAACACATCTTCTAAAGTTAATGTAAATAGTTTGAGAGAAAAAACATCTTCTTTTTATTGATGTAGCTCTGTTGTTGCTTTCTAGTTGTACAGTCATATATGCTTTATTGTAAATATTGTGTATATAATATATCTGGAATCAATTCTATTGCCCATAGTTGCATGCTATCGAATACTTTTTCGTAATCGATAGATGCTTGATATAGTTCTATGTTCGTTTGCTTCTTTGGTGATCGGAATTCACTTGCTCTATTGGTTGGTAGGAGTTCATTTTCTACGTTGTGTGTTGATTATCCTCATGAATAGTTTGTACCAACTATTCATGACTCGCTTCATAGAGCCGATGTAATGCAAAACACGAATGACCCAGACCGGAATTTCTTGTTGTCGCCTCGTGGCAAACACATTTCTGTTAAATAGCAAATCGTTTATATATTATCTAAAACTAAACGTGTCTACTGAAGAGAAATCGCCGGTTGTAACGAAAATAACTACCTATTTACGTATTTTTAATTTACTATTTTGTTAGAACACCCTTCATTTACAAGTAGACTTTCATATTTTAAAATTCATCGACAATTTCTATTCAGCAAGGCTTTATTATTAAAATATATAATTAAACAAGTTTGCCAGCGTTCTTTACTGAATAAAATGGTAAGATGGATTTTATGGTGTTTTCGTACTCAATGGAGTATTTATTGCTCATGGTTTTTAACGAGCCGACTCTATAACACTTCTCACTAAGAACATTGTTTTTACTAGAGTAGTCGCAATTTATAAAAACCACTTTGGTGGCGATGCGCAAAGACGAAAACGATTGAACGAATTCATATCGTGCAAATTAGAACTGCATCAGCGTCAACGGTAGAAAACATGGTATGATAAAAGGATTTTTATAAATTGCTACTACTAAAATACCAGCAATATCAAATTGTTAAACAAATAATATTATGACGAAATTGAGTCTGAAAGTTAAAAATGTTTCTGTGTTATTTGGTTTCAAAGCCTCTAGCCGTAAATCATAGCTGAACATAAACTGTTGCAGTTTTGTTGTGCACAAATGTGAGCAGTTACACAACGAAACGTATAAAACGACCACTTATAAATTATTTGGTAGGGTACTTATAATTAGAGTTAATTTTATGCATACGTCCATTAAAAACAGTTACGTGAGTTAGTAAAGAAACGATTTAAATAATCCTTAGTGTCGTTATAGCATACATTTTCATTTAATGGTTTGATATTTTACAATCCTCATTTAATTTTCGTTTGAATTAAAATTAATTAATAAAAATGAACGGTAGGATGAGCCGTTAATGCATGCAAAATTTCTAATTACGACAACGTCGTTTTGGGATTATTTGGCGCTTCTTTTTTATATATACCTTTCTTTTGACGGGGAATTATTAAATCAAGTGTTGCAGGAACATCAAAGTCCAACTTATCGACCTAACATCAGACAACGAAGCTTTGAAGTCTTCATTTATTTTATATCATTTTGTCTTCTTTTCGTGTTTCCGAAGAGTTGTTTTAGATACGCTTTGGTTGCTTTTTGTAATCTCGAGAGGTTTCCTTACTTTTTGTTGGATTCTTTTTATTAGCAAGAGGCTAGTAAAAGTAACAAAAACTGACCTTCTGAAATTTAATATTAAAAGGCTACTTTATTTAATTTATTAAGGTGAAATGTAATCGTTTCCAAATACCTTAAAATTTTGTGATCTCATAGTTTTTTCAGATATCCAGCATGCATTCTGAAAGATTGCTTCAGTTTGTTTAGTGGTTTAGTATCCGCCAGCAAATTTTATAACATGCAATTATGTTGGACGTTAACATGTTTTGGCGGCAACTATATTGATTATGAAAGCTATTAAGTTACGAATAACGTAAAATATATTTCAAAGAGTCGTAAAGTTGTGTACAGAAGTTCAACTTTATATTTTATATCGAAATAAGTGCTTTATTGTGATGTTTTACTGTGCAGTTAATGAGATAATTTTCCCTAAAGTGAGGAAACATTATTATAACACAGTTAACATTGACCCTAATATTATTTTCCAGCAGCAAATGTTATGAGAATATTTTGTTTGCTTCATTTCGAGGCAATTAACTTCTCCGGTTGGTAATGCGAATAAATTTCGTATACTTACACATACAGGGTCATTATAAATACTATTTTTTGTCTCACGCTAAATTTTACAAATCCAATTCGACTGTGAAGGAGTAGTGGTGCATACCGTCAAAACTGAATTTTGATTTTTTACCTTCTAGTATTATTGTTCTAAGCTACGGTAACTAAATCAATTTCATGCAGTTCCGAATAAGTTTAACTAACATTTAAGCGGTTTATGTAATTCTCCGGCCAGTCAAGTAGATGTGTAGAAGTTAGTCCATCCCTTGAATTGAGTTTCATCCAAACATTTATATCTAACACCGAAGGTTTACTGTTATCTAAAGTTTAGCATGCAAGTGTTCGACAACTATTGTACCGAAACTTGATTATATGTTACAGAAAAATAAATAGTAAACCTTCTTTATTTATTCGTTGCTCATGTTCCGCATCCTGATGAAATTTTATTTTTGTTATTATTGTTATGATTAAACAATTTATTTACAATTTGCTGAAGTAAGTATTTTTTTCTGACTAAAAATCAATTAAAATTTATAAATGGGTTTAGAATTTAATCTTAATACTACCTATCTACCAAAAAAATTTCAAATGTTTTCTACTTTAGTTTTAGGCATTACCGCTTTTTTTCTTATAGCTCAAAATAATCTCTCATGCAAATCCAGAGTTCAGTATTTAAAGTGCTTTTCATAATCCACCGAGCGTGGTTTATAGTCGTGAATAAATTTGTTATGAACTTTCTAGTCGATACAAAACAATGTCCAAAAGGACTTGCTATCATTTCCACCCAATTTGTATTAAAAGCATTTGTATTGAAAATAAATAATTGTTTCGATGCAGACTTGTAGCTTTTTCGTCAATTTCTGCTCACCCTGTATAATCGGGCTCATCCTTATTATTAATTCTGCAGATCGTTCATTGATCATTATTTTGAGAGACAATATTTTCTATTGAAATACACTAAATGGAGTCTTAAATCCAAACTTTAACTACTTTTTTTTTCTTTCTATCTTCTGGTACTTTAATTCGAACGACCATTCTTAATTTAGCTTGATGGAAAAATCAAAAATAATTTTCCTGATTTATTTGATTTGCTAAATTAGTTTTGGTGCTTTTAATTAAATTTAATTAAATTGGAAAAAATCTGTTTATTTGTTCCTTACATCTGCTAATTATTTAAATGCTGTAACTAATTCAAGAAAATTTATTATACCGAGTATTTCATATTCATTTCAATGTATTCATTGCAGAAAACTTCGTTCGTCTGAATGTAAAATGAATAAAACTCCTTGAACTAGATTCTTTAATTAGGTAAAGATATTTTGCTCTCTTGGCTTTTTCGTTCTATCTATCTCCCAGCAGTGCCTTGATATCCTACAGCAATGGGCCGCTTCACAGAAGCTTGTGATATCGTCCACTAAGTCCACCTTCATGGTTAACCGTTCGCCTCCACGCATTCACCACCGGGACCTCATGTTCTATATAGGCAATACAAGATTGAGCCAGTCCACAAGCGTAAGGTACTTAGGTGTTGTACTAGACCGGCGACTTACATTTGAAAAGCACGCAGACCATGTGCGGAAGAAGGTGCGTGCTCTGATAAATGCTCTCCGATGTAAATGTAGGGCATCCTGGGATTTGGACGTTACTGACTCCCTCCATAGTATCTATAAGTCTGTTATTGTCCCTATTGTGTCCCATGGTGCAGAATTGTGGCAGCACAGGCTCTGCATGGTTAATATGAAGAGGAAATTTGATTCCATTTATGGTATGTGTTGCCGTGCTGTTTGCAAAGGGTACAGCTCCCTCTCTAATGACGCCGCGGGCATCCTGGCTGGCATCCCTCCTCTGGACCTTGAAATACAGAAGAGGACTTGCCTCAAGGGAATACGCAAATTTGGCTCCGCCCCATTTGAGGCTGATATCCTTTTTTTGGCTGATTTCCCCAGTCTCACCCATGCCAAGGAGTACCTGGCACTCCGCATCTTTGACTGCTGGCAGGATCGATGGGATTGCTCCACTAAAGGTCGGATTACCTACTGCTTCTCGCCTCGGATTCCGGAGATGCCTCGCTCTCTCTCTTTCTATGCTACCCAGTTTTTGTCAGGCCATGGTAACTTTGCTGTTCATCTCCATCGGATTGGAAAACGTGACCACCCGAACTGCTCGGTGTGCCCTGATGATGTTGACGACCCTGTTCACCGCCTTCTTGCCTGTCCACTTTTTAATGAAGCTCGGACTGCCTTGCAGGCCCAGTTACTAGTCTGGCCCCCGCCTCTAGAATCTGCGCTTTTTTGGGATCCTGCGTGGATCTTTCCTTTTACGGTGGCAATAGAATGACCCACTTGCCACCTGCTCCTATGCCTTCCCTAGGCTTTGACGCCATGGTGCTGTTACCTTTCCTGCACTTTACTGGTTCCCTAATGCGTCCTCGTCCTAGGCAATTCTGCCCCTATTGTTTTAAACAGTTTTTCCTTAATTCTAACATATTTAACATATTTTCGCTATTGTACTGTAATTAATTTTTTATTTCTGTAATATTGCGTTCAATTTGACGCTGGTCTGTGGAATATATGCGCTGTTGGGCGCCTTTTGTTGTTGTTGTTATCTACTTGTATGCAAAATCTCGGCGCACTCTTATCGTTATCCCATCCATTTGCAATTTATATGTGAGGGGCAATCTGAATCAGATTTAAAAACTAATAGTTTGAATCGCATTTACTATTCCCCTTTCTTGAAAATTCTTTAATAGAACACCTGCTGCGCGCACTGAAAATTGCCTCTGTTACCTACTGCAATGCGTGCCTCGCAAATATACCCTGAAAAACGACTACATTACATTACATTTCAAAGTAGTTACGTCGCCTTGATTTATTCGTTGACTTTATAACATACATTTACCTCATTGTGAAATATTAAATAAGTTTCAACGAGTACAGCTACCAGGCTCTCCATACGTCGGAGAAAACTTCAATTTTAAAACTTTATACACGGTAAAGCCACTTTTGTATTTATAATCTAATAAAGTGGCCGCCGTACATCATTGAAGTTTAGCCCTTAGTGACATCAAGAACGATTACTAAAGGAGCGCAAGGATTACCTTACGAGCAAAACTTTAGAAGATATCGTCCCCTCTTACACTTTATTATGACACGAAACAATGCTTATTCAGAGATATTACTTCGCATATTGGACCATTTAACCCGCGATTTATTCAAATGGATTCTCATTTTAAATTGTGGTCTTTTTATTCGATAGTTTACTTATTTGCAATTGGTAATCGGCAATTAAAGGAGATGATTTTCCCAAAGCGCAAGGATTTACAGTGCGTTTTTTTTTCTAACTTTTGCCATAGGGAATTGCTTGGTAAAAATTGTACTCTGTGTTAACTTTGGTTCTGATGAAAATATTTAAATCATTTTTGGACCAAAGTTGGAAGATTCTTTAAACTATCGCATAGATTACAATTCAATATCCTAAACTGTTGAAAACGTTTTGAAAAAAATATTTTTGTAAAAGCGTTTTCTTGCCACATCATTTCTAGTAGACTTGTCAGTTGACTTTTGCCACTTTGTTTTAAAAAATAAATAGCGAAAGCTCCTCTGGACTATGATTAAATTATTAAACATTGGAAAAAAATTTGAATATTTCTTTCTTCTCTTAATGAGTTATTTTATTTATTCTAGTTATTACTTATGTTATGTTATTTTATGTTATCGTTAAGCAAATGTACTTATACTTATACTTATATTGATAAATGATAAAACAAAAATTACTGATTACTTATTTGTTATAATTAAAATAACCATTGAGTTTGTAAATTTTTAATTTTCATGTAATGAATTGAAATGAATAAACTAAAAATTTATAGTCATTTTCCTGAAAGCATTGAGTCAATATTGAAACAATGAAACAACATAAAGTTGTTCCACAATGTTTAATACGCTGAAGTTGATAACCATATTTTACAAGTGACTGCAAATTTTGATACAATATTTCCAGTTAAAAACTCATTTCAAACTTCGTTTCCTCCATAGCCTCAATTTTACTGCTTGTAGTGACTGAAACATTTTACTAACACAATCAAAGCAAAAATCTAACTATTTAAACGACTTTTTCTTTGAATTCCTTATCTCTTGCCACTAATTTAGATTTTCTTCAGGAGAACACCATTTGCGTTAACAACTTGGCCAAATCTACATAACATTTACCCAAAACTAATAAACCAACGATCTTATCTGCAGAAATAATGTGTGCCAGCAACTTCTGCACTTTTACAGATAGAGGGAAAGAATGAAAGATCAGTCTGTTAAATACACAACAAATAAATCGTACGGCTCACTTTCTTTTATTTCACGGGTTTTTAGGGCAGCAAATGGGATATGAAATAAGCTCGAGAGACGTAAAAAAATGCCGCTAACACAGCTCATTGCATTTTTATTCGCGACGTATAACGCGCTGTTTCGGCCAACATATTCGAATGCCAGATAAGATAAGGGACGATGTGTTTGGGGGAAATTTTGTGTAATTTTTACCGGTGCGTACCCTTAACACTCCATACACACGGTTTTTGAAGTCACGCCGGAACTGCTTTAACTGGCTTATTTCCCCATTTGCTCATTAATCATTTGATGGATCACTTTAAAAAGTTGCGATAATGAATATACCGTGCGTTTTTTTTAACTGTTGCCACAGGGAATTGCATTGTAAAAATTGTACCCTGTGTTAACTTTTGTTCTGATGAAAATATTTAAACCATTTTTGGACCAAAGTTGAAAGCTGGGTGGTTACTTTCTGGAAAACCTGGAAAAACCTTTAAAAGTCAGGGAATTTGGCTTGGTCTGGAAAGTCAGGGAATAGTCAGGGAATTTTATAAAAAAATCGAAAAAATCAGGGAATTTTTTGAGCCATTGACTTTGATTACAAGACAAAACATATTCCTTCAGAAAACTACCTAAAATTTTAAATTTAGCAAAAAATGTGGCAACTTGAAATTAATATTTTTATTAATAGTTCGTTATGTAGTAATTTACGTTCTGAAAGTCAAACCTTGAGCACTGCAAGTGAGAGTTCTGTTCAGGAAAGTGAGTTACATCCATAAAACTTTCAGTGCAGGGTAGTGTCTAAATTAAAAAGAATTAAAACTACATTTTTTTTAAAGTGTTTTGAACTTACAGAGCCCTTATTTGTTTTAACAAAAGTGACTCTTTTTAAATACAAGTAGCCCTCGATTTACGCCGGCTCAATTTATGCCGATTCACGATAACGCCGCTGTGCAATTCACCGTTTCGCCGTGTACATAATTGGGTAATTCACCGATTCTTCCTATGTTATACTGATTTTCGTTTCAGTGTTGAGCCGCGTTGTGGATTCTTTTTTCCAAAAAATGTAAGAGATCCGAAACTTTGAAATTTCATTTGCTTTTCTTAATATTTTTTAATAAAAACATTTCACTTCATTTTATCTTAAAATACATTTTAAAAATTAAATTTATAATACACCTATTCCCCGATTTTCACGATACTTTTTTACACGATTTCGCTTTTACACGGTTTTCAAAATAACGAATTCAAAATAAAATGGTAAAAATGAATATTTTAGATGACTACATATTTCTACAATCCTTTTTAAACTCCGTTCTCTTGGTTATACATATTGGTGATTCCCCGTTTTTTATGCACAATAAAACTTCCTACGTATTCACGTAAATTACTGCAGTAAATTTGTGCCAGTAGAAAAGTGTTCATCATTGTGTTTTTACTAATCAGAATTTTTTAAACTTCATATTTACTGGTTAGAGATAAACAATTATTGTTTGTAGCATTTTTACAATTTTTTTCGCAATAAAATTTTAAACCATAGCAGTTTTTAATGGAGCATGAAGGGACCTTTCAAATGAGGTATCACAAGCCCCTACTTCTTATTTAAAAATTTGGGGGTTGAAACTGTTACTCGAAGGGAGTTGAGGTTAGGGATGAAATTTTTTACTTTCCAGGATATCACGTCATAAACGGGATTTTTTATAAATATGCACAATAATTGAGATACTAAATTTATTCCATTTGACTGGTTCGCACTGTATATTTGTTATTTTATGAATGAACTGTTATTTTAATTTTTCAAAATATCTTATTTAAAAAATTTTGTTTTCGATTTACACGGTTTTGCCTATAAAAATTCAAAATTCCGTTTTACACGGTTTCTTGAGGAACCAATCTTCCGTGTAAATCGGGGGATAGGTGTATATGCATTTTGCATTATTATGTATTAATAAATAAAATGATATGCTTCGTTTTCACTTATGCAGAACCTAACCCTATACATCACTGTAAATATGGGTTCTTTTACGCCGATTCGATTTGCGTCGGCTTTTGTAAGAACGGAACTGCGGCGTAAACCGAGGGCTACCTGTATTTTGTGTAATAAATCTGTCCCTCAGTTATTGTTTACGAAAATGTTCTCTATGTGCAAGTTATTTTTCAATTTTTGATCTGGAAAACCTGGAAAAGGCAGGGAATTTGGAAAATGAATATTTGTAACCACCCTGTGAAAGATTCTTTAAACTATCGAATCGATTACAATTCAATATCCTAAACCGTTGAAAAAGTTTTGAAAAAATATTTTTGTAAAAGCGTTTTCTTGCCACTATCATTTCTAGTAGACTGAAATGTCAGTTGACTTTTGCCACTTTGTTTTAAAAAATAAATAGCGAAAGCTCCTCGGGGCTATGATTAAATTAGCTTTTGGAAGACAGAACATGTAAACATTGGAAAAATTTTTGAATATTAAATTTACAATAAGATCTTGGACTCGAAGCCAAATTACCAATCCGTTTTGGTGGATTAGGTATAAGGTCTATAATTGATATTTCCTCGCCTACCTTTTTGTCTTCTATATTTTCTAATTCTGAACTTATTATGTCCATTCTACCTTCTAGTTTTTCTAATTTTGAAATTACATCCCTTAACGATGCTGTTGATTATTGGAAGGAAATTTCTAATGAGTCTTTACTTCCAAAAGAGCTATATATTCAAAGAAATTGGAACTTACCTATCTGTGAGAAAATGTTTGTATCAGTCAGTGATGATTTATGATTGCACAACTTGGCCCGCGTGTTGGCTTGAGAGCTTTTGTGCCAAAGACTTGTTACTTACTCCAAACGTTCTCATAACGCTTAGTATTAAAATCTTACAATATTGTATTATTATTAAAAAAGTTTATTTATGTAAAAATATTGTTTCTTTGGAAAAAGTCGTAAGTACTTACAAAAATGTAAAAATATCTAAGTTTAGTAACAATCTTAATACCGAAGTTTATTCATTTCAATTCATTTCAATTTTTGCTATATGAAAATTAAAAATTTACAAACTCTATGGTTATTTTAATTATAACAAATAAGTAATCCAGCAACTTTTGTTTTATCATTTATCAATATAATAACAATATTTAGCAATAAATGTATAATGACAAAAACGAGACTAACGAAGCAATATAAGAAAACATTACGTTAATTAATCTTTCCATTATAATAAGTAACAATTTCGCTGGAGGCTTGAAAAATCGATATATGTATTCTCAGATGTATTACTTACTAGATACCGCTAATAAGTTTCAAGTCGCCCGTGGCAATTTACCAGCTTTTAGCTGACAAATTATTACAAGTAGTATCTCTTGTATCCAAAACGACCTATAACTTGGGGCCGATATATTTAACTTTATACCTTATTTGCTATGCGGAAATTGTCACCATTACCCTTATTTGCTGAACTGCCAGTAGCAATAAAAATCCTAACTTTGCACCACGAGCGCTATGCATATTACTGCACTTTGTATGCATTAGCCCATACATAGAACCCAAGTTTCTAACTCGGAGGAGGTTACCGTTACACACTCGGCAAGTTTGAGCTGAAAATTTCTCTTTTTCTTCTGTAAATCTTGTGGAATTTATAACGGCCGCGCCGAAAAGGCCAACTATAAAATACGTTTCAAAACAAACACAGGAAGTGTGGCAAACACGCGCAACGCTTTTTGAAGCTTAAACAAAAGAAAAATAATAAATAACCGTACAAGACAATAATGTTTGGTTTCGTTATTGTTCCGGGGACGTCTAAAGACGTCCCGACGACCCGTGACATGAATCGACTGGCTGACACTGAAAGAAATAGTCAGTCTAATAGTAAAAAACGCGTATTTGCAGCTGATTTATTTATGTTTAAGTATTTAAATTGTCAAAAAGTACACTTTATTAACTACCACCAATTCTTATAAATCTATTTATTTTTTAGAAATAAACTATTTATTATTTTCGACTTTGTTTGAGATCAACATTATTTGAAAACAAATATGTTCTCAATTCATGCAAACAAAAATTTATTAAGTATAACAATGGGTATTTGTTTATAATAATTAAGGTTTTTTTATGTGTAATGCATACTATTTGGTACTAATTCATTGTTAGTGAAAGAAAATACATTTGTACATTTTTATCAAAAATAAATACTCATTTGTTGAAAAGGTAAGTTGTCTAAGAAAAAAAAATGCTTATTTTACAATTGAACCAGATGTTTGCATTAACAGCCAAATCATTTCTTTGCGTTATTCGGTAGTGTTGAGAAGTGCAATAAAATAATAATATGGAAAACGCCATTATTTAAAAAAAGGTATAATCGTTCAAGTAAATCGGAACGTATATGGTGAACCAGTTTTTGGAAAGGTTGTTAATATATTGTACAATGGTGACAAACAAATGTATTTAATATATAAAACAATTGTTTGTTATGGTATTGATAAAGATTTTGAAGCATATGAGGTGACTGATGATGATTTTTCCACTTGGTTACTTTCTGGAAAACCTGGAAAAGTCAGGGAATTTGGTTTGCTCTGGAAAATCAAGGAAAAGTCAGGGAATTTAGTAAAAAAACCGAAAACATCAGAGAATTTTTTGAGCCATTGATTTTGATTACAAAACAAAACATATTCCTTCAGAAAACTACCTAAAATTTTAAATTTACCGCTCTTTACGCGTTGGAGAGTTGGAGCGATTGTTCCATAAATATGTCGAAGCGATTTTCTGTGGAAGGTATCTATCGCATAAAAAGAGACCCGAGTGTATAGAATTGTTTTTTATTTGTTGTTATATTTGCTAAAAGTTTAATGTTCATGAATTCCGTTCTTCTATAGACGAGTTATTATTGTTACAGGGTGAGTTAAGTTTTACCGCCCCGGCCATAATACCTATTAAAAATTGAGGGGAAAGTATGCAATTTACATGTTACATCAGTTGAAGTTTACACTTTCGATTAGTGCTACAACTTTTCCAAATTATTTTTATTTGAAGCCAAAAAAGTAAAACAAAGAGTTTCGGGTAAAATTTCCATGTTGGGTTTTTTATTTCAAAATTTGTCAAATTATTCGTAGCATTGTTAATTGCAATTTAATTCGTTAAAAAATTATTACTTTTTGAGTTAAATCAAATTTAACATAAACCACGAAAAATACTTTTATTTATGACTTTCCAACAATGGATAATACGGTCTACCATGTAACAATACCTGATGATCGACCTATACAACTGAAGGGAACGGCGTTTTAGTTGTTGCCAGACCCGTATTCTGGAATTTGTGAGAAAAATAAAATAAGTTTTTAATAGGTAAATATTAAATTTATTTTATAAAAGATGCTCAAAGTGATGCCCCATTACCCATAAATTAAAAGCATTTCAAGCTTCTCCTCGACTGAGTATTGAAATGGCATGATTATACCTGAACTAAACACAAATGTTCACTATTCCACAAAACAAAGTTCTAATTTTCACTTTTTACCAACGATGTTTAAGTGTTGGAAGATTTGTTGCGAATGTGAATGTTTCTTTATTCACAAAGTGACCTAGGGTTGTGATCAGGGTTTTTAAACTTTGGGTGAATTAAGCAATTTATTTTATGGGAAGGTTCAATAATCGATAGTTATATTGACTTTGCAGACGGCAAAATTAAAACACAAAATTGCAGACAGATATACTAACGAAAATTAGAAGCTGGTAAGCGATTTTATTATCAAGTTTTAAATCTAATATTGCAAAAATTATTTTTTATTATGATTATAATTACCGTGTAGCTGTTAGTTACGATGTTGTGAACTTTTAAAGAAATAGCGAAGACCCTTATTCCGGTCCTGTAAAATGTAACGTTGCACTTTTTAACTTAACTTTATGACTGTCATAAATAATCAGCCAAGTACCCAAAACCAATACCATTGTTAGGTGAATTGGTCAGCTTATGTTGTAAATCATTTAAAAAAATACCCTCTAATACGGAAATGGCTTTATTTAATGAACCCAAATTAGTAAAATTATTTCAATTACACTAAATCGTGTGAAAATATTTTACTGTTCGTACATAAAAAAAACTAATAAATTGAGCAATTAGTTATTGAAACAAAGCCAAAATTTTACCTGATTAAAAAAAAAAGATTTTTTCTTGGTTTCTATGTACTTTAATAATATAAAATTACTCGTGCAATTTGTGAGAATTGACAAATTATTTTAAAGGCCTATTTTGCCACGGGCGGTAAAACTTAACTCACCCTGTACAACGATGTGAAAAAGATTTTATTTAACTTTCTAAAGGGTTTTCCAATAAGAGGTGTTATTTTGAATAGCCCGTTATTTCGGTAGATATAACTTTTGGAGCTGTAATTTTTTGACATTTGACAAGTAGAAACTACGCCATTAATAAAAATGGAACGATACACGCTTCAACAACGCATTGAAATTATTAAAATTCACTATAAAAATGGTGAAAATTTGGCAGAGACGGTTCGTAAAACTCGAACATTTTTGGGTCGTCGTGAAGCACCTTGTCGGACCGCAATACAGAAATTGGTGGAAAAATTCGAGCTGTTGGGACAAGTTAGTGATGTGAAGAATAAAACCCGGCCGATTTTGCTTGTTGACGAAGCCATCCAGGTGGAAATGGGCCTCATCACTCAAGATGATTTTTCGATGGAATTCCGGATCATTTTCATGCATTTCAAGGACCCAATCGGCAAAGATACGACGTTGTTGATGATCGGCCGGCTTGAGTTCTTGTGTTAACTGAACTTTATAAGCCTTAAGACCCAAGTCTTTATGCAAAATACGGTGTAATGACGTTTTTGGAATGTCTAATTCCAAAGAACGACGAGGAATGGACAAACCTGGGTTTTCTTCAACACTTTCGGCTACAGCAGCAATATTCTCGGCTGTTCTTGAGCGACGTGCACGGGTTTTATTCTTCACATCACTAACTTGTCCCAACAGCTCGAATTTTTCCACCAATTTCTGTATTGCGGTCCGACAAGGTGCTTCACGACGACCCAAAAATGTTCGAGTTTTACGAACCGTCTCTGCCAAATTTTCACCATTTTTATAGTGAATTTTAATAATTTCAATGCGTTGTTGAAGCTTGTATCGTTCCATTTTTATTAATGGCGTAGTTTCTACTTGTCAAATGTCAAAAAATTACAGCTCCAAAAGTTACATCTACCGAAATAACGGGCTATTCAAAATAACACCTCTTATTGGAAAACCCTTTAGTTATATTTATTATTAATTTAATAAATTAATCAATCAATTTTTATATTTTGTATAATAATTCTGTCCCCCAGTTATTGTTTACGAAAATGTTCTCTATGTGCAAGTTGTTTTTCTTTATTTGGACCTTTCTGGAATTTTTCAATTTTTGATCTGGAAAACCTGGAAAAGTCAGGGAATTTGGAAAATTAATATTGGTAACCACCCTGACTATTACCAAATTCTTTTTTGTTTTTAATAATTGCTTACTTTATTATAAATAACAATGTGTTAGAAGTAAATTAAGCTAATTGAAATCGTATTAATAAACTGTGAGTTAATCGTAAATAAACATTTGGTGGGCCAAATATCAATCAATATTTGTTAATAGTTAACGAAGTTGCCTTGTTATTAACAAATTTTTCACTTCTTTTCTCTCTGTGTACACCTGAGTTGGTTTTATGCGAAGCCATATTCTTATTTTATGTTTGTTTTATCGCATTTTATGGACATCCTTTCGAAACGGCACCTTTAGGTTATAGAGACATAGGAAGAAGAAAGTTTAGTGTATTTGTTCAAATGGTCGCGGCATATATAAAATGTATAGAATAATTTATTTGAAGCTTAAACAAAAGAAAAATAATAAATAACTGTACAAGACAATAATGTTTAGTTTCGTTATTGTTCCGGAGACGTCTAAAGACGTCCCGACGACCCGTGACACGAATCGACTGGCTCATTCTGACCTTACGTCGAGGGAAAGTTAAAGGGCAAGTTTCTCGTTCAATCGGTCATGCTTGCTGATTTTATGCATTTTTCTAACAAAGAAATTTTTTCAGAAATCGTAATTTAAAAGGAAAAAGTTCGGCGCGGCTCCGACTTTAACTGCCCCCTTTTTCCAATCCTTTTTTGAACGCTTTATCACCAATTCACGTCATCCCCCCGTGTTTTAAAATGAGCGACTTTTCGATTTTCGCTTAACATTTTCAGATGCGTATTGAAACGTTTTCTGAAATAAAATTTAAACAAACTGCCGCCGTCGCAATGCGCGGCATAAATCAAAAATTTTCAATAAGCAGCAATTTATCAATCTGTGAGATGCTTAAGAAATTTTTTGCGCGAAAGGAAACAAATTCAATAAATTTGGTCGAAATCCAGCTCTGTTTTATAAGAAGTGGGAACACGGCATTGCAGCTGCGGTGATTTATGAGCAGCAGCTCTCTGCTGTCTCCGCCGACATTATGCAAAGTTCCGCCGATGTTTCTACCACTGCTTCCCGTCTCCAAGTGCCTACTCCCCGCACGTTTGATGCATGGTTCTCACCTACCTTTATACCCTTCTCTCGCTACCCCTAGATATTTGAATTTGGATGAGAAATGCATGAGATTACATTCGGAAAATATTCATGTTCGTTATGGAATGCTTTATACGTTCCTTTTGATAACGATACGCGGGTCGAAGCGTTTTTGGGCTGTGTGAACTCAAATATTATAAATATGTTTATTATCGGCCAAATTTGCTTCTTTGTCGAAAACTGGAAGCGATATTTCGTGAGAGCGTCGTTCTTCCAAACTGGATTGAAATAATTAGGGTTCGAAATTAATTAAAAGTAATTAACTTGATGAGTGAGTTATGGAAGTGGGCTGTCGGCCGCAAATTTATTTCTGATTTTACGTTTTTAGTCTTTTCAGATTTATTTTGACGTTCAACGTTGTATGTAGAATATTTTTGTGCGTTACTTTCAAAGTGTGATCCGGCACTAAGCGAGAAGTAGCACTAAATACTTATTTGCATACTGCGTTAATGGGCCACCTGCATTCATTTACCACGTAGATATGCACATTTAAGTTAATGTTTCACAGTGGAATAAGTGGAAAATTAAATTCGGCGTTGATATGAACATGCTTATTTACTTAAGGATTATATTAATAATAATAATAATGGAAATTATGTGTAATAATTGAAAACATTGTTACAAAATTGTGGCAATACAAAAAAAATCAATCACATTAAGTTTTAATTGAAATAAGAATTTTCAGAACTTTACTATTATTTGTTGACATAATAATAATTATTGAAATATCCCATAATTTAATTTTTGCATCAATTGTAAAGAAGCGTAATTGAAAAAAACAATTTCACAATTTGATGTTTTATATTTGTAAAAAATATGGGGCGCATACGCACGCATGCGCGATGAAAACTAGCATTTCGCCGTGCTACAAGAACAGTGACCTAAGTGTGAAATTTATAAATATCCATGGTACAATGTAAACATTTTGTTTCTTTGTTTTTAGATTGATGTAGATTTTGGCCAATTATTTCTTGAGAGAAAAACAATTTATTTGTGTGGTGGCCAAAATTCATTGAGAAGGCTAATGACCGACAAACTTCCATTTCATATACTTATATATCTGTTACCAAATGATAATGTGGTTCTTAAACCGAAAATATAGTTTTAAAGAGGATGTGATGTGATACTGTTAAATTTTCACCTACTAATAAAAATATGTATGAGAAATAACTTTATACATGTTAATTGTCGGCGTTAGTTTTTGACAAAAAAAATAAAAACTGACTTTTTATAAAAATACTATTTCCCAATTTCGTCAAATTTTACTTTTCAGGATCACTATGATTAAGATATCCAAAGTAAATAAAAAATTCGAAAACTGTAATTAGTCTAAAATTCCCTTATATTGGAATCTCAAGAGTAAAAGTAATAATTTATGGCTGTAAATAGTCGTTAGTACTTTCCGCAGAGGTAAGTGCGATTTAAATTTATGACATTGTAAAAATTTGTCACTGTCGAGTGGAAGTCGGTCGATGTGAACAACAGAAGCGTACCTAAGTCGAGCCTTTTTACATTCTTGTAGATTTCTAAAATTTACGTAAATTGCAAGGCCTCTAATAAATTTCGATTATGAGTACGAAGATACTTTAAAGTGTGAATGTTGAATTATTTTTTTTAACTCGAAGACGACTTATTACATTTTTCGTTTGAAATATTTTCGATGCGGTTATGGAAAAGGAACAGACCATTCGAGGTACCAATTACCTACCTCCAGTTTCCGAGAAAATTTTACAATGCCATACATTTAAATCGTACTTAACTTTCCGGATGGGTACTAAGGACTATTTATAGTCATAAATTATTACTTTTACTCTTAAGATTCCCATATTTTAGACTAATTACAGCTTTTGGAATTTTTGTTTTACTTTGGATATCTTTGCCTTAATAATACTGATCTTGAAAAGTAAAATTTGACAAAATTGGGAGATATTATTTTTATAAAAAATCAGTTTTTATTTTTTTTGTCGAAAACTAACGCCGATAATTAACATTTAAAACTGGAAATTTCTAGCCTTATACCAGACACATGCGTGCACCAAATTCCAAATAAATAACTTCCAATTAAAGCTCAATTTTGGGGGTAGCCACAAGTGATGGGACACCCTGTACATATGCCTTAAAGAGGCATCGTATAAAGGCAAACAGAGTTGCCTGTACATAAGGATGGTGCAAGATACAATCAAGTGCTTATTTAGTATAATAAGAGGGCCATTTTTAATTCTTAAATAAAAAAACACATTAATTAAGAACATTCTTAAGTAATTAAATAAAAGTTCTTGAAATCAACATGACCTATTCTTAAATGTAAAACTTATAAAAGTTCTTAAAATTAGAGCAACACATTCTTGAATTTGTCACAAAGAATCAACTTTTCTAAATTCACTCGTCTCTGAATACCCTCAAATTGCCTGTTGTACTCAATTCTACACGAAACGACATTAACTTATCCTAAATTGGGCAACAAACGAGCCCCGTCCGACTCTCCAAAAACAGCTCGACGTGCACCGATTCACCGTTTCGTCACCCAACTTCAAGCACACTTACAGTCCGCGTCGTGCCAGATTTCAAACATGCTACCATACTGAACGTATTCACGTCCGAAACATTTTTGTTCCGCAACGGATAGTAACGCCATAAAATTAGAAAATGTCAAATGTGATTAAAAAATTCGTTTCGAAAAATTCAACAAATTTGGTGTATGGATACCGCATAAATTATCCGTGCCATCTCTCACGCAACGGGTCTCAATATGTCACTCTTTACTAATTCAGGAGGAGTCTGAAACTTAGTTGAAACGTTGTGTTACAGGAAATTCTTGCCTATCCGCTAAAAATTTTTGTCGTCTATATTTATCCTATTTTTACCGGCTCGCAGGTGCAAAAAGGTTGAAGAACACTGCTCAATACTTCACATAAATGACAGCCTCAAATTCTCACACCAACTTGACTTTGAGTTCAATAATGTGTTATTTATTAACCACTAAACTTTGTTAAATCGCATTTGTTCAAAAATAAAAAATTAGGGTATTTTGCTTAAGATCCATTTCATTGATCCAAATTTTTTCATCAGAAAATTTCCTGCTGTTTATGACTTTTCAATATAAGCAAAAGTTTTTATCAAAATTACTTTTTTGTGTCAAGTCGAACATGTGAAAGTTTAGAAGAGCAAGAAACCCTCCCGGAACCTAACATTTTCTATTTGGTCTTCTATTTTTGATTATGAATAAGTAAATAATGAGCACTTTAACATCTTCACTCACATGTTTCAAGTCAGTGCCAGAAAAAGTTTCTGCGATGTGCAACACTTGAGTTTGCCATCAAGTTGAATCGCACTTAAGGCCGCTGCACAATTGAAATGTATCAGTAACGGGAACGAGAACGGAAACAGTAACAGAAACGAGAATGAATCCTCGCTGCACAATAAGTAGTAACAGTAACAACTTTTTTGGGAACATTTAGTTTTAGTCGGCACCGTCAATGTATTTGCGTGGGAATGATTTGCAGTCCCAACTTTACCTCAGTTTTGATCCCGGTGTTCGGTGTTGTCACACACCAAAAACATAACATCATAATGTTGTTTGTGCACGATGAAAAAAAAATTGAAGGTTATGGACGCAAACAAACCGATATCGGTATTCATCGGTATTGCACGAGCAGTAAGGAGTAAGTTAAAAGTTCGGCAACATTCGTTACTAGATTTTAACTAAAAAATAGAAAACATTGGTAGGGCGATTTGTGCTACAGCCAGTTATTCTACAATTGAATTTACACTCTGCACTAACATGGCCATTACTGAACCAATTCATTTGTATTTTATCGTTGTAAAATAGTAATATTAGTCTATTTATTTTCAATTTGAAATTAATTACGCTATGCGAATATTTGTTGTTTACGAGGTAAGCTTTCAGCAAATCGATAAACAGCATTTTTAAATACACATTTTTGTAATGTTTTCCGAAGTTAATTACTTCATGCTGTGTGCAATTAATTTAATAATGTTTGTTTTATTTTTTCATACACATATTTTAATCAGGAATATTTAACTGCATTTCTTTGGATTTATTTTTAACATAAAGCAGCTCCAACCGACTATTAATTAAAATTTTATTTTATATCATCACCGAGCATATGTTAATTAATTAAAAAATAACATCCGCATCGCGAGTGGAGATACATTAAGGCACTTCAACGTATTCCTGAGTTTAAATAGCATTATTATATAATTAATACCATTAATTAAAGCTGTAATTAGAACCATATACATTCACCTGAATATGGAATGTAATGTTCATGTTGGATATTATCAAATTACTACCAAACTGTGCCATTGCTTCATACACGTACACCAATTAATTCTCTTTGTTAAAAATATTTCTTACCTTCTACACACTAACCCTGTTATGGAAACAACATCATTCTACATGAAATTTTAATTGGGCTCGTATTATTAACTTTAATTAACGAACTTTCCACAAGTAAATTCTTTTGTGCGGAATTAATATTCATCCTGCAATAAAAAAGTTTGCCACATCAAAAATATGCGTACATCATTTCAACAAAAGGGACGGGGAAATGTAAGCAAGAGCTGCCTACAAAGCTCTCCGGGAGAGGCAACTAAAAATTAATAAAGGCGCGTTAAAATTTAACCTATGGTTGAATCAAAACTTCCGGTGGCCCTATTTTATCCGCAGGGTGAGGAAATTGCATATAATTGCCGAACTTCCGTTGCGTATTGTTGAAACGAACAATCAAAATTGTGATGAAAATGTTAAATCTCTTTAACCCACTATGCACCTGCGACCAAGCTATGAAGAACATCGATCTTCAAACGATGCTATTAAACTATACCTACTTGCACGCCACACTTTGAAATTGTAATGTTCCAAATTTTTCCTTTGAATTTACCTGTCGATAGGTTTTATTTCCTGTTTTTAACTATTCATCTCAAATATTTCTTATCAAGTTGTTGGAAATTTAAAAATGAGTGTCTTGAATTGGATAATATTGTTATTTCTTCTTTGGAAAAAATTTGAATATTAAATTTACAATAAGATCTTGGACTCGAAGCCAAATTACCAATCCGTTTTGGTGGATTAGGTATCAGGTCTATAATTGATATTTCCTCGCTTGCCTTTTTGTCTTCTATATTTTCTAATTCTGAACTACATAATAAGTCCATTCTACCTTCTAGTTTTTCTAATTTTGAAATTACATCCCTTAACGATGCTGTTGATTATTGGAAGGAAATTTCTAATTCGTCTTTACTTCCAAAAGAGCTTTCTATTCAAAGAAATTGAGACTTACCTATCTGTGAGAAAATATTTCAAAATTTATTATCTTCCTTAAATATCATACAAAAAGCTATCTTATTAGCTGGATCTGAACTTGAATCTGGAACTTGGCTTGAAGCTCTTCCATCTTGTAAATTAGGTACTCTTTTAGAAAAAAATTTTTTACAAATTGTAATTTCACTTAGATTGGGCATCAATTTCTGTCATCCTCATATCTGCTCGTGTGGTTCTTCTGTAGACTCGTTGGGTCATCATGGTTTATCGTGCATTAAAAGTGCTGGTAGACTCTTTTGTCACAGCGGTATTAATGACATTATTAAACGTGCTTTCTCTTCTGCCAACATCCCTTGTATCCTTGAACCTAATGGTATTCTGAGGGATGATGGCAAACGTCCAGATGGTATTACAGTTCTTCCATGGAAAGTAGGTAAATCTTTAGTTTGTGATTTTACTTGTACGGATAGACTTGCTCCTTCTCATTTGACTGATTCTTCATTTTCTGCAAGATCTGCTGCACACTTGTCAAAAAATCTTAAGAAAAAAAATATAAGTCAATTTCTGATGATTATTTTTTCGTCGCCTTCGCTGTGGAAACTTTGGGTCCTTGGAGTGCTGCCCTTTCTCTCTTTGAAGATTTGGGGAGGCGTATTGTTGAAACAACGGGAATTCCTCAAGCCAAAACATATTTGAAGCAACGAATAAGTTTGTCTATACAGAGAGGCAACGTTGCTAGTATTCTTGGTACAGCCCCGCCTTCTTCTTCTCTTAATGAGTTATTTTATTTATTCTACTTACTACTTATGTTATGTTATTTTATGTTATCGTTAATCATTGAAATAAATATGTAAATATGTGTTCATATTACCCATGGGTTAATAAAATTTTATATTCCACAGATATGTTGCTTGGTTATAGTATTATTGGTATTATTGGTTATCAAACACAGATAGTAATGTTGTAATCTATTAGACAACTAGGTATGACAAGTTGGAAGTTTTAAAAAATTGAAGGTAACCATTTTATAGAAAAAGTCGTAGATAATAGTTATTTAGTACTAGACGGTAAAATTGAAATTTGTCCATGATTGAATCGTTTCGTAATTCAAGGATGGAGAATGTAATTTTATCGTCCTGTTTAATAAAGGGCCCGGCAATGGAACGAGATGATTTGAGGTGGGGTGTAGAACTTGTTAGGTGGTGGTAGGGACGAAGGTCGACAACTCCTCACAATCAGCATGAGTTACCATTTAGTATACAATGGTCGCGTTCGCACTCAACTGTTTAAAAGGAAATTTAACTATTTTTTAAACCTAACGAGCTCTAATCATCACGTTTCATTGCCGGACCCTTTAAAAATTTTTGTTCAATTCTTATTATTTAGTGAATTATTACGATTGTCATACTGTAACTTATTTATTTATTTATTTATGTAGGTATATCTGCGAAACTATTACAAATTAGGCAGCGCTCTTGTGTGTAATTACAAATATATGATTAAAATACCTCCAGTTCAATGTAATATAAAGAAGTTTGGCTATGTTTTTGCCTGTTAATATTATACGTGACGGTGGAATAAATAAGGAAAGTTGAGTTGATGAACTAAGAATAAACTTATCCATCACGACAAAATTTGTCTTCAGCATATACATTGTTCCTGTAATACACATTTTTCATGTTTAAGTTGTCAACAAAGTTTAATAAGTTGTTAACGAAAATCGTTTTAAATCGCAAGTTTAATAATAAAGTTTGAACGATTTTATGTCGCTATACAGCCTGCAAGAAATTTAATTTTGGCCATAAACTTGAAAAAAAAATTTTTTTGAAGCCATGCTTTAAATTTTTCGGCAATAAATTGATACATTTTGATGTTCTAGTTATAAAGTGTTTTCATTAATTGCTGTATAATGTTCAATGTTGCTAAATTTTTCTAAATATTAGTAGTAGCTAATATTAAAATACACCTCTTGTTTTTGGGAAAGTAATTGGTTAATCAATCGAGAATAAAAATCTGAAAATTTATTTTAATTACCAGAAAGCCCAATTACAATGTAAAAGTTTGTTATTGAATTCGGAAATATGATACAGTGCAGGATACATTTCTTATTTCATTTTTAGGTAAAGCTAATAACCGCATGTTTACTGCATCGTTCCAGAAAACTCGTTTGCAAAGATTTAGAATTTATAGCATCGACTACTTTTATCCATGAACAATGATGCTTTTTACGTTACGACATTGTTTCGGTAGCATCTTGTCCCATGAAAAGTAGTTTTGAATAAACCGAGCCTTTTCGCACTACAAGTTTAGTTTAGTCGGCTTAAAAATAATACAAGCTATGAAATATTTACGAAACCGTCATTTGCTCTCAAGAAAGCACATTCGAATGTTGAAGAAGGCTGTCAGTAAATCTCCAGAATAAACATGGAAACCATTCATTAACTTAACACGAAATCGAGGTACTTTAAGCTCGAAATAACTATGTAAACAATTTTCGTGCTTGAATGCAATCGTTTTAAATTTAATAATGAAATGAGTGAACTTATGCGACTTTTACACAAAACACTTTTACCCCCCATAAAGTTTGAATGACTGTGCAGTAAATTCCTGTGTGATACGATCAATTAGAAATATAAAGAGGGGTAGGTGAAATGCGCAAAGTTCTAATTAATTTATATTGTCATATTGTGACATGAAACGGTAAAGCATGAATGGAGGAATATAGAGGACGTATTATACGAACTTATTCCCTTGAATACTATTGCACTGCGAAAGCTGCACCACACAAGTAAAACGATCCATCAGGCGTAATGACATTATCAACACCTGTATCATGGCACGTGGATTCATGGCAGACGCAAAAGCATGGGGTGAAACCTTTTAGAATATTATATTATATACGACGTTATGCAACCTCTGCTAAAAAATGTCAACATGTATTGATTTACTGAAAAAATAGCGAGACACGTTTTGCAAAAATTCTGCTGACATTTCCGGTATGTTACTCATACAGAATCTGACGATAAATGCAAATGGCTTGTGTTTTTGAAAAATGAAACTTGTTATCGAGTTGATTACTTCAGCATGCAACATGAAAGCGACAAACTATTCCTATAAAAAGTGAACCTGTAATTTATTTACTTTTTTGAACGTTGCACTTTATTAATGTTCAAAACTATCGTTTTGTATCTACACGTTTGCGTGTGAAATGGCGACTAATTTTTTTCAGTTTTTTTTACATGTCTCGGTTACTATTACATGACATTAATAAGTTGGTTTCGGCTAAATGCCTATTTAAGATTGAATATGGTTCTAATAGTTATTTAACCAACAAGTGCGTTAATGAGAGCGATTAATAATCGAGACAGTTAATATTTTTGAGATTATTAATCGCCGATTAACGCAAAAGTTGGTTACAATATTTTTCCGTTGATCGAATTTTACGAAATTGAAGAAAATGTAATTTCTTTCCGTGGTAAAAATTTCAGTAGATATTCGAATCAAGCATTTTAAATCAATATATATTCAAACAAACCAACGGTGCCATGAATTACAAAAAGTGTCAAAAGTTTGACAATCCATCTGCACTTTTTATCAATTTTACTGACTGTACGGTTACTAACTTCTATATAAATAGTACTAGCTGAAATACCCGGCTTCGCTCGGTGTACAAAATTTGGTGGCAGTAGGACACTTCTTTCTATGCGAAAGTCTATTTGGGCGATAGCCCCCCCCCCCTTATACTAAGATGCCGTTGTGTACAAAATTTGGTGGCTGTAAAACACTTTTTTCTACGCAAAAATCTGTTTGGACGATCCCCTCCCCCATAAGATTCACTTGTGTTCAAAATTTGATAGCTGTAGGACATTTTTTTCTATGCGAAAATAAGTTTCAGTGATCACCCCGTACGATTTTTGTTTACCCCCCCACGATCGGCATCAAACTAAGTCCCCCTACGAAGATGCACTTGTGTACAAAATTTGTTGGCTGTAGGACACTTCTTTCTATGCGAAAATAAGTTTCAGTGACCCCCCCGTGCGATTTTTGTTTGGACCCCCCCCGATCGGCATTAAATTAAGTCCCCCCCTACTAAGATGCACTTGTGTACAAACTTTGGTGACCAACTTCGGTTCAGCGATTTCCGAGTCTATACGACACTTCGCCACCCCATCCCCCCGATCGGCACCAAACTTCACAGGAACACTCTCCAGGTTATGTTAGAGTATTCCTGAAAATTTCATCAAAATCGGTTCAGCGGTTTCCGAGTCTATATGACACTTCGCCCCCCCCCCCGATCGGCTCCAAACTTCACAGGAACACTCCCCAGGTTATGTTAGAGTATTCCTGAAAATTTCATCAAAATCGGTTCAGCGGTTTCCGAGCCTATATGACACTTCCCCCCCCCGATCGGCACCAAACTTCACAGGAGCACTCTCCAGGTTATGTTAGAGTATTCCTGAAAATTTCATCAAAATCGGTTCAGCGGTTTCCGAGTTCATATGACACTTTCCCCCCCCCGATCGGCACCAAACTTCACAGGAACACTCTCCAGGTTATGTTAGAGTATTCCTGAAAATTTCATCAAAATCGGTTCAGCGGCTTCCGAGTCTATATGACACTTCCCCCCCCCCGATCGGCACCAAACTTCACAGGAACACTCTCCAGGTTATGTTAGAGTATTCCTGAAAATTTCATCAAAATCGGTTCAGCGGCTTCCGAGTCTATATGACACTTCCCCCCCCCCGATCGGCACCAAACTTCACAGGAGCACTCTCCAGGTTATGTTAGAGTATTCCTGAAAATTTCATCAAAATCGGTTCAGCGGCTTCCGAGTCTATATGACACTTCCCCCCCCCGATCGGCACCAAACTTCACAGGAACACTCTCCAGGTTATGTTAGAGTATTCCTGAAAATTTCATCAAAATCGGTTCAGCGGCTTCAGAGTCTATAAGCTACACACATACACACATACACACATACACACATACATCCAATTTTATATAGAAGAAGAAGATAGATAGATAGATAGATAGAAGATAGATAGATAGATAGAAGATAGATAGAAGATAGATAGATAGAAGATAGATTGCTATAAACATAATGTAAGTAATTAATTAAATTTGCATTTCTCATTGGTATATTTTGCATTCATCTTACATTTAAATCAAATGCCGTTTCAATTTAATCGTATATTTTGTTACCTAGATACCGAAATCATGCATTTATAAGAAATAATGGTTCTTTAAAGAATGATTTCCTATTCATTAAATTGGCCCGTAAATTAACGATCACCGGAAATAGTATATTATGTACTAGCGTCGAAAGTGCAACATTTCGGGCAATTGTAAGCATTTTAAAGACATAGATTGCACGCACGGGCGTGGTATGTATACTATTTTTTCTACCAAGTGAAAATAAAATGTCTGTAAAAAAATGTAATCAGTTTGTACGCTACTCTAACCGCGTGCAATTTGTATCTATATATTTTGTCATGTTTATTTAAAAAATGGCACATGTTTTAATGACAATACTTATCTTATTTTTACAACGTGAACCTGACGATAAAGTGACAATGTACTACGGAGCTTCTTGCCCCGTTAACGCTTATATTTACTTGTACATTTTATTTATTATTTATATTTATTTATCCCATAAGGTATCCCGTTAATTTTTTGAATGTGTGGCTAAAAAAATAGAACAGATCTGCGCTGGGGCAGGCAATTGATTTTGTTCACGGACCACAGAACTAAACTAATCAGATTGTGAATCGAATTCAACTTACTGGAATATTATTGGGCCTAAGGTCATCGAAAGTTGATTGTTAGATAGACGATCAAAAAGATTGTCACTTGAGGAAAATATAACTTCAGAAGTTTTGTTATACAGGGTGATGAAATAAAGGTGCCCGTGAGTAGCTACATGTTATAGACGATTTCTAACAAAACACAAATTTGAAAGCCAAAATAAAATTTGTTGTCTCTTCACCAAGATATAAGCTTTCCTATTCAGACAATAAAAATCTATACGATTAACAATTTTGTAACAATTTCATTGTTAGGGTCTAAATTTGATGCAGTTGATGGTGCTTTTTTAAAAAACAGTGTAAAGAATCTATTGAAACCTACGTTATTACCGATGTCAAAAGTGCGGTTTCTTGGCTCCGAGGAAAATTTATCAATGTCGCAACATCGCAAATCTCCTAAGAAACGTTGGTAACAATAATTCACTTTTCAATGTCAGTTCTCTCGTCAAATTTGAACGATACAAGTCAAATGTCCTAAAAAATCTTAAAATGGAATACAATGTCAGTGAATATCTAGACATGTTGCTCCGCTTGGGTGAGACAGATAATAATGCATCGGAAACTGTTAGAGAATATGCTAGAGTGTATCCACATCGACGTCATCCAGATGCTAACGTAATTAGAAAAGTGGAGCAAAAATTAAGAGAAAATGGCCAAATAGTGCCGATTTCTGTAAACGGTAGACGGCGTCGTGAAGTTCGTTGGAAGAAGCAGTTGTGGAAGCGATTGAAACTGTATCAGGACGAAGCATACAAGAATTAGCGCGACAGTCACTCTAAGTCACTTTTTCCTATTCTGAGATATTTGAGATTTTATGTTTCAATTTGATCTGGAAATTACATTATTTCGTTTTTGACTGATCTGTTTTTAATAAATAAAATGGTTAGGGTCCCTTTAAACTGGAATCAGTAAGTGCGACAGAAAGTTCATCCATTCTTATCAAAAATAGCGCAAATAGTAGAAAATCTCTACGTCACTTAGGGACTTTTTGCATACAGCCCTTCAATTACCTGTTTGTTGTGTATTCTTGTTTAATTACATTAAATTCTTTTGAAATCAAAAAGTTATGTCAACGTGACAGTTGTTTGTCTTGCGCAAGTGACAGTATCTGTCAGTGTTGGTTGCTTAGATAAAAGAAGTAGGCCTACCTGAAAGTAATTCTTTAGAAAAAGAAATATATGCAGTATTGCCACATTGTGTTCTTAGACAAACTGTTTAAATTTTAAACAGAATTTTTTTGGACCACTTTTGTTGCGATTTCTACAATGCTTCAACAGAAAGCATTGTCCCAATATCAATCATGGGCTCCTTTTTTTCATCACCCTGTATATGCGCATTTCCGAGGGAGACTTGTTTTTTTTTCTTCAGATGACTGAAAATTTAGTTGATGCAATATAAATGTTTAATGCAAGATTATCATTGCATGTTATTATTATTCAAATACAATTTTAGAGCACTCAAGTACAGTATTTTTCTTTTAAGTGCATTTTTTCGATAATTTCTATCGAATTCGTGCAGCAACTTATGTTTGCCATCCTAAAGTATCAGCAAAACGTTCAGAAAAAAAACATTCAAATAACTAAGAGACTGTAATGCATTCTTTACAGACATGTTCTTTTATAGACAGAACGGGCCATGTTTTTTTTGCATTTTTCTCAAGAATTGCGTTTATCGGCATACCCCATTTTGCTTGAACGTTCCTCTTCAATTGACAATGCAACCAAAATCTTTTGTGCTGCCCCTTTAACCAATTTAGGTGATTTTCAAGAATACCGCGAAACCACTAACGTCGTGCCTGGAACAGATTAAGTTTCATTTTTCAAATAACTTTAAAGTTTAGCAATTTGTGTTTATTTTAATTAATTAACTTTACGTTTTTACTTAGTTTGAAGTTGCAATAAATTAAAACGCAGCAACGCCCCGAGAAGATACCGAGATTTTACTCGGATCTTGAATAAACCTCTAAAACTCTCCTTGTCAGCGTATCGGTTAACTTTCTTGAAAGTTTCACGTCCACGACTTAGTTGGTAGCACATTGTTGCACGCAATTACAGTTTGTACAGCCACATTTTGGTTACACAATTTTATTTGGACGCAAAACATCCGGCTTTATTTTTCATATGGTTCGCTGGAAAAGAACACAATATACAACGTTCTAGATCAGATCGTCAAATCAGATAAATTAAAATATGAATGAATATGTTTTATTTGTTATCATGTTAAATTCAGGGATACGTGTCAGCCTATAGAAAAGGGAAAACATCAATTTGTCAGATAAATGTTTAAAAGCGAGCCATGTTTTGAGGTTTATTATAGATCCATATGTTTATATCGGATTTTATTACAGGTGCGTGTAGTTTATATTTTCAACGACTTGGTTGTAGTAAAATATCATTATGTTATCATTTAATAACGCATTATTGCTATTCCTTCATTCCCCGTGGGATTTTGATTGTCACGAATATACATACGTATTCATAAAGCATGCATTTTTATAATTCAGCGCATGTGAATATAAATCTTGTACGAAACGATACCCCACAGCTAAATAACAACTCTTCAACCGAACATTTTTGTATGAATTGATGAATTAACAATTACTTTGCGCACGAATTGAGAAAATTCCGTTGCAAATATGAGAAGTAGGGTCGAGACACCATTTCTAATCACTTTAAACGAATTGGTAATTAAACGAATTAACTGATTAAGTGAGTTCTTTTATTTTTTAGTTATGCTACAATTTTTAAGCTGAAACGCTGTAAATTTTCGTAATTTAATTATTTAGATGATATGTGCAATTTCAACATCTTCGGTTACTACACCTGCTGTGGCCACTTTTAACACCATCTGTAGCCAGCGTATTTCTAGCAGACTACGCCTCAATTTCTATGTTATTGTGTCATAAATAAATGAAACCACTTTTGTCCAGGCCAGTTTTGGATAAAACGAGTTCTTAAATTTGCATTTTCTTCCAACTCGTCTCCTCAAAACAAACATTTTTTCTATGTACCATTTTTTCGAAATCTCGATTTTGTTTTGGCATTTTACCCTTCCTGACGGTGATCGTGAATATTAGTTTTTGCTGACTGCATAAAAAATTATCTTTCATTGGATATTCAAGGTATGTGCGTTTTATAATAAATAATTTTGTTACTCACTTATTTAAACCACCCGCCGCACATCTAGTCTTTGTTATTGTGACTTGTAAATGCTTGGAACACAATTATTTTGAACATACCATTTTTGGTAGTAAAACTTTGACAAGGACTCAAATTATTTCATTTATGTATTACCATAGCATTTTTCAATTTGCATTCCAGAACTTTACAATAACAGCAACGGTCAAATTAATGAGTTGCTGCGTCGACAGAACTAAAAAACAGGGAATGTTTTCTTGCATTGCCTTTTTGTTCTACGCTTATCGGTGTTTAACATTCAGCATTATTATCCATAGTCGGGTAACGAAATAAGAATCAAATCTGTCAACAATTTTAACTTGTTAATCAAAACGTTTACACCAAAAAGTTATTTAAAAAAGTTCTGGGATTTGACGAGTTCTATCACTGGTTAAAATTAATGACATTATTTCTGGGCCACGTTGTATAAAACCGCTAATCACGTAAATTCACTTACCTTATAAGTACTTATTTACAATAAAAATGGCTAAAAATGGTGTAGTGACTGCATATGGTGTCTCGACCTTAGCTTTAGTTTTACTTGCAATTTTAAACTTCACAATGGTAATAGGAATACAAAAAAGCAGCTAAAACAATTCCTTGGTTCCTTTAAATTCAGGTCTTATATAAACAATAAATTGTGTTATTCAATTTAAAGAAATAGGAGGGACGCAAGCCGTAGCAATAACACATTTTCTAGAGTTTCGAAAACGTAATATTTTGACAGGGTCCTTTCTAAACAGGCGCCCTGTATTAGGATTACGTATGGACGGCACGACTTACTTTTCCCTCGGTCCTCCACCTCCTAACATTAAACCCAACGAAAGCTGCCCCCTCCCGTTTCTTGTCACGTGGCGAGACGCGTTCGTTCCGGAACCAGAGGCCTGTGAAATTGGAAAATCCAAGACGACTTCAGACTTTTACCACCTCTTTTTCTACGGGAAAGTTTTCCTTGTAATTATAGGATGTATGGGAAAAGGATGCAAAAAATCGGAAGACGCTCAGTAACTTGTTAAAAATGTACTGAATTTCACGTTCTCAACTTTCACATTTCAAGTTTCGAAGCTCCGGCTGTGATTTTACTATTTGCAATTTTCAAGCTGCGCGATATCGAACAGTTGATTGACATCTCAGAAATCTGATTTGTAACCAACTTGATGCGTCAATTATGGAAGTGTGCTTGCGTCTGGATGTAACGCAGACTTTTATCAAGTTTCTCCGAATTAATCTAATAATGTCCGAGTTTATTGCTAAATTATGTCCGTATAGGGCAAGCAACAGAACAAAAAAAATGTCATGATTTACATAAAGGACAGTTAGTAGATGAATTCTGCATAATTTCCCACTCGAGGACCATAATTTTTAATTTGTTATAAATAATTTTCAAGAAAAAATCGCGTTTTTTTTTAGTTCTTTGCTTGTAAAATGGAAAGTAATGAAGCAATCTTAATGTTTTCAATAGACGAATTGTAGAGAATAAAATTATGAAGAAAATGAGAGGTCGAATGTCCCGATCGAAGAATTAGAACCGGAGAAAACCCGGAAAACCCGGAACATTCAGTGCTTTCTTAGAAAATTCACAATTCCGCCATGTTTTAATTCTAAGAACTGAAACTTTGCATACAGATAGCTATTTGTATGTACTTTGTGTCTGCAAAACTCCGATTCTGTCGGAATAACGGTTATTGCACAATCACCATTTCAATTTTTTTAGACGATATTTTCGCGGACGGCTGGAAGTTCGTGTAATTGTCTGATTTCAATTTTAAAAACAGAATTGGAAACTAGACGTGTACAGCAACAAAACGTGTATTTTGGTTTTTCCATAAATTGCAGCAAAATACCCGAGAAATGGTCGTGAATATGAGTCAAAATGGTCGAGCACAAGAAAGTGCGAAAATATCGTAGAAAAAAATTGAAATGGTGATTGTGCAATAACCGTTAGTCCAACAGAATCGGGGTTTTGCACACATAATGTGCATATAAATAGCTACCTTTGTGCAAAGTTTCAGTTTTTAAAATTAAAAAATGACGAAATTGTGAATTTTTTAAGAAAATATTGAATTTTCCGGGCTTTCGGGTTTTTTCCGATTTTAATTATCCGATCGGGTCATTCGACCTCTTATTCTCTTTGTAATTTAATTCTCTAGAATTCGTCTATTGACATCATTAAGATTGCTTCATTAGTTTCCATTTTACAAGCAAGGAACTAAAAAAAAAACGCGATTTTTTCTTGTAAATTGTTTATAAAAAATAAAAAATAATGATTTTCGAGTGGGAAGTTATGCAGAATTCATCTACTAACTGTTCTTTATGTAATCGAACAGTCGGTTTCCGGGTAGTATTTATGTCATGAAAAAACGCTTCATTGCTTGGCCCAGTAAAAAAGTGCATTGTTTTCGGTCATTTCGTGCGACGAGAAATTTTTATGCCGAGTTAATTCATTTCTCCGCGGCTCACCCCAGGGTCTAACGCATGATGGATAGGCACTACCACTCCGATAAAATCTCAAACTAGACTTTTCTGAAACTTCCTCTCCCCTAAAAGTGAAGATTTTTCTCTTGCAAAAAGTTGACATTTACACCTGATGCCTTATTACATCCCTTTTTTACTTGCCGCAATCCGAGATACGGTTGTTTCCTTAAAGCCTTTGTCGTAAAACGTCGCCTTATTTTTCGTGTAAATAACGGCAATTTCTTTCCAGAGCCGCTCAGAAGCTAAATCTATCATCATCTCCGCACCGCAGAAAAAGACATAATTCTGACGATGCGGAAACTATGGGATTTTGCGCTGTGTTACAAAAGACGCCACCGCCAGTTCCACCTGCACTTCTGCGGAGAATCGGAGTTAGAGAAGTCACCGGAGTCGGAAAGGTACGTAATAAACCGCCTCTAAATAATTCATTAAAATTGATTGGAGTCTGCTTTGAAACGAGTCTTTTCATTACCCCTTTCAGCGAAATTCTCAGGTACAAAAAGGCACAGAAAGAGCTACTTAGAATAATCGGATTAAATCTATCGAACTCGGCATTGGTTACTCGTTACTTCTTAATTTCATTAATAATTCAGCGAAACGTTTCAATAAAATTTCTTTTTTTTGCATTTTCAATTTAATGAAAAAGAAAAATCGGGCCATCAATCAGTGTTTCGTGCGAGCAAGGTCGGTCATGACAAAACCGGAACTTAGCGGCGCATTGACAGCGCCCCCTTACTTCCGAGGCGACTGCCAATGAAACCTCAATCAGTTCCAATTATCATACTCACCACAGGCAGGGGAGCCACGTCCTTCTTAAAGGGTGAGATTCGAGGATTCGCCGTGATCCTGCTCTAACCGCACTTTTGTGGTTCGATGAACTTTGCATCATAACATCTCAATTGCAAAGCGTGTAATCCGATATATCAAACATTTTTCGCCAACTTAATCGCATCAAGTAAATGGTTCGATATAATCTGGTAGGCGTAACACCCAGGTCTCGGACAATGGCCAGAAAACTGACCCTCGGCTTACCAGAGATTCACGAATGCTTCGTCCCGTTCACATTATCCAGATGCTCACGTTGCGCGCGGGGTATCCTGTAGAAGGAGTTGTACAGGGTGAGTTAAGTTTTACCGCCCCGGCCATCATACCTATTAAAGATTGAGGGGAAAGTATGCAATTTACATGTTACATCAGTTGAAGTTTACACTTTCGATTAGTGCTAGAAATTTTACAAATTATTTTTATTTGAAGCCAAAAAAGTAAAACAAAGGGTTTCGGGTAGAATTTTCATGTTCGGTTTTTTATTTCAAAATTTGTCAAATTATTCGTAGCATTGTTAATTGCAATTTGATTCGTTAAAAAATTATTACTTTTTGAGTTAAATCAAATTTAACATAAAGCACGAAAAATATTTTTATTTATGACTTTCCAACAATGGATAATACGGTCTACCACGTAACAATACCTGATGATCGACCCATAAAACTGAAGGGAACGGCGTTTTAGTTGTTGCCAGACCCGTATTCTGGAATTTGTGAGAAAAATAAAATAAGTTTTTAATGCGTCAAAATTAAGTTTATTTTATAAAAGATGCTCATAGTGATGCCCCACTACCCATAAATTAACAGCATTTCAAGCTTCTCCTCGACTGAGTATTGAAATGGCATGATTATACCTGAACTAAACACAAATGTTCACTATTCCACAAAACAAAGTTTTCATTTTCACTTTTTACCAACGATGTTTAAGTGTTGAAAGATTTGTTGCGAATGTGAATGTTTCTTTATTCACAAACTGACCTAGTGTTTTTAAACTTTGGGTGAGTTAAGCAATTTATTTTATGGGAAGGTTCAATAACCGATAGGTATATTGACTTTGCAGACGGCAAAATTAAAACACAAAATTGTAGACAGGTATACTAACGAAAATTAGAAGCTGGTAAACGATTTTCTTATCAAGTTTAAAATCTAATATTGCAAAAATAATTTTTTATTATGATTATAATTATCGTGTAGCTGTTAGTTATGATGTTGTGAACCTTTAAAGAAATAGCGAAGACCCTTATTCCGGCCCTGTAAAATGTAACGTTGCACTTTTTAACTTAACTTTATGACTGTCGTAAATAATCAGCCGAGTACCCAAAACCAATACCATTGTTAGGTGAATTGGTCAGCTTATGTCGTAAATCATTTAAAAAAATACCCTCTAATATGCAAATGGCTTTATTTAATGAACCCAAATTAGTAAAATTATTTCAATTACACTAAATTGTCTGAAAATATTTTACTGTTCGTACATAAAAAAAACTAATAAATTGAGCAATTAGTAATTGAAAGAAAGCAAAAATTTTACCTGATTAAAAAAAAAGATTTTTTCTTGGTTTCTATGTACCTTAATAATATAAAATTACTCATGCAATTTATGAGAATTGACAAATTATTTTAAAGGCCTATTTTACCACGGGCGGTAAAACTTAACTCACCCTATATACCGGGTTAGGCACGTAAGAGTTACTTCTGAAATTTGTTTAAATGCAACCCAAAATACAAATATCATCAATAACTTTTCTTTTTCTTTACAAAATAAAAAATGTAATTGACAGAAATTTTTTGACTCGGAAAAAAATCAGAGACCCTGCTTAGGAAGAAGGCAGTAACTACAAAACCATGAAATCCGAGAAAATCGTAGTTTAATAAAATTCTTTAGATGAACTACGTGTTCAGCCTAAATATCTTCAATTTTGTTTCTGTCAGGTATAAAACCAACTAGTTAATCTATTTATAAGATAAAAAACTTTTTTTTATCATTTTTAAAATTATTTAAGCGGACTCTACGTAGCTTCCATAAGGATCAATGTATTACATAAGTATACTTTTCTCGAGAACCGTTCAACAGATTTCAACCAGATTTTGCACACATTTAGTTTTACGTCTTTCTGACCTATTGAGTAAAGGATTCTCAATTTTTTAAATTTTTTATACTCAAAAGTCGTTATTCAAAAAAAAAAGAAAAAATTACGCCGAAGAATTTTTTTAAGCAAGTTCCAGAAATAATTTTTAAAATTCCTCTATTCAACCGCTTCAGATATACATGTTTTATGAAACAAAAAAATTTCAAGCCTCTAGCTTTATCCGTTTTGTAGGAAAATGTACCTAAGTGGAAAAAAGTCTACTTTTCAGGAGAAGCGAAAAACGAACTGACTTTCTATGTAAATTGCACGACTTTGTTATCTTTGTTCTCAAATTTGGAGCACTTTTAGTAATCATGGAACTCTCGGAATAGATAGTTTTTGCTCAGAAAACATTGCAGTTATTAAATATACAAAAATAAAAAAATTGCGTTTTTTCAATTTTTTCATATTCGACCCCTTTAAATGCATTTACTGCCATTCTACCATGTAAAGTATTTGGGAAAAACGCATCAATAAAGCAGTATACACAAGTTGCAGCATTTCTGCCTTTTACTGGTGGAATACTGTTATTTGCTTTGGTATTAACTAAGCTACAATTAAAATACTACAATACAATACCATAGCTAGTTTTTGTTTGTTGTGTTATTAATTAAACTCTTTTTTGTTAGTTATTGTTGAATTTGTTTTGAAAACTTGATAAATGATAGAACATACTGCCATCTGAACGTTTTAAATTTATTTTAAATTATTTAAAAATTTTAATTTTTGATTAACCTCCGAATTTTTGAAGTCAAAAAATTTCTGTCAGGCAAAGCAATCGTAGATTACAGGTTTTATTTTTTAAAGCTCAAGAAACAAGCTATTGATGATATTTGTATTTTGGGTTGCATTTAAAAAAATTTCAGAAGTAACTCCATTGACTAACCCGGTATTATGATATAAAACATTGTGTCGCACGCGCGGGTTTAGGACACGACGAGCTTGCGATGAGTGCCCCTAAAAGAGTAAGTGCGACAAAATGCCTTATAAACGAGGTATCATACACTATTTTTTCTAGTTTGTCACATTTTTTAAGCAAAAACATGAAATTTCAAAATTTTGGGAATTTCATGGCATTTAGTAATTACACCTCTTGTTGTAAATATTAACAGTTACACGAGAAGTGTCTTTAGGCACAATGTTTGTTATTCCTTTTCTCTAGAAATATAAATTTTATTCTCGCACATACCTGCACTTCTGGCTTTTGAGGTTATGTTTGTATGTCTGGAAGTCTTTTGTGACGATTAAATCAAACACAGACAAAGAGTTTTTCTTTCTACTATTTGTATTTGATTCAATTACAAGTCCCAGTGCTGATTGACACTTTTAATATTATTGACAGTAATGTTAGGTTGTCACAGAGACAAGTTGCCAAAATTAAAAAAATAAACTACACTGTTTTTAGTATTTTTTTTACTGCACGCTTTTTGCCTAGTACGATACGCAAAGGCGTGTCGTAATAATCTCAGGAGGAATACAAAGTAGAAAAATTTAATTATTGTCAAGTGATGTTTTGAATCGTGGAAAATTGTGTACTGGAGAAGTATGTAAGAGGGTCCGGAGGTTCCGTATAAGTACGTGCAGGAACATGTGGTCATTTCGCATCAGCTGCGGATCAGGGGTCGCATATTGGCAATCAGAACGCTGCAGAATCTTCCCGGCATCGTTCCAGTCTCGTATCCAATCTGTTTAACTTGCTTCATTGAATCTTATGCGCCATTGATTTGGTTGGCGAGGTAATTTCTTAGATTTCTTATTATCTGAGAAAACACGATTTAGAATGTATTCGCAATTTATGCATCCGCGGTATCCGAGAATATGCTAATGGAATTAATTTGGCGGAGGGGAGGCTGTGTGACATCTTTTATCAAATATCACAATAGAAAGTTAGTGCAATTATAACTTTATACATATTCATTCATAACAGATTCCAATTACCGCTAATTCAGCCGCACAAAAACGGGGGTCGAAAAGAAGAAAAAGAAATTTCTCTCTAGCGCGCGTAGTATTCTCATCTAAACAATTCTTAGGTCGCATCTGCGCGCCTGTCAGCTCTCGATTCGTATTCAAGGAGCGAAGTGGAGTCCAATTATTGGGTTCCTCTTTGCGTCTCTGTTCGAGTTACCGTTCGAGTCGACTTCTCTCTATATTCTCGTCTCTTCTTGGGCTTCGACAACTCGTGATGTGGGTTACATTAGCGGCGTGTTCCTTCTACTTCATATGTAAACTACCTAATATTGGTTATGCATATCTTCTTACAGACAACTTCCTAAGACAACTCAAAATATAAATTTCATATCTGACTGGTGCATTCGTAACGAACGCCTTCAGCGCTAATACCTACATATATTCCTTATTCACATCTTATTTTCACTTCCAGTTGTTAATTGACGTTTCAATTCCTACATATCAGTGGCGTGCGGTACATGGATGGTGTGGATACGGTGCATTCCTTAAAGTTTTGAGATGTCTAGAACATTTTCATATCGAGCGAAGAATAAAATTAAATTTAAAAAATGAATGGTTCGTTTTTTTGGGTTGAAAAATAACCGCCCGCCACTGTTACATACATATTTTTTCTTGGCGAATTTAATTAAATGTGTTCTTTTAAACATCTTTTGGCCTGTTTCCTCATTAGCAGTATTACAACATTTTTTATATTCTATTGAAATTGCAAGATATTTTTTTTAATTAACTTAAAAGTAATATAGGCAACAGGCTGAATCGTTGGCACAATAAAGTATATTTTTGTTTTTATGGCAGTTGCAATAAAACTGTAAGCTCTTATCCAATAGGTCAAGCAATAAAGCATTTTTTCATAACATAAATACATAATTTTTTATATGTTGTAAACAATTTACAAGAAAAAATCGCGTATTTTTTAGTTCTTTGCTTGTCAAAGGAAACTAATGAAGCAATCTTAATGATGTTAATAGACGAGTTCTATAGAATTAAATTACAAAGAGAATAAGAGGTCGAATGACCCGATCGGATAATTAAAATTGGAAAAAACCCGAAAACCCGGAAAATTCCATATTTTCTTAAAAAATTCAAAATTTCGCCATTTTTTAATTTTAAGAACTGAAATTTTGCACATATGTACTTGTAGTCTTGCAGCCGAGGTGCGATTTCTCATATTTCAGTAACATGCGTTACAGTTGGTTTTGGTCCGATTTGTTTCTTGCCTAAAAGTATTGTGATGAAATTTGGAACTAGACGACTCAAATGGTGTCTCGACTCTATTTGATAAATATTATTTTGTAAGCGAATGTTAGTAGATGAATTCTGCATAATTTCCAACTCGAGAATCATAATTTTTAATTTGTTATTAGCAATTTACAAGAAAAAATCGCACTTTTTTTAGTTCCTTGCTTGTAAAATGGAAACTAATGAAGCAATCTTAATGATGTCAATAGACGAATTGTAGAGAATTAAATTACGAAGAGAATGAGAGGTCGAATGACCCGATCGGATAATTAAAAACGGAAAAAACCCGGAAAGCCCGGAAAATTCAATATTTTCTTAAAAAATCACAATTTCGCCATTTTTTAATTTTAAGAACTGAAACTTTGCACAAAGGTAGCTATTCATATGTACTTGCAGTCTTGCAGCCGAGATGCGATTTCTCATATTTCAGTAACATGCGTTACAGTTGGTTTTGGTCCCAATTTTTTTTCTTACATAAAAGTATTGTGATGAAATTTGAAACTAGACGACTCAAATGGTGTCTCGACTCTATTTAATAAATTGTATTTTGTAAGCAAATGTTAGTAGGTGAATTCTGCATAATTTCCAACTCGAGAATCATAATTTTTAATTTGTTATTAGCAATTTACAAGAAAAAATCGCGTTTTTTTTTTAGTTCTTTGCTTGTAAAATGGAAACTAATGAAGCAATCTTAATGATGTCAATAGACGAATTGTAGAGAATTAAATTACGAAGAGAATGAGAGGTCGAATGACCCGACCGGATAATTAAAAACGGAAAAAACCCGGAAAGCCCGGAAAATTCAATATTTTCTTAAAAAATTCACAATTTCGCCATTTTTTAATTTTAAGAACTGAAACTTTGCACAAAGATAGCTATTCATATGTACTTGCAGTCTTGCAGCCGAGATGCGATTTTTCATATTTCAGTAACATGCGTTACAGTTGGTTTTGGTCCGAATTTTTTTCTTGCATAAAAGTATTGTGATGAAATTTGGAACTAGACGACTCAAATGGTGTCTCGACTCTATTTGATAAATAATATTTTCTAAGCGAATGTTCGGATCAACAAAACGAAAATGTGAGAAATGGAAGTAATTGTTTACAAAATTAGCACTATCGACGATGGAAGTTTTTGTCATTCGTTTTATAAACACTTGCGGGTAAAAAATGAGGGTCGTAGGGTAACGCGGAGAGTTGTGGATTGTTCGAGGCAATTGGTGCCGCTCGTTATACATTTCGTCGTTTTTTTTGCTATCAAAAGCGGTCTTGCCATTATTTAGTAATGGATTATTCATGCGGTTCTAAACATTTACAGAATCCACATTCAAATCTTGGTGCACTTGCTTTCTGCTTACATTAACGTTACATTTAAAATTTAACACTATTTTGACGCACTCGCCTTTTTAGAACTTATTGTTTATTCATTTCGTTTGAGCTTTTAAAGTGAAATGATCCGAAGTCGTCGCTTTGAGAACTGCAGTTATACGTAACGCTGGGATAAGCGAAAATGGCTGTTTTTTGGCATGAATTTACCCGGATGTCATGTCATGCTTTGTTTTTGCTGGCTAATTGGTCGCCGAACGAGGTTGACACGTCACTTTATAATTCACCGCTACTCGATCTGCCAATGCACACTAGGGTACGACTTAAATAATAAATAGCGCACTAATATTTTAGGAGATAAAATCGATGTCGACGGTACTTATATCAATCGATTAATGTGCAATTTCACGATTAACAAATACCCAAAATCCTCGGTAAAAAGTTATTTAACCTACATGTCGGTAACTGCAATTAACAACATTGTAACTGACAATTTTTCGATTTTCACTTTTTCACTTTTGATTTACATGATTTAGTAAACTCGAATCATTTTTTATTTTTTGTTTTATTATAAAAAATAATAATTTTTATATCATTGTATCTGCAATAACGTACTTACCAACAGATAAAACATGGTAAAGAATTTTACTGAAATTTAATGCGTAACCTAAAAATTGTAACATACTTTATCATGGTAATGGTATAAGTTTTATCAAAATCGGTTGAGTAAATTTTCAGATATCTTGAACACCAGTTTGAACAAAATACCCGAGATGCGGCCGTACTTTGCTGCGCTCACTTCAAATTGCTAGAACTCCGAAAATAATTTGAACTTTGAAATGGTCAAACGCTTAAAATATCCTGCAAAGTATAAACAATAAATCTAGCCGAAAAGGAAAAACTGATTTTCTGAAAATCTCAAGGTGGTGTAACTAATAAGATTTTGTTCTTCAGATATTTCCGAAGATTCGAATATTAATAAAAATGATTCCCCGTTATCAGTAATAATACTACAATATTATATCGTATTTTATTATAATTATTGTTATAAGCAGTCTAAAAAGTTGCAATGTATTGGAGATTACAATATTATTACAACAAATTTCAAAAAGTAATGAGTTGTAAAACACTTTATAATCTTATTCGATAAAAATTCTGGGTGCAAAATAATTGTAAGCACCGTTTTTGAGTTAGTAAGAAACTTAGAGCGAATAGCAAACCCTGCCTTTGTAGGGTCTGCAAATACAAATTAAATGAGATCGTTAGAAGGGTCAAATACGGATGTTAGTACGACCGTTTAGTTTAAAAACCACATGGTACCGCTTTTGATGCGTTTGCTTAGTAACTTTCAAGTTGTCTGTAACCGATATAATTTATTCACATACTTATTTAAATTTTACTATCTGCATAAACGATCATTTTCCTGTTTAATTTGTCAACAAAAGACTTTTAAGTTAAGGGTTGACAATGATTAAACATTAATGAACGTGGCTAATACAACTAGACGATTATTATCACCAACGGAAATTATTCTGAGAATGTAAAATGCACGTAGGTATATCTTTTAGAAAGAACCTTATCATGAACACTATGTCGGATTACATTGCGAACATCTAAAAACTTTCAGTAAAAACTTTAAATGTTCCACGTACACGCGAACTACGTACTGCGCTAAGTACATGTCATTTAGTTTTTTTTTTAATGTTTTTATCCTACTTTACAAGCAAACATTAATCCTTGTTGATAACTCCCTTAAATTGTGGAATAGTTATTAACAAGTAAATCCGATTGTGAACTTCTCTTTATATGTTATTTAGATGAATGTGGGAGTGCTTTATAATACCTACCTATTCACTTGACTATCCTGCAATATTCCTAGTATTAAGCCTGCAAGTGGATGCATCGGGTACTCGAATAAATCGTATTGTTTGAAAAACCATTTTAAGTTTTATTCATTCCCAAAATATTTTCTTATTAATTACCCATTAAATTGATCACAAAGCGTGGGAGATCGCTACAGAAACACAGTAATATATATTTTTTAAATAGTTATTCGTACTATATAACGTGTCCCAGAAATAATGTCATTAATTGTAACCAGTGATAGTACTCGTCAAATCCAAGAACTTTTTTAAATAACTTTTTGGTGTAAACGTTTTGATTAATAAGTTAAAATTGTTGACAGATTTGACTCTTATTTCGTTACCCGCTTATGGATAATAATGCTGAATATTAAACACCGATAAGCGTAGAACAAAAAGGCAATGCAAGAAAACATTCCCTGTTTTTTAGTTCTGTCGACGCAGCAACTCATTAATTTGGCCGTTGCTGTTATTGTAAAGTTCTGGAATGCAAATTGGAAAATGCTATGGTAATACATAATTGAAATAATTTGAGTCCTTGTCAAAGTTTTACTACCAAAAATGGTATGTTCAAAATAATTGTTACAAGCATTTACAAGTCACAATAACAAAGACTAGATGTGCGGCGGGTGGTTTAAATAAGTGAATAAAAAAATTATTTATTATAAAACGCACATACCTTGAATATCCAATGAAAGATAATTTTTTATGCAGTCAGCAAAAACTAATATTTACGATCACCGTCAGTGATTTATCAAAAATGCCAAAACAAAATTGCGATTTCGAAAGAATGGTACATAGAAAAAATTTTTTTTTAATGATTAAGTCCACTTTAAGAAAGAAATGAGTTTATGATAGTTTTAGTGAGATATAAACCTTAAACTGACAGATGTAAAATGACATTACTATCAACATAAAGTAAAAAAAAAGTTTTTTCACGGTCTTCTAACTTGTTCTGGAATTAAAAAACGTGGTATAGTGCCACTGTATAAAACTTCAAAACCCAATAATATAAATAGTGATATGATGAGTTTAGTTCTTTTCATAGTCTACAGTAGAAATAAATTTAAAATGTAAATACGTTTGTTTTTTTCTTTTACCCTTGTTTTTTATATATTTTTTAATAATATAACTGAAACTAATTCTTAATAAACTCGATTAATCGTTCAGTTATTATTTTTTACATTATAAAAATATAAAAATTGTTTTTAGTTTTTATAATTTGTTATTATTGACAGTGGTGTAAGTCCATTTGTAGCTAAAAAATCGTTTATTTCTTTTAACAATTTTATTATGCAATTATTGCATACCTAATAAAATTTAACAGGTTTAGGACCAGTTGCAGAAACGAAGTTAACAGCGGTGTCAGCTAACAGAGCCAATCATAGATCTAGTTAACGCTCTGTTAGCTGATGCCGCTGTCAATTTCGTTTCTGTAACTGGCCCTTATAGTGTTAGAAGCATCACTGGAATTGATTAAAGTTTGCCAATATTTTTAAATTGATTAAAATGTATGAATAAATCGACTTATACCATTTAAAAAGAAATGGCTCAGTGATTGTGTATCTATCGTCAATTATATTAATTCTGTTTTACAATATAAGATTTGTTAAAACTTTTCTTTATAAAAAATGTTTCCTATTAGAAATAATAATTAATACGTTTTTCCTTTATATATTTTTTTAAAGTTATGTATAAAATATATTGCATGAATTTATGCTTAACCTGCGACGAAAGACCATAAATTAAAACTGAAATGAAACCATTTCTTTTTAAGTGAAGTTAAGCATACAGTCTATAATTAATAACCGGTTCCTGCACTAAAGATACATTTTTAAATGTGAAAACGCCCATCACAATCTCTACTGCTTTTTATATTTTCATATCGAACCGATTTCACCATCACCAAATTCCACGTTTGATTGAAGTCGCATTCAATTTTTGATATGAAGTTGATACCGCAAAATTAGATATCGTCTAAATTCTTTTCAGTTTCAATATGACTGTTTTAAAAATACACAATTCCCGTCGTTTTTTGCTATTATTCTGTTATCGGAAAACGCTATTCACTGTGGTTCCAATAAAAACGAAAAATTTCAATTTAACTACGATCGAGCATCCCTCTCGAGGGTAATAGGCGGGCTGACCCCTCACATTTATAGAAAATACGTTTTTAGCACGTGGAGAAGTGGGCCTTTCTTTCCTTGATTTATTTACAGATTTTTGCCAGCAAATGTACAGTATCACTTTCAACATTATTTTTAGTGGCTGCACGTGATGCAAACTTTTTGTTGGGGATTCGCACCAGCAAAACTAAGAAACTTTTTGCGCAATTTAAAATTCGCATATCTCTTCCCTCTCATTTTCGTTACGTGCACTGAAAGAAATAGTCAGTCTAATGGTTAAAAAAACGCGATTTGCAGCTGATTTATTTATGTTTAAGTATTTAAATTGTCAAAAAGTGCACTTTATTAACTACTACCAATTCTTATAAATCAATTTATTTTTTAGAAATCAACTATTTATTACTTTCGACTTAGTTTGAGATCAAAGCGTATTATTTGAAAACAAATATGTTCTCAATTCATGCAAACAAAAATTTATTAAGTACAACAATGGGTATTTGTTTACAATAATTAAGGTTTTTTTTGTGTAATGCATACTATTTGGTACTAATTCATTGTTAGTGAAAGTAAATACATTTGTACATTTTTATCAAAAATAAATACTCATTTGTTGAAAAGGTAAGTTGTCTAAGATAAAAAAATGCTTATTTTACAATTGAACCGGATGTTTGCATTAACAGCCAAATCATTTCTTTGCGTTATTCGGTAGTGTTGAGAAGTGCATTAAAATAATAATATGGAAAACGCCATCATTTTTAAAAAAAGGTATAATCGTTCAAGTAAATCGGAACGTATATGGTGAACCAGTTTTTGGAAAGGTTGTTAATATATTGTACACTGGTGACAAACAAATGTATTTAATATATAAAACAATTGTTTGTTATGACATTGATAAAGATTTTGAAGCATATGAAGTGACTGATGATGATTTTTCCACTTCTAAACAAATTATTGACATTAAAAATATTTGTTGCACATTTCCCACACATATTCATTTAATCGACGATGGACGTAAATTTAATTCCTGCAAGAACCAAGAATATTAATAGGTATCTATAACGACAGCAACTGTATTATTTAGACATTTTACAAACATTTCTAATACATTTCACATTGAATGATCCTCTAATATTTTTTTTATTATTTATAGGTATAAGTTTTGTTTCATGTTTATTATATTTTATTGTATATTAAATATTTTTATTCATTTTAAATAAAAAATTTCAGTTTAATATGAGATTATTATTAAAAATCCAATTTATAAAATATTTATTAATAAATAATGAAGGGTTTTTAGTAAATATTTCCCGCATATTATTTGTTATTATTAATATGCTAATTTAATTGTTAACTGAAATTCATTAGTAAAAAACAACTTATATTAAAATGATATAAGTAATTAATAAATCTTGGTTGTATTATTATTTACTATTATTATACGTATATTTAATGTTAACAAATATTTATGAGCGAATATTTATTAATAACAAATATTTATTTGATTTTAATATACATTTAATTTTTATTAATAAACAACTATTCCTCCAAAATAAGGCAAATTAAAACTGAATAATACATTTATTTGGTGTAACTAAACGTGTGTTAACTATTACCAAATTCTTTTTTGTTTTTAATAATTGCTTACTTTATAAATAACAATGTGTTAGAAGTAAATGAAGCTAATTGAAATCGTATTAATAAACTGTCAGTTAATCGTAAATAAACATTTGGTGGGCCAAATATCAATCAATATTTGTTAATAATTAACGAAGTTGCCTTGTTATTAACAAATTTTTCACTTCTTTTCTCTCTGTGTGATCGTGTTTCTTGGAGTAGTTATGAATTCTACAAACGTGCCTATTTAGCGATACAGTGAGATCGCGCAATATTCCAGCTCTTGCAATTTATCTTTCACTTTTTACTTTAATTTCTATGCTGTCTAAAGCGTTTGCTTTATTGTGCGAATGGTTTCAGATTAATTCAGGCCCACGATGATGTCCTGCTTTCCGCACTTTATACGGATTGTATGGCTCTAATGAACTTCGCATCGTTCACGGATTACCAACAACCTGTTCTTTCCTTTTCTTTCCGCGCGTTTCCTTTCTCGAAGATTAAGTTTATTTGTCTTCAGAACGTATTGATTATTTGTCGAGTTTTTTCCTCGCGCTCGCCAATTTTTCTTTATGGAAAAGGCTGCGTGTTTCCTGCGAAAATAAACTCGTTATTACCTGTTCTGTTTACAGTTGTCCCAACAAACAAGAGAGTTACACACAATCAACCGAAAGTAAATGAATTGGAATCCCTTTGTTCATCCCGGTTCTAATCCAGATTCTCCTGTTCAAACTTGCGTCAATGTGGGATCCATCCGGTCATCGTTGTTGACACAGTTTTACGAAATATCTTTCATTGTTCTGGACGATTTTCCAACTGAAATTTCACTGTCCACGCACGGGAAAAAGTTGAGGCAATCAATAAAGTTCTCCCTTGAGCTTATTTAGGCTTCGTTGAATTCTGTCAACTTTGGGCACCTTTTCACTCTTTATAGAGAAAGCCGAGGATTTAGCTAAAATGATAAGAAGTTTACGTGACGTTGACCGCACGACGGAATAAAATTTCTGTCGAAAATTAATTCTAATCTCGGGTCGCTCAGAAATCACGTTTTGTTATGACATGGGGGCTAACTTTGTGCACAGAGAGAAAAGAAGTGAAAAATTTGTTAATAACAAGGCAACTTCGTTAACTATTAACAAATATTGATTGATATTTGGTCCACCAAATGTTTATTTACGGTTAACTGACAGTTTATTAATACAATTTCAATTAGCTTAATTTATTTCTAACATATTGTTATTTATAATAAAGTAAGCAGTTATTAAAAACAAAAAATAATTTGGTAATAGTTAACACACGTTTAGTTACACCAAATAAATTTATTATTCAGTCTTAATTTGCCTTATTTTGGAATAATAGTTGTTTATTAATAAAAATTAAATGCATATTAAAATCAAATAAATATTTGTTATTAATAAATATTCTCTCATAAATATTTGTTAACATTGAATATACGTTTAATAATAGTAAATAATAATACAACCAAGATTTATTAATTATTTATATCATTTTAATGTAAGTTGTTTTTTACTAATGAATTTCAGTTAACAATTAAATTAGCATATTAATAATAGCAAATAATATGCGGGAAATATTTACTATAAACCCTTCATTATTTATTAATAAATATTTTATAAATGGGATTTTTAATAATAATCTCATATTAAACTGAAATTTTTTATTTAAAATGAATAAAAATATTTAAAACACAATAAAATAAAATAAACATGAAACAAAACTTATACCTATAAATAATTAAAAAAATATTAGAGGATCATTCAATGTGAAATGTATTAGAAATGTTTGTAAAATGTCTAAATAATACAGTTGCTGTCGTTATAGATACCTATTAATATTCTTGGTTCTTGCAGGAATTAAATTTACGTCCATCGTCGATTAAATGAATATGTGTGGGAAATGTGCAACAAATATTTTTAATGTCAATAATTTGTTTAGAAGTGGAAAAATCATCATCAGTCACCTCATAATCTTCAAAATCTTTATCAATACCATAACGAACAATTGTTTTATATATTAAATACATTTATTTGTCACCAGTGTACAATACATTAACAACCTTTCCAAAAACTGGTTTACCATATACGTTCCGATTTACTTGAACGATTATACCTTTTTTTAAAATGATGGCGTTTTCCATATTATTATTTTAATGCACTTCTCAGCACTACCGAATAACGCAAAGAAATGATTTGGCTGTTAATGCAAACATCTGGTTCAATTGTAAAATAAGCATTTTTTTATCTTAGACAACTTACCTTTTCAACAAATGAGTATTTATTTTTGATAAAAATGTACAAATGTATTTTCTTTCACTAACAACGAATTAGTACCAAATAGTATGCATTGCACTTAAAAAACCTTAATTATTATAAACAAATACCCATTGTTATACTTAATAAATTTTTGTTTGCATGAATTGAGAACATATTTGTTTTCAAATAATACGCTTTGATCTCAAACTAAGTCGAAAGTAATAAATAGTTTATTTCTAAAAAATAAATAGATTTATAAGAATTGGTAGTAGTTAATAAAGTGTACTTTTTGACAAATTAAATACTTAAACATAAATAAATCAGCTGCAAATACGCGCTTTTTTACTATTAGACTGAGTATTTCTTTCAGTGTAATCTCGGTTCGCTCAGAAATCACGTTTTATGGTATGACATGGTGGCTAACTTCGTGTGATGTTCGGAAAACCGCATTACACATTCAGTGAATGAAATTGAAACGTGAATTGGTATCAGTGAGCGGCGGGCATTTGCAAGTCAAATCTTCAAAATCGCTGTGACACCTCGCGAAACAGAAAGTAGCAAAATCATGTTTGCATTGTTAGAGTTGAAAGTAGAACCGTTCTCTCTATTGTTTTATGGTAATTTAGGGGTATTTTGAATATATGAATAAGTTTTCAGGCAAATTGTGCTGGTCGCCCACGGGTTTCCTCCTGGAAAACACTTCTAAAACCGAAACGGCATGATTACCACAACAAAAGCTCTTATTTGAAACATTTTTGGATTTTCCGGCCTGATTCTTAATGAAAAGTTCGACCTAAATATTCGCTAACAGTTTATTTTCGTACAATGCAGAAATTTGTATAGCACGCACAGTGGAGTATATCAGGGCTATCAGTGCAGCGCATCATATAAACGAGCGTGTCATTAGAACGCTGTGCATTCTGCGTGACTAATTGCGCTCTGCAATTAACCTGGCTTACAGGGGTTAATCCCTTCTTCTTCCTCGTCTTTGCTATTCTATTGTTTGATCCCGTTGTTAGACAATACACTGATATAAGGTGCATGTGATGTTTTAGTTCAAGCGAACGTTTATTGAAATATTTAACGGAAGATGAGTATAATGGACACCTATTTGTTTATTCTGGCGCAAGGATGCATTATCTGATGAACTTCACTAAAATTCGTGCAAGAACGGTGTAATATGCCTGGAATACGCGAAATTCGTGAAATACTGATAGGTAATAATGACATACACATTTTTTCGTTAAGCGTCACATTAAATATAGCACAACATTGTTCAAGTATCATTTTATATTTACATAGTCAATGTTTTGTTTGTTGTTTATTTTAATAATAATATTTCTAATAATTTATAAAGAAAATTTGATAACGCTGGCAAAATATTTGCAAATTATACTTTTTTGAACGATGCGCCTGCCTTTGTCAAAAAAAATCTGAGTCAGACAAATCGATTCTCGATCAGAAAAGTCACATTCTGAGTCAGAAAAGCAGATTCTGAGACAGAAAAATCGATTCTGGGTGAGAAAAATAGATTCTCGGCCAGAAAAATAACATTCTGAGTCAGAAAAATTGATTCTCGGCCAACAAAATCACATTCTGAGTCGGAAAGTGCAGATTCTGAGTCAGAAAGCTCGATTCTCAGTCAGAAAAATTACATTGAGTCGAAAAAAGCAGATTCTGAGTCAGAAAAAGCAAATTCTCAGTCAGAAAAAGCAGATTCTGAGACAGAAAAATCGATTTTGGGTCAGAAAAGTCACATCTAAGTCAGAAAAATCGATTCTCGGCCAGCAAAATTCTGAGTCGGAAAAAGCAGATTCTGAATCAGAAAAAGCAGATTCTCAGTCAGAAGAATCGAGTCTCAGTTAGAAAAGTCACATTTTGAGTCAGAAAAAGCAGATTCTGAGACAGAAAAGTCACATTCTGAGTCAGAAAAGCAGATTCTGGGACAGAAAAATCGATTCTGGGTGAGACAAATAGATTCTCGGCCAGAAAAATCACATTCTGAGTCAGAAAAATCGATTCTCGGCCAACAAAATTACATTCTGAGTCGGAATAAGCAGATTCTGGGTCAGAAAGCTCGATTCTCAGCCAGAAAAATCACATTCTGAGTCGGAAAAAGCAGATTATGAGTCCGAAAAAGCAGATTCTCAGTCCGAAAAATCGATTCTCAGTCAGAAAAGTTACATTCTAAGTCAGAAAAATCGATTGTCGGCCAGAAAAGTCACATTCTGAGTCATAAAAAGCATATTCTGAGTCAGAAAAATCGATTCTCGGCCAGCAAAATCACATTCTGAGTCGGAAAAAGCAGATTCTCAGTCAGAAAAAGCAGATTCTCAGTCAGAAAAATCGATTCTCAGTCAGAAAAGTCACATTTTGAGTCAGAAAAAGCAGATTCTGAGACAGAAAAGTCACATTCTGAGTCAGAAAAGCAGATTCTGGGACAGAAAAATCGATTCTGGTTGAGAAAAATAGATTCTCGGCCAGAAAAATCACATTCTGACTCAGAAAAATCGATTCTCGGACAGAAAAGTCACATTCTGAGTCTCAAAAATCAGATTCTGAGTCAGAAAAAGCAGATTCTCAGTCAGAAAAATCGATTCTCAGTCAGAAAAGTCACATTTTGAGTCAGAAAAAGAAGATTCTGAGACAGAAAAGTCACATTCTGAGTCAGAAAAGCAGATTCTGGGACAGAAAAATCGATTCTGGTTGAGAAGAATAGATTCTCGGCCAGAAAAATCACATTCTGAGTCAGAAAAATCGATTCTCGGACAGAAAAGTCACATTCTGAGTCTCAAAAAGCAGATTCTGAGTCAGAAAAATCGATTCTCGGCCAGAAAAAAAGTTAAAAGTTTACAGGTTAGAAGTTTTAGCAAGAGACAATTGTGTTCTGCTTCTTTTCAATTTATTTGGAGACGCACTGTATGTTACTATTTACTTATACAGTAACTATTGAGAACAGTTTTTATTGAAATTATAATGAGAAACTGAACTAAAATCGAAATCATATTGTAACCCGAATTTTATGTAATTAGCAAATAAAATTGGAACATTGGTGTTTATTGCAAAAACAAACATATTTTCGGTGCATTAGTTTTTGATGCATTTTGCAATTAAAACATTTGTTAGCCATCAATCCAACTATCAAATCTAAAATTAAATGCACTCAAATTAAGTGCAATTTAAGTATCATCAAAATTGCGCCAAATTAATGCTTTCATTGTGATACATTTTCAGAAGAAAAGTCTCATTAAAACTTTTTAGTTTTATTTGCAGAGAATCTTCGCCAACTAGTAACGTAATAAGGAAAAACTAAAAGTAATTTTCGCGTATTCAAATTATATTCCTTTATCATTTTATCTCGCCGCTTCAAACCAAACTTTGCAAACCTGAGAGGAAAACAAAGATATGTATTCTAGCACAAGAATTTGAACGTAATAATTATTTTTATTGCACCTTTCTACTAATTAAACAAACAACTTCAACTCCCAGAACAACAACATATTTTCCAGTTGGTTCGTGTTCTTGCTATACACTTTTGGTTTTATTTCAGCGGTATTTTACAGATGATATTTAAATGTGATTATTTGTGAATAACGATGTCGCGTGGTTTCATAATTTAAAATTTTGTCCATTTATTGCATGGATTGCACATAAAACTCATAAACAAACCGTAATGTACTGCGCAGTATTTTACTGCAATTACGGCAATGCATTGATTGGAAACAAATTAGACGAGTTTGTTTATTACATTTTTTCGTTTTAATTGAAATATATGTGATTTTATTGCAATTGCCTTTCAACATTTGCAAAAATTTCCTGTTTGTTTCATAAATTATTTAAATAGGATTTGTTTTTGAAAGTTCCTCTATTTTATTACAAAATTATTCCCTCACTGCCAATTTTGTGAGTTGCCATTTCGAATTTGTCATTAACGACATTTTTTATGGCGCATTAAATCGATGGCACGCAAGCCATAAAATTAAAATTAGCCAAAAAACAGAACTTATTTTAAAAGTGGGTTAATATGGGTTTAATAAATTAAATGTAGATAACGTGACGTAATAATTTTTTACAACCAAACTGCGGTAATTAAGACTAAAACACATTGGAGCTTTTAATGGAATTAAGTGGCAGCTAGGTGAATAATTGCGAAATCCTTTTTAAGTTTCTATATTTAACAATCGCGCATTTTATTCTCATTAATTATATTATTCAGGACTTTATGTGCTGGCCAATGATAACAGTGAAGACGACAATATTTTTTTTTTATACTTCGAACACGTTTTCTGTGATATTTTCAACGTAATGGCCTAAAAACCAAATAAAATATTTTGATATATTTGGTTTTATAGCGTCCTGACGTCGGTGGAATAATGAAATTCAGAAAAATATAACACCAATTTTATAGTACAGTAATTGTAGATTATTGACCGACGAATCAAACGTTTATCAACGAATGAAATGCTTATGAATTACTTCACTCGCCTTCGGTAGTGTTGCAAATTTCATCCTCGTGAAAATGACCAACTTTCTCACTCGTTGAACAATATATTATTTTTTCATTTTATTGCCAAAGGTTCCTACGAAATGAGCGTCTAAAATTGCACTTCAAATCATTTTGTAGTTTGGCAATAATTTTCAGATTTTTTCTACTACTGAAAAAAGGTTTTATCTCAAAAATGACCTACGATGGAGGGTGAAAATACTATCAATTTAAAAATTATTGCCGATAATTAAAGTATTATTATTAAATTAATAAAAGAATTTTTCATTTCTGCTCTTAATTTCTTGAACCAAATAAGTACATAGATTTAAAAATACACATTTGAAGTTTTTCATTTGGAATTGTCTTTAACTTTGGCGCTGCTGATTGAGAAAGAGCCGCCCATTCACATTTGTAGCGATGCAGTGCGACATTTTAATTTTTGTTGCGCTATTCTGAAATATTTTTCATCATCTGCTTGTCACTTGACAAAAATGCAGCCTTTATATTTTCACTTTTGGTGGCATTGTTGGTTTTCTAACTACAAAGCAACATTTTTCACATACCTTTTGCCAACATCAATTCTCTCACATGGATAAAAACTATCTGCACAGTAATAAATATAATTTTAATTAAATACGTCTGACAGAAAGACTACGCGCAAAAGGACATCATAACGTTTATTAAATTTTTTTCCTTATTTATACATTTTTTCCAAGCTTCATTCATTTAATATCATTTCAGTCGTCCAACCACGCGGACTGACCAACGCGAAAGCACTAATTAACTTTTCTGCAAACTTTAAGCACAATTCGGTGTACTTGCGGGAAAACATAAAATGAAAACAATATTGAGGGATGAATGATGTTTTTTGATACTTGGAGATTTTTGGTAAAAGAAATGTAGAAGATCTTTCAGCTTGACCTTTTGAAACGCCGATCAATATGGCAGCGAGGTACTTAACATTACCGGATGGAAGTTCAGTTTATGAATTTTTTACTCTCCATATTCGTATATATTGTGTCGCTCGAAACGCAGGAGGAAAATGCGATTGTGGCTCGTAATTGCTTCTTACTTTTTAATATGCTTGAAATGGAAATTGAATTTAATGATAATGTAAATTTTTAATTTTCAGCGAAACAAATTTAATCAAATTGTTTTTATTGCATTTTCATTTAATGTAAGAGCGGTCATTATTTATTTCTTTGTACTTTTTAAAAGTAAAATTAAGTACGTATCAGATCCTGATGCACAAATTATGATGTTCAAAAAACAATTACATTTTCTCTTTCGCATCTAATTCAAACATTTGTAAAATAGGTACATTTGCTTAACGATAACATAAAATAACATAACATAAGTAATAACTAGAATAAATAAAATAACTTAAGAGAAGAAGAAAGCGTGGCTGTACCAAGAACACTAGCAACGTTGCCTCTCTGTATAGCCAAACTTATTCGTTGCTTCAAATATGTTTTGGCTTGAGGAATTCCCGTTGTTTGCACAATACGCCTCCCTAAATCTTCAAGGAGAGAAAGGGCATCAGCACTCCAAGGACCCAAAGTTTCCACAGCGAAGGCGACGAAAAAATAATCATCAGAAATTGACTTATATATTTTTTTCTTAAGATTTTCTGCCAAGTGTGCAGCAGATCTTGCAGAAAATCAAGAATCAGTCAAATGAGAAGGGGCAAGTGTATCCGTACAAGTAAAATCCCAAACTAAAGATTTACCTACTTTCCAAGGAATAACTGTAATAACATCTGGACGTTTGTCATCATCCTTCAGAATACTAGGTTCAAGGATAGAAGGGATGTTGGCAGAAGAGAAAGCACGTTTAATAATGTCATTAATACAGCTGTGACGAGAGAGTCTACCAGCACTTTTAATGCACGATAAACCATGATGACCCAACGAGTCTACAGAAGAACCTCACGAGCAGATATGAGGATGACAGAAATTGATGCCCAATCTAAGTGAAATTGCAATTTGTAAAAAGTTTTTTTCTAAAAGGGTACCTAATTTCCAAGATGGAAGAGCTTCAAGCCAAGCTCCAGATTCAAGTTCAGATCCAGCTAATAATATAGCTTTTTGTATGATATTTAAGGAAGATAATAAATTTTGAAATATTTTCTCACAGATAGGTAAGTCCCAATTTCTTTGAATAGAAAGCTCTTTTGGAAGTAAAGACGAATTAGAAATTTCCTTCCAATAATCAACAGCCTCGTTAAGGGATATAATTTCAAAATGAGAAAAACTAGAAGGTAGAATGGACATAATAAGTTCAGAATTAGAAAATTTAGAAGACAAAAAGGCAGGCGAGGAAATATCAATTATAGACCTTATACCTAATCCGCCAAAACGGATTGGTAATTTGGCTTCGAGTTCAAGATCTTATTGTAAATTTAATATTCAAAATTTTTTCCAAAGAAGAAATAACAATATTGTCCAATTTAAGACACTAATTTTTAAATTTCCGAAAAGGACAACATCTGAGATTATAAGTGAAATTAGGTATCCAAAAACATTGGCGGATGAAAAATAAACTAATATGAGGATTAATTTTGCATAGATTTGAAGAAAGTAAAGAGAATGAATCAATTTTTTTAGAAATGAATGGAGGAATTGCTGCATGGAAAATAGGACAACCAAGAATAAAAAGGTCTTCAACATTACAAACGTGAATACAATGAGCTAATAATTCGAATCCCTCCAAAATTGAAGACTTGTCTAATTCCGAAACATTATTAAGGAAGAAAAGTTCGCATTTATTGAAATTAAGAACCAAACCAATTTTCTTAAACTCGGAAATTATCGTTTCTAAGTCTTGAAAGACATCAACCACCTAAAGAACCTAAAGTACCAAACATTAATAGAAATATCTGCATAAGTGGAAATTAGTTTATGGGGAATTAACAATTTCAATTTGCATAAAGTTATGAATTTGTAAATTTCGCGAAACCTACTTCAAATAGTCCCCCTTTCAACTTCATCCTAAAAACTGGCAACTTAAACACTTATTGAGACCCTTATCTTCAAATAAGTCCATGATTGACCCCACTAACGTGTCTCTTCGGACTCGTCAAAATCACTATCAATGTTTCGCTCCTTTTCCTTAATACAGGTCGTCCCTCCGCAAATCCTTATTTTATTATCGATTCGATTTAAACCGGCGAAAATCAAAAAGCTAGCAGATGCAAAAAGCAATCGCGCAAAGCTTCTGGAAAAACTCGGTACGGTTGTGTCGTTTATTTTTCACATTCGAAACAAAACTTTTACTTAAGTACGTAGAGCCTCGAATAGAAATATAAATATATAAAGAGCGAAAATTCGTTGTAAGAGAAAATTCATTGTGACGGACAGGCAAGCGGCCAACATCTTTAAGTCTCTTGGGATAAGGAAACACAAACAAAACCGGATACGAGTAGCGTTCTTAACAATACAAAATAAGAAAAGAACAAACCGAGAAAAACTTTTAAAATAGTTAGCAGCGACGTGCACGAAACGAAATTCTTATTGAATTTAGGCAGAGGTGCACAAAGTCGTTTGAAGGTGTTGGTAACGGAAGGAAAAGAGAGCATAAAAATTGTTTTATTGATGATGAACAGGAAAACGTGCCCGAAGCCTGGTATATGACTTAAAGTCGATACCAATCCTGGTCGATTGGCTTTGGCGGAACAAAAGACAATATAAGAGGATAGATAAACACTTCGTAAAGATAGAAATAAAGAACAAGCCCAGTGGGGAACGTAATTCAAACAGTAATAAGCAGAGATGCAGTTCACGCACAATAAGTTGATTCTTATAACCTTCAAGGATTACATTTGTAAGAACGTATGATGAATTATTTTCGCAGAAAATTTATCTCTTTCTACAAAACTGTGACCTCAGGATGAGGTTACTTACCAAACTGGAATTAAAACTAAAAAATGAATGAATAATTTTGTCTGCTTCCTCTTAGAAATAGTGTTTTAGTATAAAATTTTTGTTTGTTTGCTCAATATTAATGATCACCTAAAACAAAGTCACAATTTTGAAAATACAGTACAACTTCACTAATCCAGATAGATAATAATTCTCCAGATTATGGAAGGTATTTTATAAGAGCGAAAATAGTGAAAATAAAATATGCTTTTAGTACAATTTAAACGAATTTTTAAACCACTCTAGTTCCTACAAAAGTTGTTATTAATTGTGACAAAATATATAATGTTGTAGACAAGAATTTAAATTAAACGACTGTTGTTTCGAAATCACGATTCCGGTCATTTTGCTCGATAGAAAAAAATGATGAAAAACGCTCCACAATTTTTGAAAAATAATTGTTGCTTGCAATGTATCAAATATTTAAGCTTTAAAAAAATAGGAGTAAAATGGTTTCATAAGAAGGAAAACGCCTGTTGTTTCACATTTTCATTTTTTCAAATATTTAATGAGCAAATAACCGAAATTGCGAAATTGCGCAGAATCTAAAGCGAAATTTCTTTCCCCCTGCCCTTTTCAATCGTCGCTACTTTCGGTGAGGGAGTCCGGCTCATAACATATTTTTCTAAGTAAAACAAATACAGGGTGGTCAATCGTGCAGTATTTTTGAGATAAAACCTTTTTTCACTAGTGGAAAAATTCTGGAAATTGAATTTATATAATTTTTCTTAGATTTTTACGGTTTTCTTTTTATAAATCTTTTATTTACAATTTTTTTAATATAAAAGTATCAAAACCTTATCAGCTTTTGACTGCAATTAGCCGTTATTTCGATTAGAAATCCGGTGATGTCAGTAAAAAATGTAATTTATAATTTTCAAGTCATAACCAATAAATCAGGGAAGTGTTGTAAAATTACACAGCTTTTTGAAGAATGTACCGAAAGTGCCAAATAGTAATGGTACGCGTCGAGTATCAGGGGCGTAGTTGGGGCTTTGAAATTTCAGGTTTCAAAAAGTCATTGTAACACTAGTTGCTGTTCGCACAACTATTATGTTTAACCGAATTTTTATTAAGGAAAACTAAAGAAGTTCTGGTGGGTAGAAAGCGTTTATTTTTAGTCCGGACCTGATATCCCCAGGTTACAGTGAGTTCTGATTTACTACCCTCCACATATATAATTCGGTCATCGTTTGCTATTCCAAATTGAAATCTTTGTTGAAAGTTTGGTGTTTGGTGATTTTATTTTATTAATCGATTTTTAGGGTGAAACGCTTTTAAAAAATTTAAATAAAAACATTTTTCCGACTTGCAAGTGAAACTAAACGCTGTAGTAAATTCCGCAAAAAAATTTTCTCTTGATTTTTGAAATTACTTCAGAGCTGATTGACAAGCAGGTTCGTTTATTTGAGGAGCGCAAAGGGTTAATTATTATTTTTGTTTTTTTTTTGAGAATTCGCCATAAAAGAAAAATATATGCAAAATATAATCATAAACTTCAAAATTTTATTTCAGTAATTATTTGAAATTGACACTTCGCTGTCGAAATAAAAATTATTTTCTATCATTTCAAAGAGTCACTCGATTAGATTACTTCATTAAACTATCTCTCTAATGCGTTTTGCACAAGAAAGAACATTTATATCCTAAACCGTCAACGATTCTTAATGTTCTATTTAAAGAACTGTCTGCCTCGCAAAGCCAACAACCAACAATATCTAAAATTAATGGATAAGCTTGCGGATTTACTTTCCAACAGAAAAGATGAATAGGAAACAATGATGTTCAACATAGCACCCACCCACGCACACACCAGTGACTGATATAATTGAAGATTAAGCCGTTTTGGCATGTGGACTAGCTCACTGTAGCCGAGCTTATAGGCTTAACAGCCCTGAAACGACGGACTTAATCAATCATTAATATTTCAGCAAAACCGGATGCGACGCCATTTTAATCATACATCACGATTAAAACCAATTAAATGGAGGAGTCTATCGAAAAAACAATTTTTGGCGCGCCACGTCGTGTCAGATTACATCAACGGGATCGATTTGTCTATATTTAGCAATAGATCATTCCGTGCTGAAAACAAAGTGCAGCATCCTGATTAATATTTATGAAGAAGGGGAGGTCATGGTAACCAGCAGGTTAAAATACTATCAAAGGGTGGAATCCCGTGGGTTAAATACCCCCAAACTTGTAACGGTAATTACGTTTTTAAACTTTTTTTGTTTTCGGAAGCGAATTATATATTTTCGCTTTAACAGCCGTTTGGGGAGTGATTAAAACAATTCCACCGAAGAATTTTTCGAATAAAGTTATTAAAAAGTGGAAGCTAAACCGGATGCCCGCTTCGTTTGAAATAATTTCTAAATTGTTACGAAGTTAAAACGAGGAGAAAACCTACAATTACAGAAGTTTTTATTTCTCGTTAAGTTCATTTTCTACATTTAAACGTATTTTATCTCTTTCACTTTGTACTTCCACTTGGATTCACTTAACAGCGTTACAAAACGTTACAAGGATGCCAGTGGCTAGTGGCCGTATTTCGTCTGGCAGATATGCTACATAAAAGTAACATAAGTACCACAGAATTTGTAAGAACGGCGAAAAGTACGAGGATGGCGTAATATTATTACTAACATAGTGTAGAGTTGGCATCAAACGACACAAGCTTAGAGTTGTCCCAATCCATAATCCTACTTGTGGTGATAATCTCAAGTTGTTCTCATTGTGTCAGTAGATTTAAATCCTCGTTTCATTGTTTTCTTTTGCAAAAAGTGGAGTTACAAGTTTCAGTTGTAATTAGCAAGTAGCAAATATTTTAAAAGTGTCTTTGAATTTTTTAAATAATTTATACTAGTATTCAACATTTGGAATAAATGAAATTTTAAATACTTATAAATAAGGGGGGAGTAATCGTATATCTTCTAAGTTTACATGCAATAAAGGAAGAAACGGCATTAGTCTATTAACGTCTGAATTGACGATTATTTTATTTATTCTTATTAACACATATTGTTATTGTACAAGGTCTTCCAACATTAATGGTCGCCCCAAAATTTAGTCTTAAATTTTGAGTTACTGTCTTCAAATTTTGTTTATTTCATGAAGTGATGTACAACCACAAACTGGTGGTATTAGTTTTTTTTTTTATGATAAACCAGACATTTTGAAAAAAAAGTATTTTTTTTTAAACATCAAGATTAACAATTTTTATCTTGCACGTAACAAAAACGTTTTTATTCATTTTTTAAACGCGTTCTAGTCTAAAAATTGATGAATAATTAAATTACCAAAATTCCCAACAACTATTTACGATTTTAAATAGCTTAAAGTGGTAAATTTACCCGGTCGCAAATGATGACCGAATGATATGGGGGCTTGTAAGGCAGTCCTTACTTGAGGTTATCATGGCCGGACTGAAGATAAACGCTTTCTACTGAAAATTACTTCTTAGTATTTCTTAATAAGGTTTCTGTAAAACATTATACCTGTGTTTTCACATTAAGCTGTTTTCATATTAAATTGTGTTCAGCTATTTGAAGCGAACAGCAGACGGTGTTTCAGTAACTTTTGTAAATCTGAAATTTCAAAGCCTGATAATGAACGCGTGCTTGGCATATCCGGGACATCTTCTTTCTTCAAAAAGCTTTGTAATTTTACAACACTTGCCTGATTTATTGGTTGTAAATAATATTAATTTCTTACATCACATGATTTTTAATTCAAATAACGGCGAATTTCATTAAGGTTTATATTTTTATATTAAATAAATTATAAATAAAATTCTTATGAATAGGAAAACTCAGGAAAACCATTAAAAATGGCATAAATGAGCGTCGCCACGTGAGATGATAAAAACTGAAAACGGAATTTACATCAGATCGTAGCCTATTAATAACTGAAACAGCCAAATTTTCATGGTAATATCTTCAAAATTATGTTTTTTTTTTAGAGGTCACCATTAACGTTGGAGGACCCTGTTTCTAAATTAGTTTGGTTATTTTTATATCAATAAATATACAATATTAGTATTATACTAATATCCTTTCTTAGGGATCGTTGTTCAGTCACGGTATAATCTAGGGAAAAAATAAGAAACTTTTCAATTGTATTGGCAATGTCAAAAATTTGAAATATTGCCAATTTCACTGAATAACCCTACTTGTTCATGTGTCAATTTAAAGTATAAAACACAATACATACTTTGACACAATATTTCAAATTTGGGACATTGTTAACAAAATTTTATAGTTTTTTATTTTTCCCCCTAAATTATACTTACACTAAAATCTATACTTAAAGAGAGAGAGAGAGAGAGAGAGAGATTGCTGTCACATTTCAATTTCATTAATAATTTTCGTATTTTCTTATTCCTTAGACGGCTTCCATAAATTTGCCATGAAAAAAGTTGAGAAAAGTATTTATTCAAAAATGTCAAACTTTCAATAATATTTGAATTTTTTGTTAAAAGTAAAGAAAATCTTGCTGATCACACCCTGGAAGCATTAATCACAAGTATACTCGTACATTATCTAATTACATTTGTCAGTATTTAAGTCAAAAAGCATCGAAAAGTGTGACATTTTTGAATAAATACTTTTTTCAAGTTTTTCCATGGCAAATTTATGTTTATACCTAGATCATTTTTTTATCTTTTATATCCACCACTAGTTTTTTATATAAAAAACTTGTTAATGAAAAGAGCTTTTACAAAATTGACACTTTTACTACGGTGGCGCCATCTTGTGAATCTTGCTTCTCAAGTGGCCCCCTTAAACACAGTTGTTTTCAAAATAGAAGTAGGTAACAAAAAAATTACGTTTTTGGTGAAACGACAACATTAAAAAAAAATGCAAATGTCGGTTTGAACTCAAGATGACAGTAATGTTCATGACCTAGCTTCTTCAACACATACTGAAAAACTTTTTCCGTTTTTCTCGGACACCAAACGCCTACTAAACGCCTTTAACCTACCTAATTTCAACATGAAGAGTTCTTGAGCATAACATTAAAGGTTCTCCAGGGACCAGTCGAGAAGGAACACGATAAGGCCCACGATGCCTATAAAGATACATTCTCATAAAAGTAATTTTTCCCCACTCCCAGTTCAACTCTAAATCCACAAAATTTAACCTGGACAATAGAAACGTGTTAAACTTCATAATTCATTGGAATCGTATAAATTTAGTTGACGAAGTTGTGTATGACCCGAAGGCCCCGAAGTGCCCTCAGTGAACTTCCCTCTCATTCCAAAAACACGTAGGCAACCTCCGACCCCTCGTGTTATAATAATTATCAATGAGACCCTTGAGATTAGATGTTATTACCCCTACCACATTCCTACAGACGGCTTGAGGCCATATTGTGTCTCGAATTAAACAGCTCCAAATGCATTTTAATTGTTAAACAGGTGCAAAAATAATAAGATTAAGTAACAGCGTCTGTCTGAACGATTTTTCTGTTCTAATTTAAATTTACATATTTGACTACAATGAAATTTTGAACTTCGGATGTTCAATATTATTGTTTCATATGTATTGTATGCGTAGCGGTTTAATTTAGTTTTGAAACGTGCAAAATGTTCAGAATTCTTAGCAAATAAACTAAAGCAATTAAATTATTGTGAATTAAATTTATGATGCCATTCTCTATTAGTTCAATGTGAGGAATTCATCAGACTACTTCTTGCCATGTCTTTTGATTGCTCTATTCAAGGCAACTATTTGCTTTTTCAACATTTTGTTTCATATATTATTTTCGCCGGAATGATTAATCGAAAATGATAAAAAATGTATAGAAAGATTAAATAATTAAGTTAGTTTGGACATGATTAATGAAAGTTGTCTGAATTCTGCTTTATTTTGTGTATTGCTAGATTTTTGAATTTTGATAAGTTTTTCGTTTCATTTTGCAACATCATCTAACTGCTTACATGAAGGCTTTCTCGCATAACTTTTGTACTTTATCTCGTACTTTTACCTTAATGATGCAACCTCTTTTTTGCATCCGAGACTTTGTCAAGATTTAAACGAATTTACAATTTAACAAGTCATTTACAAGTTGAAGTTTACAAATGAAAAACGTGGAGGAACTAGGCAATTCAAGAATTGGTTTATATATTCTGTATTTTATTTTTATTAAATTACAATTAGCTGTTGTGGCATTCTTTCTGTGGCTGGCGATTAGATAATGTTTATAAATAATCATGTGACTTATAGTTGTTTACTTGACAAGAAGAGTTAAGAAAAAAATAACTTACGAGCAAGAAAAAAAGTTGGAATTATTTTTTGGAATAAGTTATATTTCTTATTTTTTCTTGTCAAGTACAATAGTTTATGCAGCGTCTTAACCAAAGGCGTCTCGTTACAAATTTTATGATTTGTGAAGTGTTTCATTGTGGCAAATATTTGGGAAACACTGCTGTAAACCGTGATTAGAGTAGAATAATGGTTTTCATAACTACCCTTGTGTGTAATACGAAATTTACCACTGATGATAAAAAATTGATGTTGTTATCTTAAAAGAGTTATATAAAATATGTTACGGTTATGTAAGTAGTCGAACAATTATGAACAATAAAGTCTCACTAAAAATTCAACTCCAAAATCCATGTGTACTTTAAGTTTTAATCGCACAAAGCATGTTTTATGTACAAAAATAAGTCGAGAACCTTACCTGTTTGCAAAAGGCCTAAGGGACTGTTGCACAATCCATTTCATCAGTCGTACCCTCAAGCGATTGAAAATTCCGAACTGGAAGTAAAGTAATAATAAAAATTTTTCACTCGCTTTCGTTACATCATAAACTAGATGCAGGTCGCAATTGCAAGTAAAAAATCGATACCAACAGATTAAGAATGAAACAATAAATTCTAAATTGCAAAGTAGCTTACTTTGCTTCTCACGTAAACCTGGAAATGAATTTACAATTAAACGAAAGTATAAGTGCTCTAAAACATTTTGCAATTTTTCCTTTTATACTTTTAAAATGGGACTAAAATTATTCGTGATAAAGTTTTAAATGAGCTTCTGTGATCTAAAAGTATTTCGACGAGATGTAATCGTGACTTATTTAGTTAATGAGAACCATCCCTCATTTAAAACATGAGTTAGCCTTTGTTGATAGCATCTCTGAAAACATAATTTAAGTCGAGGTGCTATTTTTGTATGTGAATAGAAATATTTTATTTCTGATTTAATGAGTTCTTCTACTGATTTATTTCCGTATTGTAATTTACCTTTTTTTATCCAGCACTCCACTTTTTGGGGTAAAGGTACCGCCTCCTGTTTTATATAATTGTTTCTGTAAAAATTCAAGAAATATCATTTTATATGCTAATTTTACAAATACATAATAAGTATTCTACATAATATAGTAATAATAATATAATTATTATTGTCGTGGCAATTACTTCTTTTTTACTTCTTTTTCAATGCATACAGTTGTTTTGTTGTTCGCGATCCTATTTGCGCCTAGCAGTTACATTTCTGTTATTTTTTCCAAAGTAAAATTTTTCGTTGCTACATTGACACCGTTTGTGTGGAATTCTAGGAATAAAATTTCGAAAACTGTTGGTTATAAGTGAAAACTAGACAATAGTAACCCTTCAGCTATTTATCTTATTAGAATAGAAAAAAATCTATGCATTTTATGTAAAGTACAATATAATTACAAACGCCAATCAATTCTACATCAATACTATTAGGAAATGTTTCATATTAAAATTTTCGTGTTTACCAGAAATTTTAATGGTCGGAAATTTGACGCAGATACTGTCGCAAGTTGTAGGATACATATCTTTATTGAATCGATAATTATCGAACAGATAGCAAAATCTTTCAGTTTACGTCGCAAATTCATGTTATTCTAGCAGTGTGAGCAGTAACTTCGTTTAGACTGGCAAAATTGATTAACATTTCCTTGTAACGGGCCAATGTTATAGTGAACGTGGTAGCAGCTTTATCCTCAAAGCAATAAGAACCAATCATTCAATTATACTTGCATTAAATCGACGACAAACGCACGGTATTTTTACTAAATGTATAAATCAAAGGTATGACAGTACATTTTCTAATGTGCTGAGGAATTAATTTTGAATTTAAATCATTTAAATCATTTTATGATTGAGATGGTATTTCACTTGGAAAAGTATGTACACATTTTAATGAAGAAACGAACTCACATCACTGTAAATGTTTAATATTCCTTGAGCAATAAAAATAATTATCAGTGCATATTTGAAATTTAGATAAGTAAATTGGTGTCTTTAATATTTTGTGTTGTTTTGCAATTTTCAATTCCGGAGCCTTGAAAATGTGTTGTAAATGTAACGGGATAACAAAGCAGCAGCAATTAATTTGAAATTCATAACCGCTTATTCAAAACGTCATTCTCTTAAAAGGTCCTATTTAAAACCGTTTACACGTTTCGTTTTCAACGACCATTAAAATCATTAATTCAATAACGCCAAACCGTTTCTATTCTTTTAACTGGGTAAGTGGTAATAAACTTCGGACTAAATATCCGGCTCCCCCATTTTCCGGAAAAACTTTTCCGTAAACGGCACGAAAAATACAAAGATAGAGAAATAAAAGTTGTAAATTTAAAGTATCCTTTTTATTGCTGTACATTTGAAAGCAGTAAACTTGCTACTCTGTGGACACCATCGACTGCTAGCCTAAGGCTCGGTGATATCGGACCCCAGACACGCTCACGCTAAAGTACTTTACCCCCCTCAGACATTTCCCCCCTTCAAGCCCCCCGGCGGAGAATTAACTGCTCTCCCGTAGTGTGCTGATTGCTGAACCTGCATTGCACTGCTACACTCGCACAATCATACCCCAATAAAATACCATACACTTCACTTCGACGTTTCATAAACTCCCTGCTCCTAACGATGCCGCGTTAATTAAGCGACGACTTTCGAAACTGAGCGCTTTTTTCCGATCGGATTTCAAGTGTGCCCTAAAGTCAATTTGAACGATAAAGTTTTCTTAACGATAAAGCAAGAGGCAAGACAAAAGCCTATTTTATTTATCGGCTATAATTTTGTTTTATTGTTTGAACCGAGTCTTTTAGTATTTCCGCCATGCTGAAATAATGGAATACATTCGTGTCACGTTTGATTAAACGGGCATGCATCAAAATTAATAATTAAAATTTTACTTTATAGTAAAATTAATTATTTAATAGCATAAATTTGCAGAATTAATAGTATTTTTTTTTGTAATCTTGATATTAGGTCACTACAGCTTAATGTATACCTTCTATTATTTGACTATGATTATGTATTATTTCAAAATTGTAAGCAATCAGATAATATACAATAATGGAACGTTTTGATAACATGCGTGCTGGAACAGCGTTCCGTTTTTATTTTTAAAAAACTGTTAATATTAAAATAAGCATGTTGAATTACATATAAATTTTAGTAATTTAGTGTTAAATTAATTTGATGTAGGTACTATTACGGCCACCGAAATGTACACGATTTTTTTTAGCAACTTGATTTTTTCTTCATATCATAGGCGTCCTAAAAAAGCAGCCAAATGTCAGTATTATTTTGTTTGTGACAAATATTATTTCACGAAAGTCACTGGATCTATTGAAAAATAGGGAAATTTCGATGGCCGCAATAGTACATATTAATTGATATTTGTTTCTCATATTGCAGTAAACGTGTAATCGCTTATTATAATCAATTACTACGAAACTTTGATAATCGTAAACCCGTAGCAATATATAAAATCCATACTTTTACTTTTACCATGAGGGACTATAAACTAAAGAAAGTCGAACTAAAACTATTACGTTTTATTTAGAATTTATTCATTAACATATGGTTTTATTTTTGTTTCCTTTTCGTAAGAAAGGAATCTTAGATTTTACTATATTTTCATTTATGCGAAATTGTTGGAAGGAAACTAATATCACATTATAATAAACCAGAAAGTTGGGAAATTTATCTACGAAAATTTTAATGCCGGAAATGTGCTCATCGGCTTCCACAGACTCCTTTAAGTCAACTTTGCCAAGTGCTGAAAAAAATTATCCATTACCCATCTGAGCATACAACATGTCCCAGAAATAATGTCATTAATTTTAATCAGTGATAGAACTCGTCAAATCTAAGAGCTTTTTAAAATAACTTTTTGGTGTAAACGTTTTGATTAACAAGTTCAAATTGTTGACAGATTTGACTCTTATTTCGTTACCCGCCTATGGATAATAATGCTGAATGTTAAACACCGATAAGCGTAGAACAAAAAACCAATGCAAGAAAACATTCCCTGCTTTTTAGTTCTGTCGACGCAGCAACTCATTAATTTGACCGTTGCTGTTATTGTAAAGTTCTGGAATGCAAATTGAAAAATGCTATGGTAATACATAAATGAAATAATTTGAGTCCTTGTCAAGGTTTTACTACCAAAAATGGTATGTTCAAAATAATTGTTACAAGCATTTACAAGTCACAATAACAAAGACTAGATGTGCGGCGGGTGGTTTAAATAAGTGAGTAACAAAATTATTTATTATAAATCGCACATACTTTGAATATCCAATGAAAGATAATTTTTTATGCAGTCCGCAAAAACTAATATTCACGATCACCGTCAGTGATGTATCAAATCGTCAATTTCAGGGAGGATAAAATGCCAAAACAAAATTTCGATTTCGAAAAAATGGTACATAGAAAAAATGTTTGTTTTGAGGAGTTCTACTACGGGTTAAAATTAATGACATTGTTTCCGAGACACGTTGTATATGTGAAAATAGCTCAAACTTGAGTGTTAACTCTGGAGTCACGTTCTATATGTCCCACAGACCGACTTTTTTCTAGACTTTGAATAACTACTATTTTAACAAATTTGGCCGATTCTTCGGGTAGCTGCTTGATTTGGTCATTGCACCGTGACGGTCTGTAGGACCCTACAACATGACGAAGAAAGTAAATAAACTAATTACAATTATTTTTATGGCATATTTTTAAACTTACTTATCCCTTTTTTGTTTATTATTATTTTCTGTGTTCTTATTATTGTTTTACCACAAATAATTTTATGAGTACAGTGCGACCCCGATAATCCGAACTAATTAAAACCGCGGTGAACCGGATAAGTAAATAATTCGGATTACTGAAGCAGAACAGTTTTTTTTATTGAAACGAGAAACATTTAATACAAAACAACTAGAAAATAGTACATAAACAAAAATTATTTAAAACAGCAGTATACTTATTAAATTTTATATTATTTTGTGAAGTACATTTGCGACCACCCAAATGTGCCCGATTTATTTTGGCAACTTGATTTATATCATAAGCGCCCTAAAAAACATCAGCCAAATATTAATATTATTTTGTTTGTGACAAATATTATTTCACGAAGGTCATTGGGATTTAGCCAGATTTAATCTATAGAGAAATTTGTGTCGGGTATTGTGCACATTATTATTAAATTCGTATAAACTATATAGATAGCCACATTCAATTTTCCGAAGTATTCTTTTAACTTTGTGTTATTAACAGTAATTGCAAAAATGAACAATATTACCTTTTACATAACACAAATCTTCCTCTGTTTAAATCGTTACGAACGAGAACCATTAATATGTATCATAATTTTGTTAATTAAGTTAACTTATAGTAGTAATTACCGATTTTCAAACCTGCCATATACTGCATATATCAGACTTACACTTCTTGCATATCCCTCTCGTTCTTATAATAAATTACGGAAATTATAAGCTTGTAAACAGTCAGATTAATAGGCTTGCATGTTGAAATTTTCTATTAGTTATAGACCGATGCATCTTCAGTCAGACATATTATTAATTCTAACATTTCCTGCCCATGCATATGAAAAAGTGCATCAGCTGAGTTGATATTATTAATAGCAATGCGTGGGAATCTTTTTTTGGGTAATGCATTTCTAACCCACGAAAAGCCAATTGGTTTTAATAACCCAATATTTACATCAAAAATATCAACAGTAATAAATAGGTTATATTTATCCTTGGTTTTATAAATTTAATGAGAAAAACTCTTACTCATACAAGACGACACTATTTAGAGGTGATGTATAGGATGCAGGTGAGTTCGTGTTAGGGAACATTATAAGACATAATAGATTAAAGAATAAGTCAGTATTATCAGGAAGCGTCTAAAAAGGAGTGTACAAAGTGTTATGGGTCGGATCACGCAATGTGTTCAAAAAGAGACATGGATGAAGCAATTTACACGAATTAAACATACATTACTCTCACTCGTGGAGTTTCACACTCCGACTGTATCCACAGGTCTTTTAAAATTTAAAACTGAATTAACCCCGAGCACGACAACGTTATAAAATGTGCAACATTCTCGGTAAAGTGCAAATAACACACACAAGTGGACTAGTTGGGCACTTCGCACAGATACCTTCACTTTATATTCAAAGTAAAAGTGCTTCATTTAAAAGTTAAATTGAATTTATTTACTTGAAATTTAGAGTAAATTTTTCATTTCGCTGCAAAGCAAGTGTAATTTGTTAATGGAAAATACAGAATATTATTTTTGTTTCAGACGTATTTATGGCTTTGTTTATAAATTGATAATGAAACTACATTTGTTACCCAGTTCATGTTTATGATACTTCATAATAAATACACTAGAGGGATTACACCGTGCATTTAGCAAATTATTCCTACATAAACTATGCAGCTTGTTGGTGCTAGGTTTCGTGGCCCGTTTGAATACTTAATGCCTTTTTAATGCCAAGGGAATAGCCAAGATTTTACGTTTTTCATTTGCATTGTAACGCCTAAGCGCCAAAGGCCATGTTGAATTCTGCTATCTTTTAGACAACAACTGAAGAGACTTTGTGAGCACCTGGAGACTAATAAAACCCAAAACTGAATTTTTTGTTATTTAATATTTTATCGTTCAATATTTTCCCAAAAATGCAAACTTTAAGGGACAAAACAATTAAGGTTTTATCTATCACCAAACGACAGAAACTACAGTCGGTCTCTGAAGCGTTTGCCGGTTTGTCAAAAAATGAACCTCTTGTAAATCATTGCAATATCTATGAAATTTATAAGAACCCTGAATAACTTTGTTATACAGAAAGTAATATTGTAAAACGTAAACATATCGATTGTCTTCGTTCTCTCATAAAATGCCCCCATAGTAAAAAAGATAAACACACAATTGTAGCACTGGATAGAATATTTTGCAAACTGGTAAGAGTGGTTGCCTCAGTTTTGGGTGAACTGGAATCTGTCAACCTACGAGTAGGTTAATGACAAAACGGCGAACGCTTCAGAGATGCACTGTAGATTTAATTTTTTTTTATTTACGTTATCAGTGCTGCAAGTCATATTGGGCTTTTACTTCTGACAGATAAAGTTTTTCAATGCAAAATTCGGAAGGGTAGCACAAAATTCTTTTATACTTTATTCTCCATTTTCCACCTCTGTCATTTCGAAAGTAGTTTCCTATAAAGCAAATTGTGTATTCAATATTATTCAAAGTTCTGGAAAAATTATGTAATTCTGTATGATTATATACCGATTACTCTTCACTGTCAACGTCATCTCATCTTAGTTTTTAAATCAAATTATTAACATATAGATTATTGCCACAGACACATAATTTGCCTAACAGCTATTGATAGGTTTATTTTGAAAGTCATTAGTGTTTATCTATTCATGTTTGATTAAGTTGGACAGCGAACAGTCACTATCAATTTGATTATTGAGATTCTAGATTCACGTAAACAAGTTACATGGATGCGTAGAGCTTTGAATTTTTTATTGTCAGATACAACTACCACCAAATATGAAATATCGTTTGCCTCTCGCTGATTGATTTTTTTTATAAAGAACAGTGAATAAATTTGTAAAATGCTTTTTGTAATAATGAAACAATTATGTTCTTATTGTTCTTAATTTAATTTGTGTTCGTCATATTGCAAATAAGTCAAATTTGAAGAGCATCTAAAATACCAAATTTCGTACATTCTATAGCAAATTGAACCAAAACTTATTCATGAAATTTCATATCTTTTGATCCGTTAAAATCCGAAATACGTTTGAATCTGTGTATTGAACGAATGAAGGTGCTTTGGTTGGATTGGCTAGTGTCGATCCTGAACAAATAAGTACCTACCTAACATGAAAAATGTCTATTCGTTCTAAAATCATAATAAATCAATATTTTTATAAACTTATTTACCCAATAAGTAATTACATTTTGTCTGTGAATGTGAACCACCTCGATTCACGTTGTGAGCACGTACGTCGTAGTTGGTCTATTAACTCTGTCTCTTTATCTTTCTTCTGCACCCACACTTCCATCTCTTACCTGCACTACTCGCTTAAATATCCGAGGTCACCGGCTTAAAATGTGAAACATCAAAGGAGTGCTTCTGTATAAATTAATATTCTGTGGCAATGCTACTTACAACATTTCTTAATTGTTTTCTCATTTTTTGCCAAATTATATTTTTATTGAATGAGACTTGTTTTCTGGAATCTTTTGAAGGGGGCACAAAACTTAAACTATGTAGCTAAATATTATAACGAATAATATCAACGATAAAATGTTATTACCGTAGGAAGTTTATATCCTATGAATATCGATAGACTGAAAATGATTTTGAACTAACAGTACAATAACAACAAATAAGTACCTACCTAACATGAAAAATGTCTATTCGTTCTAGAATCATAATAAATCAATATTTTTATAAACTTATTTACCCAATAAATAATTACATTTTGTCTGTGCGTTGCAGTTGGTCTATTAACGCTGTCTCTTTATCTTTCTTCTGCACCCACACTTCCATCTCTTACCTGCACTACTCGCTTAAATATCCGAGGTCACCGGCTTAAAATGTGAAACATCAAAGGACCCGCCCGGAGTGCTTCTGTATAAATTAATATTCTGTGGCAATACTACTTACAACATTTCTGAATTGTTTTCTCCTTTTTTGCCAAATTATATTTTTATTGAATGAGACTTGTTTTCTGGGACCTTAGAATATTTTGAAAGAGGGCACAAAACTTAAACTGTGTAACTAAATATTATAACGAATAATATCAACGATAAAATGTTATTACCGTAGGAAGTTTATATCCTATGAATATCGATAGACTGAAAATGATTTTGAACTAACAGTACAATAACAACAAATAAGTACCTACCTAACATGAAAAATGTCTATTCGTTCTAGAATCATAATAAATCAATATTTTTATAAACTTATTTACCCAATAAATAATTACATTTTGTCTGTGCGTTGCAGTTGGTCTATTAACGCTGTCTCTTTATCTTTCTTCTGCACCCACACTTCCATCTCTTACCTGCACTACTCGCTTAAATATCCGAGGTCACCGGCTTAAAATGTGAAACATCAAAGGACCCGCCCGGAGTGCTTCTGTATAAATTAATATTCTGTGGCAATACTACTTACAACATTTCTGAATTGTTTTCTCCTTTTTTGCCAAATTATATTTTTATTGAATGAAACTTGTTTTCTGGGACCTTAGAATATTTTGAAAGAGGGCACAAAACTTAAACTGTGTAACTAAATATTATAACGAATAATATCAACGATAAAATGTTATTACCGTAGGAAGTTTATATCCTATGAATATCGATAGACTGAAAATGATTTTGAACTAACAGTACAATAACAACAAATAAGTACCTACCTAACATGAAAAATGTCTATTCGTTCTAGAATCATAATAAATCAATATTTTTATAAACTTATTTACCCAATAAATAATTACATTTTGTCTGTGCGTTGCAGTTGGTCTATTAACGCTGTCTCTTTATCTTTCTTCTGCACCCACACTTCCATCTCTTACCTGCACTACTCGCTTAAATATCCGAGGTCACCGGCTTAAAATGTGAAACATCAAAGGACCCGCCCGGAGTGCTTCTGTATAAATTAATATTCTGTGGCAATACTACTTACAACATTTCTGAATTGTTTTCTCCTTTTTTGCCAAATTATATTTTTATTGAATGAAACTTGTTTTCTGGAATTGTAGAATATTTTGAAAGGGGCACAAAACTTAAACTGTGTAGCTAAATATTATAACGAATAATATCAACGATAAAATGTTATTACCGTAGTAAGTTTATTTCCTATGAATATCGATTGACTAAAAACGATTTTGAACATACAGGGTGCTGTAAATTTCAACCATAAAAATGATTAATCATAATAAATTTTCAAATAGTTCCCCTTCCATAGCTAAACAATATCACATTCTGTCTTAAAAACTTGCCTAATTTTGATTTAAAAATTGATCTACACTCAAAAAAATGCCACCTTAGAATTTGTTAAGAATCCGCTTCTAACATTTAGCACGCTAATTCTTGTCCAGCGACCTCAGTCTGGGGTATTGTTTGCGGCCAGCTGTGGAACGTTTTTTAGGATACAATTGGATGGAATGTTGTTTATTGCTTGATGGCCGATATTTTTTTTCTCGAAGGGGCGTTTAAAGTGTTACTGACAATAGATGAATTTGACAAGTAGAATAAACATTCTTGAAACTCAAGAATGACCAATTCTTGGACCAAAATTAAGAACGCGCAATTTTAAATTTAAGCCAGAATTTTCTTGCCTATGAGAATTTTTTTCTGCATTATATCACTGTTGCGCTGATTTTATTTGTCTTGTTGTTGATGTAGGTGACGTAAAGTCTTTTAGCTAGAAACTCCAGAAAATACTGTTATCAACTGTATAAATTTTTCATATTTATTGTAGTAAAATCTTTTATTTACCGTCAGTATGATAAAGATTGCAACGCTCGGAATGAAGTGTCCTTCATTCTCGTCAAAGTGCTAAAAGTAGAATAATTAATTTTGAAAGCACGAGCTACTTAAGACAACGTTTTCCATTGTATCTTTTAGCATTACAGACTAGAATAACTTCTCGTAAACAACTCATTAAGAGTAACAGTGTACACAAGTCAAGTTGTCAAAACGGGCGTCGCATAAGTTATTGTCAGACTTACACACTTAGCGTCGTTCAAATATAGCACGTGACAGTGAAGTCTCACCCTCTTCACGAGTACCATCTTGCAGATATTAATGTCAAAACTCCTGTCCCACGTTCAGACACCTCTCTCCGTGATAATCTCCCGAGTTCCAACTTTAAATTATTATTTTATACAATTATAACTCGAACGAGTCGCGCGCGAAGGTATAGAGAACATTCCGGCCACAATTTTTTACTGACATTTTTGACATATTTCAGGGGTGGGAGTGTCACGGGAAATGACGGGTAGTATCGGTGGATTAATTTTTTAAGGACGTTATTAATAACTTTCGAAGAAGGTTAGCGCGAAATGTACGGTAATGTGTGAATATCATGTCAAGTATGTGTATAAAAAAGGGGTAGGATTCTATTTCTGCGTCGGTATGATGACTTTGGTGCGTTGTTTGGAAGCGTAAATCTCCGGGTATCGCGTGCACCGCACATCTAAACCATTTGAAAAAGTGCGTGGAATTGACTCGTAAAGAAAAATACGTCACTTTTTCGATATGGGTGGTTTCGCCACTGAAAACATCTATTATACTATAAAATGATGGTTTTTTCTTCATTCTTATTGAATTACTGTCAGTTTGGAGGTTTTTAAATTGTTACACAAAATACGTCTTTGATATTTACGTTTTATGTTTTAAGGATGTCATCATTTCCGTTTATTCTTTACATTTCTATTAGTTTTATGTCTTTCGGCATTTTTATAGTTTGTTTGGGTTTTTAACGCTAATAATCATTATGTGTACGTGTTTTTAGACGAATTTTTAATTTAAGTGCTACCTTCTAATTTCTTAGCGTCAGCTGTTCGCATTATACTGAAATGATCGGTATAAATTTTGTAAATGGTTACAAAGAAGCAAATGTTTGTCAAGTTAAATTCTAACTTTTATACATTATTTTTTTAAATTACTGCCACAACTTATAGTAAAAGTTATTCAATGCTTAGGTGTAAAAATTCTTCTGTTCAGAGATTCTTAAGATAAATCTTAAAAATTACAAGTTAATAACCAAAAGAACAAAAAATTGTTTATTATGAAAAGTTTTGAAATAAACGTTATCATTTCCTTTTTATGGGGGTTTTTCTCTTAACTATCCCTACTGTCCCTTAATAATTATAATGCAGATTAGGTAAATCAAAGCTTATTTTAATTGAAACAGAATTATAATTACTGCCGATTATCGGAAATATTTTAATTCGGAAATAAATTCATTTCAAATTATATGCTAAACAATTCCATTTAGTTTATTTTAATACATCAGAAATGGATGAAAATTTTGTATTGTTTACCTCACCTGTTACATGGAATTGCGTTAGTTATAATGAATCCAACATTTTGTGTACTAGGTAATGATAATCGTTTTAATAGTTACTGTTTAAATTTAATTTCTGATTTCTAATTTAATAGTTCTGAAATTATTACATTACTGTATGAAATAAGTATTTACTAAAAGAGATGCAAAATAAAATTAAAATATCATCTTAATATTGGTCTGATGTCGGTACTGGAATGTCTAAGGAATTCGAAAACTCTTATATAAAACTTATTAAATACAACAATATTCTCGAAGGTAAGGTTGTCCATTTTTATAGAACAAAATCGATAAATTCTTTTGTGTTAAAAATATTTGTTACACATAAACTGAAACAACGTCTGCAGTAAATAAAAGCATCATCACGAAAGTGAAATTTTATCGACACTTGATATTTTTGTTGTATGTGAATTGTGAAATAGAAAAAGAAAAAAATTGTTTTTGTTATTTCTTTGTGGGCCGTTGATATTTTTAAGATTTTAAACTGGGAGTGTCTTGAAATGTAAACAATCTAGTATCTAGTTATTATTGATATTTTTGGAATTAATTAGTTAGAACTTAGTTTGTCATTTTAATATCATTGTACATTTGAGTATATTTTGTAATTAGTTAACATTTTGAAAATTTGAAATGATGAACTGTTAGAAAATATAAAATACCTCTATGAGGAAATTAAATATCAGAAATGTTTAAATATGAAATAGGCTTTTAATGTAGTTTTCGATGAAGTTGTTAAAAAATGCAAATCAATGGTGATAGCAATAAAGAACACTAAACACAAAATGATGTTAAAGTTAGAACAAGTGAAATCATATAAATACTTAAAAGTGATAATAAATAGCGAAGAAAATGTGAATGAAGAAGTAAAATATAGAATTGCAAAAACAGGTATAGCATAAATAATAAGGAGAGGGTAGTACCTGAGGGAAGAAAAGCGAAAGTGGTTAGAAAGGCCGTTAAATCAATTCTCATCTATGGATAACAACAAAGTAACAGGAAAAACCACTAGCAAGTATAAAAATGATGATTTTGTGGAGGAAAACAAGAATGAACAAAATAAAAAATGAAAGAACCAGAAGATTTTGATGTAATCCGGATAGAAATAATAATACAGCAAAACCAATTGCGATGGCTTAGACATCTCCAAAGTATGAAGGATGAACTTTTGGCTAAAAAAATGTTTGGGAAAAGAAAACGAGAGTCTCCAAAATCATGGAAAGAAGAAGTGAGGAAAGCGACTGAATTAAGAAAAGTAAAGTGGATAGGACTATCTTTAATGGCAAAAGATAGAAGAAGGTGAAGATGAATGCATTGGAACCTTACACTGAAAGGTATAAAGGTTTCGGATTAAGTAAATAATATGTGGAAAATACATTTTTATATGGAGTGACCATAAACATCTGTGATAACGTATCTTTGAAGAATAATGAATTCAACTACCTAACCTAGAAGTTAAATATCATTGATCAGCTAATTGGATTCGACATTTAGATCACATCAAAGGTAACACGATTACATTCACATTACAATTATAGCCACCCTGTATAATGTGAAGTTAATCTTTCCTTTGCAAGAAAAATATCCACATATAAATATAAAGAAAAAGTAAAACTATCAGAACCATTTTTTATATCAATATTATTATTTATTTATCTCAAAAAGGATAAGTCATAAAAAACACACTTTACTAATAGCTAAACATAAATGTTGGTTACCCAAAATACTTTTTAGTTCTTAAAATAAAATACATCACCTTCAATCTCTTCAAAAGAACTTTGATATCGAATAATAAGATATTTTTCAATGTAAACAATTAAAATTAAGATGATCCCCAAAATATGAACTACTATCATCATGACTATAATAGTAAATGTTAATTTACTAGTCGTTATTGTAATATCATCACATGTAATATTACCTAAGATCCGGATATCCGGATCACCATTTCTAGTTATCAAATAATTACACTCCCTTTTATTGCCATTAAGTGTTCCGTCCATTGTTATAATTAAATTGTCGTTCAGGTCCATAAGTGATAACTTTTTCAGAAAAAATGAAGCTGATAACGATGTCAGTTTATTGCCCGAAATATTAAGCGAACGAAGCTGAGTTAACGTAATAAAATTTATGTAATGTAATTCCGAAATATTGTTATCGGAAAGGTCAAGGAAATTTAAACTTCGCAAGTCTATAAATAATCCCGTCGGTAGGAGATTTAAAAAATTATTATTTAACGTCAATTTCTCCAATTCGTGGAGACCAAAAAACGCACTATGATCGATTGAATCATTTCCCAGTTGATTATTTGGTCCAATTTTGTTCACTTCATTTCCTTCCAAATGAAGTTCGTTTAGGGCTTTCAGCCCAACAAATATATTGTTTTCGATGCGATTGATCTTATTGCCGGCGAGATTCAAAACTTTTAAATTTTTAACTGTGGCGAATGTCCCTGGTGAAATTTTTCTCAACTTGTTTCCATTTAAATGAAGATGAATCAGTTTCGTTAAGCCCTCGAAGGCATTGCAATCAATATGGGAGATGTTGTTAAAGGCGAAACTTAAAAATTCCAAATTTGCTATTGTGTTTACCATTCCAGCTTTAATGAGTGTTAAGTCGTTTCTTGTTAAATCAAGATAACGTAAATTGTCCATTCTATCAAACGCTCCGATTTCTATGGCCGCAACTTGATTCGACTGAATGTACAATTTTTGAAGGGAACTGGATAAGTTCATAAATTTGGTTGTGACATGTTTGAGCGTTGAACGTTGAATTTGCAATGAATGGCAAAAGCAATTAATTTTGTTTTCATTTTCGAAACGCATGTTATTGCATATCGCAGTATTATTATTGGTTGGACAGTTTATAATAAACGCTTCGACAGTAACGCAAACAATTACAATAACCACGAAAAATTTAAAGTTTTTCATTATAATCACCTAAAAATCAATAGTAATAGTAGTGTGATAGGTAAATTATTGTGACTTACGGTTTCTAGGCCATCGTTTGCAGTCAGTTTGCGACGTATGAATTTAGGACGTCGCATATCTTGTACTAAATATTATCTGCTTATTTCCATTTGGTCAATTTATGTTTCATGCACTTAAACAAACCATAATATTATGTTATTATTCCGTTTTCGCCTTGGATATATTTAATTAAGTATCTTGTTAATTACATTACATTCTTTGCTTATCTTTAAACGTATTTTTGCAAAATTCTTTGGTTATTTTGGCACAAATAGAATGAAATAAGTGTTTTTCATTCAATTTTTCAAAGAACTCCAATTGCATGCTAGATAAAAATTTAACTATGTACGTCAAAACCTTGTTATTAAAATTAATATTACTTATCACAAACTGCTTTTTATTTATGTGGTTTCTACGCATTTAGGAGATCACCAAGGTCGATAGCATTTCTCATTAATCTGGTTAAAATATTTTACAAATTTAGTTTGTAATATACAGGGAGCGGCAAAAGAATCTGACGATTTTCGTCGTTGTACAGATGAGCGAGTAAGTGGTGGGGGGTGATGACGCCATTTTAGTAACCATGGAGAAGACGCTCAGTTCGCAGAAGGATTTGGTTTCAGTAAGATGGGGCAACTGCCCACACAGCCAATGTTGTGATGGAGAATTTGAGAGGAAATTAATTTAATGGTGACATTACTTGGCCTCCCTCCCCAGACCTAAGCATTTGTAACTTTTTTTATATGGCGTGTATGTAAACAAACCCGGCACACTGGAAGAATTGAAAGAGGCCATAAGCCTAAAAATCGCAACCATATCAAATGAAATGTTGGAGAATGTGTTGACAGCTTCAGTCTTCAGTGCAAGACTGGAAGAATACATGAAAGATGGATATCATTTGAAAAAGGTTATCTTCAAATTTTAAAACATCAACATCGGTTGTTTCTTTCATGTTTGTCATTAATTGGTAAGAATACTTTGCTGTAACAAATAATAAAAAAGTAAGTTTCTTTCTAAATTTTTGTGTTATTTTGATTTGATTTAAAAACCGTCAGATCTTTTTGCCGCTCCCTGTATTAAAAGTAGTTACACGATTTAGTGATCTCACTATCAAATGATTGATTTAAAATGGAATAAAAATGCCAAAAAATATTCTGTAGGTATTGGTAAAAATTTCAAAATTTCACTTGTGGTAAATGTATTTGTGTGACTCATATTGCAAAACTTTAAAATGCGATGCGACTATTTCAAAAAAAAACTTTCAATATTCTATGGAACCTCCAAGAGTAAGCAATTTTGGAGGAGATGGTGTCATTCCGTCTACCATTAGGCTTGTTTTCACAAAGTATCAGAAACAAATTTCTTGCAACTTTCAAATGATTGTCACTGCGCATGTCAGATCGGATCATATTATCAGTAACTAATTTCTGAGTGTTGGGAAAACACTGGACAAAATGTATAATGGGTTGTATAATTTCATTTCATTTACTAGTCTAACTTTACTTATTTGGGATTTCATACCTTAATTATTTTCTTTGGTTTGTATTTATAACAAGCTTGTATCATATGTTGTAATATGACTATAAAAATAAAACGATATTAAAAAGCAGTAAACAAAATTAAATTACCTTTTAGGTTTGTAAACTGTAATCTCACAAATAACACACTTGTTAGTGATATTCTGTACTTGATGCGCGTGAACAAAACTTTACTTGAAAATAATCCTCAAACTCGTCTTGCTACTGTCGAATTAACAGGAATTAATATGTTAACAACCGGCTAGTAATTTGATAACAACTGGAAACTTCCGTGAGAATAGAAATAACTTATTGCGCAGAATCCAAGTTTCTTACTGTTGTGAAAACAAACCTATTATGTATTGTATAATAATACCTATTATAATTTCGCTTCTATACGGCCATGTTTCATATTTGGCTTGTACTTACATACATATTTCACACGAAATCTAACTTATTAGTGATATTGTACTCCCTTCAGAACTAGAAAAATAAAGTAGATTAAGTAGATAGATAAGTCTATTGGGACGGCCTGTATACATGTTGTAAATATATTATTATTTTTATAGCAAAGTATTTCAGTTCCAAAACATGAAAAACAAATTCAGAATTTAACTGAAGTGCCCTCAACTTCTTTCCACCTTGTTCATTTAAATTGAATTCAGTGAATTGTTCATTAGGAGTGCGACGTAATCTGCAAAATTTTTAATGTTGGTAGAGAATGTGTAGAATTCACGAATTGAAGCTGTGACACATGTGGTTGTACAGATTTGCTCGATGCATTTGTAGATAGTTTAAAAAGTTAAAAAGTTGTATGAGAAAAATATTAACATTTTTATAGTACAAATTATCGTTTCTTATAATTTGCAATCAGTAGAGATACAATAAATTTTCATCGCTACTTAATTATTAAAACCACTTTAATAAATCTTCACTTGAATCTCATAATTTTTCACCGTGAAGATAAATTTTATTAAGTGATTCTCCAAGGAAAAAAAAACTATGAATGTCAATTAGTGTGATTTCTCACAACCCAATTTATTTTCTTCCACTAAAAGGCAGACAATATTTTCACGTCGTAAACTAATATTTAATTACACATACGTAGATTAGTGGTGCATTTCCAGTTTCGAATTAGGGGCGTAAAGAACTTATTTAAAATAGATCGGTTTATATCAACTTCACATATTTAAAATACCATATCCCTCAGTCCAATCGTTCAACAACGCGTATGAATATCCATGTAACGAAACTAAACGTTTTCTCATTTGTCATCACTTTGTGTTTTTTTATTTTCCGTGATGAACCTTTTCCTGCTACACAAAAGATTTCAATCGTGCCTTTCTTTTACATGTACGTTCATCTGACAAATACAAGGCTGTGCGTTATACGGTTTCTATAAATACACCACGCTAAAATTTACTTTTGCTTTGAGACGATGATTTTACAAAATATTTTTGGTTAAACATCTCCAATCCTTTAAAGATTGAAATCGTGTACAAGAAATCCCTTTTCAGTGATGTTCTATAAAGGGCTCTGGCTATATACAGAACCTTTTTGCATCGCTTTCCTCATATCGATTTTAATTTACGTTTTATCGATGATGTGAATTTAATATTGTTAAGGGTATCAAGTGGTTTATCGCATTTCTGCGTGATTTGCGTGATAACGCACAATCATATAAATTCCCTGCGCTCTTGTGTTAGTGTTATTCAATTAAACTGTTGATAGTCTTCAGTACTTTTTTGCATTTTTTTACATAATTGTAGATTGTTGCTTCAATTTATTCTTTATTCGATAATACAATTCTTAACAAGAACTATGAAACATTTTAAACATTTTCAATATTTCAAAATAAATTATTCTTTCGGAAAATACAGTAAAATCGCTCCACAACGGACACTACCAGGGAACCTAAATCTGTCCGTTGTGGAGAGGCAGTGTAAAATTAAATGCTTCAGCCATGTTAGTGTGTTTCGTTTCTCATTTAAAAAAACAATTAAAATGATGAATTATTGTGAATTAACTAATTCGAAGAAGTTTCTAACTTAAGTAATATTTTTGTGTACGTTTTCAAGATGATCAGTAATTAAAGAAGAAACAGGTGTCCGTTAAATTCGATTGTCTGCCAAAATTAAAAAATCACTTGTTTAACACGTAACATTATGTGAAAAACAACACATTTTTTAAACTTTGCTTTCCCTTTGTGAATAACCGATATTAAATTAACTGCATTTATTCACAATCAGTTAGTAACATACAACTTTTCTAACCCCATAAAGGTTGGAAAGTGAGCGATTCCATGAATACACTTCAGCCGGTATGAAATAGTAAAAAAGAAATCAGTAATGAGACTAATCGGTCAGAAATGAAACCATTTCCAACCTGTGAGGGCGTTACTATCGATTTAAACTATAAATGCCAAATTAACATATCTAGGCTATGCAACCATCCGTTAAGGAATTTAAAAAAAAAGAGAGTATGCAACCAACTTTTCTCATGTGCATGGACGGTGAATGCAATTGATTATTTATTAATTATTTTTTATTATTATTGTGTTGCTTGTTTTATAAACTTTTTTTTCGAGTTCCACTGACTGTCCTTTTGGTCCAAATTAAACTTTATGGTTTGTGGTAACTTGACAGTTGAAGGTACTTAAGAAAATTAAAGTAAAATATGTATTATCGAACTCGTTGCAGAATACATTCGGTATCTATTTCACCTGTGACAGTAATAAAATAAATTACAGTTTAACACACTGACAAATTCACAAAACGTGAAAATATTTTTATTTACTAATGTTTTTTCTTTTGATTTCGATTTTCAATTGACGATTGGTATTTCATTCATTCAACTATGATCAGCAACCATTTTATGTAAATCAATAATCGAGCGAGCAATTTAGGTACCGAAATCGTCTTAAAACTTTCAGACACACAAGAGAGCTCTATCAGTTGACAAGATTCAAAACAAACAAAACCAAATCCGCCCCTGGAAACCTTAAGTTGATTCACCGAGCACAAAAAACTGAACTTTCATCTTATCGACAAGAGCTAAAGTTGTTTTCAATTCCGGCAAATTTTTTTCTGGATTTTATTTTTCATTGGTCGTTTTACACTCAATAACTGCGATGACAGAAGTCCAGTATTAAAATGTTTTATTCAATTTTGATAAATTTAAAATTATTTTTACATTTTGTTTAGTCAGATAATAAAAATATTATAGTTATACTAAACAAACAACTTTATTCAAAAATGGCTCCTTGATTTTCACCTAAAAATCGCTAATAGACACATTTGCGATAAATTTGAGTGCCTCGGGGCGAATGGCATTTTATTATCGATTTGTGGGTTGTCGCGAAAGTTGGTGGAAGTTAGAGCTGCATAGATATTTTGACGAGTAAAGCAGCGCAATTAAAATATTCAAATCACCTCGGCGCACATTTAATGACATTTTTAAAGGGACATCCTCTGTATAAAGTCTCAGTTGTAAATATTTTATAGCACTATAACTAGCAGAGACTGGAAATGAGAAGGGCCCATTTTGAACCATTCCGTAAGGAATTTGTAACGACAATGCAGCCCCCCGTAAAATGTTATAACCGCATTTAAAAAGTATATAAGTGTGCGTTATGTTTTTAATTTACGAGTTATCTCGGGTCTCATTTTTTCCCGTTTTATTTTCTTTTAATGGCGCACATTTCTCGCGTATAATTTTATTGCGAATAAAAAAAGCATAAACGTCTTCGTCGGAAATCTCACAAAGAAACTTTAATTAGCGTAACATGTTTACTGTTGACAATTGAGGAAGTTTCGGAGAGTGCACTGTCTAAAACCGCAACCTTCTGTGTAGTTTTCAGTCGCATAAATTCCTAATCCGCCCGGAGGGTGGGCGTCACTGGTTCCTTTATTTTATTCTCTTGCTCTTTATACAACTACTGTTCTAAATCTAATCCAATTCGTATTCAAACTGCAACTCGAATTGTCCTCTCTGCCGCAATCTCTCAAACCAAACTGCCAACTTTAACTTGAGTACTTATTCAACGGTCTCGTTACCATACGGCTGGGTACTTACAAACTAAAATCTATTCAATGCAAAAATGGACTAACACAATCCAGAATAAAAATGTTAACTCAGAATCAGACGTCTTGAAAACGTACGGTAAATTTATTTATTAGAGTGTTAACATCAAGATACAATTATTAATTGTTGATAATAGACTGATAAATAATATTAACGGTGTGATGGTTATTTTGTATATGAATGACTTACGTGTCAATTTTGTTCCTTTGTATTCCATATCTTCTTTTCTTCTCTGTTTTTGGAATGTTCTCTATCCCTCGTCACATTTTTTATTTTCAATTATAAACTACATTTACATTTACAACATTTAATTTACATTTTAACACAAACATTTTAAAAACATTTCAAAACATTTCAAAACATTTTAAAAACTGATTGAGTTATTGTCAATTCTATTATGTGTGCACTTCTTTTTTATTTCCTAGAACTTCTAAATTTTATTTAAAAAATATTAAACAAGTTTTCGCTACCATCATCAGTAGGAAATTAAGGCGACTATTATTTATTTTGTAATCTAATGTGAGATTAAAATAATATCAAGGGCGGTTTTCAAAAATTTTAGTGGCCGTTGCAGGTAAAGTAAGCGCATGGACAGGTGGGCATTATATTATAAGAAAAACGTACTGGCGTCGTCAAATTCTTTTTATGGTGACAGTTACTGTGTTGACTATTTCCGCAGGAAAGCGCAACTTACCATAGATGAGCGCTTTGTGGCTGTAAACGTCAGTTTATATGAAAATTTAAAAAGCCATATGGTGCACAGGCAGTCTTTTACAGTACAAAAGTTTTTTTCAAATGTATATATCTGAGGTAGTGTAATTCTAGATAAATATTTCCCTTAATTTTCAGCTTGTTGGTTACAATCCATAGTGTTTATAGTCATAGTTACAATCTTTTGCAGAATTAAAAGTTGTTGAATTTAACTGTACTTTCTAGCATTTTATATAAACTTGTAGATAACCATATTTACCACCAAATTTAGAGAATTACAAAAATTTTATTCAATATCTGTCCATTTTGGTGGTCTAGGTATTCGATCTGTTGCAGATATTTCAACTCCAGCTTCCTTATCTTCTATCTTTGCTAATTCTCGGCTCATTAAGTCTTTTCTGCCTTCTCGTTTTTCCAACTTCGAGACATCTTACTCCAGTGAAGCCATTGAAGAATGGAAAATTATATCTAATTCCTCGTCTTTACCCTCGACATCTCCCTCCATTCAACGAAATTGGGATTTGCCAATTATTGAAAATAACTTTCAAAAGCTATTGTCTTCCTCAAATGTTACACAAAAAGCTATTTTATTAGCAGTGTCTGAATCCGAATTTGGAGCTTGGCTTGAATCTTTACCTTCTTCTAAATTAGGAACTTTGTTAGAGAAAAAACCACTTTACAAATTGCTGTTTCTCTAAGATTAGGCAGTATTTGTCATCCTCATCTATGTAATTGTGGATCTTCAGTAGACACGTACAGTCATCATGGACTGTCTTGCATAAAAAGTGCAGGAAGAATTGCAAGACACAACTGCATTAACGACATCTTAAAACGTGCTTTCTCATCTGCCAACATCCCTTGTTTACTTGAACCCAACGGGATTCTGAGAGATGACGGCAAACGTCCGGATGGAATCACCATTATTCCCTGGAAGGAAGGCAAATCCCTTGTCTGGGATGTCACCTGTACAGATACGCTTGCACCTTCACATTTACCTCAGTCGTCCATAATTGTTAGATCTGCTGCAAACAAAGCAGAAACTCTTAAAAGAAGAAAATATAGTTCGTTAGCAGATCACTACATTTTCGTTGGCTTTGCTGTTGAAACCTTTGGTCCTTGGAGTATGAGCGGTCTATCGTTGTTGGATGCTTTGGGAAGACTTATTATTGACGTCACAGGTATTCCTCAGGCGAAAACATACTTAAAACAACGAATTAGTATTGCCATTCAGAGAGGTAACGCAGCCAGCGTTCTTGAATCTGTGCCTATTTCTTCTTCTCTGGACGAATTATATAATTTAACATAATTTTAAGTTTGTATTTTATAATTTAATTTATAATATGTTATAATTTTATTTCTCATATTTATAATTATTATATTGTGTAAATATGAGTGCACTTTTTAATTTTTTTTTATTAAGTTATGATCAATATAAACATTTTTAGTAACCACTTTTGCTCATCATCGTTATAAAACCTCGCTCTTTAATTACCGTATAAGAAATAACATCACTTCATAACACTGATCCTCAATATCAAATCTAGCATACGGACCTGATAATTTGTATACAACCATGCAAACATTCTTGAAACATGGCCTGCAAGCGCCCGAACGTCGCCGTGTGACATTTAATTTGCGGCAGAGTGTACCTCTCACAGCACAGATCAGATCTTGTCTCACTCTCTTTTTATAAATTATACCTTTTAGTTTTTTGGGCATTTTCTTGTCCGCAAGTATTCTGGCCATTTTTGCTTATGTAGCTTTTATTCTGCTTTCAACGTCCATTTCACAGCTCCCACCTTCTTTAGGTTTTCGTTTTCAATCTTCATTTTCTATTAATTTTTTTTTTTGCCAAAATCTATGATTATTGAAAACTTTTTATATATTTTTGTTGCTTGCAAGTAATTGACCCTTTCAGTGGACAATATATTTGTAGTTGCCACAGTGACAATAAATTTTAGTACCATATTATTCACAGAATCGATCGATGTTGTAAATAACACCATGTCATAATTACATTTTAAATATACAAATCACTGATGTATTAATAACAACTAAACAAAACTTTTTGTTACAGGTAAACCAATTTAGAAAATTTTTCACAAACGTGTAAGTACTCTTAACAATATTTCACAATCCCATGAAAAAACTAATCCTGCAAACATTGTTTTTCAACTTTTCAAAGTTAATCATTCGAATTGATAAACTAGATAATGTTGTAATTACTTCATTTAGACGTTAAAATCCAATTATTTGGAACTAAAACTCGTTTAGTTTCAATTGTGATGGATTTCCATCCGCGCCGCTGTAGCCGTTGCCGCCCCCAGCGTACGATTTGGTATCATGAGCAGTCGTTTGAATGCAGAAGCTATAAAACAACCCCTGCACATTTAAAAAGAAGAATCAATGCACATAAAGTATATAGGAAACATATGCAATCGTAACATTTCTCTCTGCTTTCTATAACGTTTACGCCCCCTTTTTCTTGTAAGCGGCTTGGAAAACAGATCGACAATAATTCTTTATATTCTTTATTTTTTTCTCGGCGACCATACACATTCAGTTAATAAAACTGGAGAAAACCCTCGGCATGAGAAATGTCTCGAAAGTGGTAGACATGAATACAAAAAAATTCATTTGCATAATTTTTATAATTGCGTTGCTCTTAACGTTAAAAAGATATCTGCTGTGAAATTAATTTTTGTTTGTTTACCTCTGTAAATGATGGCGTGCTGTTTTACAATGTGCCTAGAACAACTAATTTAATTAAGATTAAATTTATCGGTATGCAACGGAATAAAAAGCAGTACTGTCTCGTATTTCATTGAAGAAAGAAAAATGCTGTCGAAGGATTTTCGTTCATCTATTTTCTTTTTTTCTTCGAGACGAGACCGCGACCTTTCGCCACAGTAATCAATCACAATTAAAGTCAATGCTGTTACTGATTGTGATATTCTTACATTCCCCAGAGCCGAAAAAGTCTCAACACAATAGCTCGATAACATTGAAAAACGAATACCAAAAAGTGTTAATAATTAGATTGGATTGTCGACAATCAAAACAACTCGCAATAGGCTATAATTATTTTAATTGTTATTACAGGTATAGTGTTGGAATAGTGTTAAGCAATTGTCGCAAATGCTGGTTACTGCCGGTGGTATTTTTCTGACATTTTAAAATTGCAGTTTGTTTATTGTAATATTTGAATGAATTTAATTGCAATTTGTAGTTTGTAATACAAATTCATATAAAAAAATGTAGTGATGGAGCAATGGTAACTCAATATTACTAATAATAAAAATCACATTCTGAAAAAAAGGCAGATTCTGAGTAAGAAAAAGCAGATTCTGAGTCAGAAAAAGGAGATTCTGAGTTAGAAAAATTTATTCTCGGCCAGAAAAATTACATTCTGAGTCAAAAAAGGAGATTGTGAGTCAGAAAAATCAGATTCTGAGTCAGAAAAATCGATTCTGGGCCAGAAAAATCACATTCTGAGTCAGAAAAAGCAGATTCTGAATCAGAAAAAGCAGATTCTGAATCAGAAAAATCGATTCTCGGCCAGAAAAATTACATTTTGAGTAAGAAAAAGCAGATTCTGAGTCAGAAAAAGCAGATTCTGAATCAGAAAAATCGATTCTCGGTGAGAAAAATCACATTCTAAGTCAGAAAAAGCAGGTTCTGAAACAGAAAAATCGATTCTGGCTCCTAAAAATCACATTCTGAGTCATACAAATCAGATTCTGAGTCAGAAAAATCGATTCTCGGTCAGAACAGTCACATTCTAAGTCAGAAAAAGCAGATTCTGAGTCAGAAAAATCGATTCTCAGTCAAAAAAGTCACATTCTGGTGCAGAAAAAGCAGATTCTGAATCAGAAAAATCGATTCTCGGCCAGAAAAATTACATTTTGAGTAAGAAAAAGCAGATTCTGAGTCAGAAAAAGCAGATTCTGAATCAGAAAAAGCAGATTCTGAATCAGAAAAATCGATTCTCGGTGAGAAAAATCACATTCTAAGTCAGAAAAAGCAGATTCTGAATCAGAAAAATCGATTCTCGGCCAGAAAAATTACATTTTGAGTAAGAAAAAGCAGATTCTGAGTCAGAAAAAGCAGATTCTGAGTCAGAAAAAGCAGATTCTGAATCAGAAAAAGCAGATTCTGAATCAGAAAAATCGATTCTCGGTGAGAAAAATCACATTCTAAGTCAGAAAAAGCAGATTCTGAAACAGAAAAATCGATTCTGGCTCCTAAAAATCACATTCTGAGTCATACAAATCAGATTCTGAGTCAGAAAAATCGATTCTCGGTCAGAAAAGTCACATTCTAAGTCAGAAAAAGCAGATTCTGAGTCAGAAAAATCGATTCTCAGTCAAAAAAGTCACATTCTGGTGCAGAAAAAGCAGATTCTGAGACAGAAAAAGCAGATTCTGAGTCAGAAATAGCAGATTCTGAGTCAGATAAATCGATTCTCGGTCAGAAAAGTCACATTCTGAGTTATATTATTATATATATTGAATCATTCAAGGAATTGTCTTTGGAACAGACCTGAACAAAAAAAAATGATAAAAGGTAAATCGAATACGAAAAAGAAAGTAAAACAAAGTTTCAGGAGATTAGAAATGAAATCGTTAAGGGTAATAATATAACTAAGGCGCATTAGATGAGAAATGAGGAAATCGCAAGGGATAACTCATCAAGTAGAAACAATATTGGACGTTGCGTCGTCGAGAGAAATTGAGCCAGTACAGCAATAAGAATAAATTGTTTTTTTCCTGAAAAATAAGACTGGAACAGGTCTTTCACTATTTTCATTGCTTACGCTTCTTTTTACTTTAAGTCCATTAACCGTACGCGGAAACGCGTTACGTCCCTTTATTCGACTTTAAACAGTCACTTTACACCGTTTCTTGAACCCACCAGTTCAACACTCATGCACACTTCATTTCACTTTTACACTTTTTATTTGTAAAGTTCGGTCCCATCAACTTACTTCAGCCAATATATCGGTCTATCAGATTAATGAATTCACATAATATAAACATTTTATCTGTTTATTTTTATACACAGAGAGAAAAGAAGTGAAAAATTTGTTAATAACAAGGCAACTTCGTTAACTATTAACAAATATTGATTGATATTTGGCCCATCAAATGTTTATTTACGATTAACTGACAGTTTATTAATACGATTTCAATTTGCTTAATTTACTTCTAACACATTGTTATTTATAATAAAGTAAGCAGTTATTAAAAACAAAAAAGAATTTGGTAATAGTTAACACACGTTTAGTTACACCAAATAAATGTATTATTCAGTCTTAATTTGCTTTATTTTGAGGAATAGTTGTTTATTAATAAAAGTTAAATGCATATTAAAATCAAATAAATATTTGTTATTAATAAATATTCTCTCATAAATATTTGTTAACATTAAATTTACGTTTAATAATAGTCAATAATAATGCAACCAAGATTTATTAATTACTTATATCATTTTAATGTAAGTTGTTTTATACTAATGAATTTCAGTTAACAATTAAATTAGCATATTAATAATAAAAAATAATATGCGGGAAATATTTACTAAAAACCCTTCATTATTTATTAATAAATATTTTATAAATCGGATTTTTAATAATAATCTCATATTAAACTGAAATTTTTTATTTAAAATGAATAAAAATATTTAAAACACAATAAAATAAAATAAACATGAAACAAAACTTATACCTATAAATAATTTAAAAAATATTAGAGAATCATTTAATGTGAAATGTATTAGAAATGTTTGTAAAATGTCTAAATAATACAGTTGCTGTCGTTATAGATACCTATTAATATTCTTGGTTCATGCAGGAAATAAATTTGTGTCCATCGCCGATTAAATGAATATGTCTGGGAAAAGTGCAACAAATATTTTTAATATCAATAATTTGTTTAGAAGTGGAAAAATCATCATCAGTCACTTCATATGCTTCAAAATCTTTATCAATACCATAACGAACAATTGTTTTATATATTAAATACATTTATTTGTCACCATTGTACAATACATTAACAACCTTTCCAAAAACTGGTTCACCATATACGTTCCGATTTACTTGAACGGTTATACCTTTTTTTTAAATGATGGCGTTTTCCATATTATTATTTTAATGCACTTCTCAACACTACAGAATAACGCAAAGAAATGATTTGGCTGTTAATGCAAACATCCGGTTCAATTGTAAAATAAGCATTTTTTTATCTTAGACAACTTACCTTTTCAACAAATGAGTATTTATTTTTGATAAAAATGTACAAATGTATTTACTTTCACTAACAATGAATTAATACCAAATAGTATGCATTACACATAAAAAACCTTAATTATTATAAACAAATACCCATTGTTATACTTAATAAATTTTTGTTTGCATGAATTGAGAACATATTTGTTTTCAAATAATACAAAAACGAAGTCGAAAGTAATAAATAGTTTATTTCTAAAAACTAAATTGATTTATAAGAATTGGTAGTAGTTAATAAAGTGTGCTTTTTGATAATTTAAATACTTAAATATAAATAAATCAGCTGCAAATACGCGTTTTTTTACTATTAGACTGACTATTTCTTTCAGTGTGGTACATTTTGTTATTCATAAATCTAGGTAATTATTTAGGGGTTTTCGTCTCGGGCTTTTATGAAACAATGCAACTTATAATCTCGTCAGAAATTGTGCATGTTACAATTGCGTATAAAACATTCATTTCAACCGCAACAAGTTGTGGCATCAAAAAGCCGCTCGAACGCACAAACCCAGTCCACACGAGCGCTCATGCGAAAAATGCGATCTTACATCTTTATGACAACGTTTTTAATCTTTTTACCGTGTTTACATCCGTCGTTATAAAGCTTTTGAAGGCAGAGTAAAAAAATGAGAGAGCTTCTTTTTTCGGCATAAAAAGTCAAAGGGAGCCGTAATTAAATTAATTTAGAGCAGCTTCAATAAGATGCGGTTATTTCTAAATTAAGGATTCGTTCTGTATTCTCGTTAAAGGCAACATATCGCCGTGATTTGTTGCACAGAAGGGTAGTGGGTCTGTAGATATCGCGTCGACACCCTACAAGAAACTTTGATGGATTTATTAGACAATTCTCGCCGGGTGGCGGTTGGTGCTGGTGTGTGCGTTAACTGTTTAACGTGTTAAACAACAAGAGTAGGTAAATAGGGACAACCTTCGTTTCAATAATTGACTGTTAGAAATCAGATAATGGAAATAAATTGGATTTGGGGGAATTTTTAATTTAATAAAGTTTTATCGCGTTATTTTAATACCTTTAAAGACTTTTAAGTTTTCATATTAATTTTTCAGTTTTTACACTCTAGGGGCCATTAGGATGATATAATGTTACAAAAACCAATACAATAAAATGGCACAATTTATGAAAAAGTTTTGAAATGTAGGAAATTAACCTTCAAAATTGTTTAATGTTATTTTTGATTCAATATGATCAATTGACAATTATTTGTCTATGAATAAAAAAATGTGTTTAATCTTGAATATGGCGGTTTCTTGTGGTTATTATGAAAAAAAAATGTAAAAAATCAACGTAAACTGAACGTAAGTGACAGTGTCGCTATATCCCAACAAAATTCAACAGTTGTTGAACATAATTTAAACTTTATACAGCGTGAAATCGAAGTGAAATTCTGGTTTTTTGTAATCATTCACATGTGCTCAAGGGGTTTATTTGTCCGATATGGTCACTTCTTAGAAGGTTTTAGCGATAATTTGAAAACCGCAACATCCGGTCAACTGTGCTTTTCTGTTGAAATAGTAATAAATTTGTCAGTGTCGTAAACTGACGCAGTGGCGATGCTCTCACATGTAACGCAATATGAAACACAAAACGTACAACGGGGAATTACCGACCAAGGTTATTGCATGTTATATACAATGTAATCTTCGTTATAGACGATTAAAGTTTTATTAATTTCGGCTTTTTCAGGTTCTCTATATGCGACAGTTCGTTATAATCGATTAATTTTTACATTGTTATACATATAGGGGAAAATGCCGAGACTTGGAATAGAGTTCGTTATAACCGGATTGTTAATTGCAATTTGATTCGTTAAAAAATTATTACTTTTTGAGTTAAATCAAATTTAACATAAAGCACGAAAAATACTTTTATTTATGACTTTCCAACAATGGATAATACGGTCTACCACGTAACAATACCTGATGATCGACCCTTAAAACTGAAGGGAACGGCGTTTTAGTTGTTGCCAGACCCGTATTCTGGAATTTGTGAGAAAAATAAAATAAGTTTTTAATAGGTAAATATTAAGCTTATTTTATAAAAGATGCTCTAAGTGATGCCCCATTAACTATAAATTAAAAGCATTTCAAGCTTCTCCTCAACTGAGTATTGAAATGGCATGATTATACCTGAATTAAACACAAATGTTCACTATTCCACAAAACAAAGTTTTAATTTTCACTTTCTACCAACGATGTTTAAGTGTTGGAAGATTTGTTGCGAATGTGAATGTTTCTTTATTCACAAAGTTACCTAGGGTTGTGACCAGGGTTTTTAAACTTTGGGTGAATTAAGCAATTTATTTTATGGGAAGGTTCAATAACCGATAGGTATATTGACTTTGCAGACGGCAAAATTAAAACACAAAATTGTAGACAGATATACTAACGAAAATTAGAAGCTGGTAAGCGATTTTCTTATCAAGTTTAAAATCTAATATTGCAAAAATTATTTTTTATTATGATTATAATTACTGTGTAGCTGTTAGATACGATGTTGTGAACTTTTAAAGAAATAGTGAAGACCCTTATTCCGGTCCTGTAAAATGTAACGTTGTACTTTTTAACTTAACTTCATGACTGTCATAAATAACCAGCCAAGTACCCAAAACCAATACCATTGTTAGGTGAATTGGCCAGCTTATGTCGTAAATCATTTAAAAAAATACCCTCTAATACGGAAATGGCTTTATTTAATGAACCCAAATTAGTAAAATTATTTCAATTACACTAAATTGTGTGAAAATATTTTACTGTTCGTACATAAAAAAAACTAATAAATTGAGCAATTCGTAATTGAAAGAAAACCAAAATTTTACCTGATTAAAAAAAAAGATTTGTTCTTGGTTTCTATGTACCTTAATAATATAAAATTACTCATGCAATTTATGAGAATTGACAAATTATTTTAAAGGCCTATTTTGCAACGGGCGGTAAAACTTAACTCACCCTGTACTTTGATTTTGAACATTCTTTTCATGTGATCTTTATTGTCATAATTTTCCGTGCCGTATAGTTTATTGTGGTCGTTTACAAAACGTGTTCTTCAAATTTAATACAGTTTTAGTTTTATAAGTCACATATTTTCCATTTTAGGTTTATAGATATTGGATTCAGTGGACACAAGTTATTTTATTGGCCATCAAAGAAACGAAAATTTCTCCTTTCTCATTCTTAATTACGTTTTGACACATAAACCGTCGTAAATATTATTTACTAGCACACATTTGTGTGTTCTTAAATCACCGAGTTAATTTAATAATCTTACTTTAACCATAACTCAAAAAACTTCAGCAATAACCCAGCCCGGGACTACATATCAAAATTTCCACCATCTCACACAAATCATTTAAAAATCGCAAACAATTCCTTTCGCCCTCTCTGTCTTAATTGTGACCAAAACGCGTAACAAAAAAATAAATCAAGTTGAAAACGAGAAGTTTTGACTATGATTGAAATCCAGTTAAGTAGATAAATGACCTCCGTTGAAACGAGAAACCTCGTGATAGGTATGGGGGATGTCGAAAGCACAATAGACCTGCAAAAATGGTATCGGTATCCTAACAATGCTCACCAATCTTTCTACAAAAGACGCCAGTAGGAACGGTCATCAGAATCGAATCAAGCGTTTCTGTTTTCTTCCCCCTTAAAATGGGGCGACCCCTGAAGAGCCACTTTAAGCTTCTTTTAAAAAAAAATACGGACTTACACTTCTAGGTTGACACGTGGCAAATTTTAGTCCTAACTCAGTACGACTTAGTAAAACAATGTAACATCCTCAAGGGGGGCGTCCCTGTAAACTGACGGACTAGTAACTAATTAGTTTTGAAGCTGTGGTTGTCATCAACGTTCTACGCGTTCTGATTCAAAACTTGCCTGTGTGTCACACTCTGTTTACCTTTATTACAAGTTGCGATCCCTTGGGAAATGAATTACTAAAACGAACCTCGGTAAACGCTCAGTTAACTCTGAATATCGGAATCGAGGCGAAGAATAATGCAACAGTACGCACCTTTTTCAAAAGGTTATTCAATCGTTCTGAATTTATTTGAATTAACTGTGAGAAATGAGTAAAGAGGTTAAAACCACGCGAACGTACGAGTAAGTACAGGCAGCCCTCGGTTTACGCCGATTCACAATAAAATACATTTTAAAAATGAAGTTTATAATACAGTCGAACTTTCCTATAACGAACTTCTATTTAACGAATTTCTCTATACAACGTGTCCCGGAAATAATGTCACTGATTTTTAACCCGTAATAGAACTCCTCGAAACAAACATTTTTTCTGTGTACCATTTTTTTGAAATCGAAATTTTTGTTTTGGCATTTTACCCTCCCTGAAATTGACAAACCGCCTTGATTTGATAAATCACTGACGGTGATCGTGAATATTAGTTTTTGCTGACTGCATAAAAAATTATCTTTCATTGGATATTCAAGGTATGTGCGTTTTATAATAAACAATTTTGTTACTCACTTATTTAAACCACCCGCCGCACATCTAGTCTTTGTTATTGTGACTTGTAACTTGTAACAATTATTTTGAACATACCGTTTTTGGTAGTAAAATTTTGACAAGGACTCAAATTATTTCATTTATGTATTACCATAGCATTTTTCAATTTGCATTCCAGAACTTTACAATAACAACAACGGTCAAATGAATGAGTTGCTGCATCGACAGAACTAACAAGCAGGAAATGTTTTCTTGCATTGGTTTTTTGTTCTACGCTTATCGGTGTTTAACATTCAGCATTATTATCCGTAGGTGGGTAAGAAAATAAGAGTCAAATCTGTCAACAATTTTAACTTGTTAATGAAAACGTTTACACCAAAAAGTTATTTAAAAAAGTTCTTGGATTTGAAGAGTTCTACTACGGGTTAAAATTAATGACATTATTTCTGGGACACGTTGTATAGCGAATTTTTTTGGGGAATCTTCACCCTGGAGACGTTTTTAATGCATTTTATACCCTTTATAACGAAGTAAAAATTTCCGTAAAACGAATTTTTTTCCTCCAACTTTAGAAATTTTCGAAATTTAAAGTGTTTCTTTTGTTGTTTCACTATAACTTCGGGAAAAAAATCGGTTGTAATATTCCTAGATGTATCCAGGTTTCAATATTTTATGAGGGATTAGTCGAGGAAGTAAGTGCCACTAATTTAAGCGTGCAAAATTGTTTTTAATGTTAAATGGAACTGACAAAGTTTTACTGCCTCAATTTTTAAAAATTTTATTACCGTACTTTCCTTGTCTTTTAAAAATTGTTTCATAACACTGGGGTGGTCTTATTTAATCAATTATTTAAATAACTACCTAACTGCATATTAATCCTTTTGCGACTTTGCGACATAAATTGCGACGTAAATTTTGAAAGTACATAGTACATAGTGGACATCCCTCTTAATGGACACTTTTTTATCAGTCCCGGCATTCCTCCATAAGATTACATTATACAAACACCCCTCTAATGTGGACACCCCTCTATTACGGACATTGGACACTAGTTGTTTTCCCGAACTTGGAATTTCCCCCTCTATTGTGGACACTTGATAAGCATTTTGGAGAATTTATATCATGTTTTCAAAAAAATACTGTTGTAACTTGTGGTGAATTAGACACACATTAAAAACGTTTATTTTAAATAAAGGCAATGAACCTGCTCTGTATTAATTATCAAATTTGAAAATACATTTTGAGGAGAAAAATGTTCTAATATGTATAAACATAATACATGTTTACGTATAATGTTTAATAAACTGCTTAAAATTTGTAGTAGTTTTGTAAATTTTCGACAAAAATAATTAGGATCCCCTCGAATACGGACACCCCTCTATAGTGGACAGTTTTGCCCAGTCCCTTGAGTGTCCACTATGGAGGGGTTTTACTGTACGTTGTTTTATGTTAAATAGATACCCTGTCATTTTAATGTCTAAAATCGTATTACTTCAAAAATTCTTGTGAACTTAAAAGAGTTAAACTGAATTTTTTCCTAACATGAATTTCTATATAACGAATTTTTTTAAGGTTACTGTAACACTTCGTTATATGGAAGTTCGACTGTATATGTATTTTGCATTATATTGTATTAATAAACAAAATTATTTGCTTGTTCTTCACTTATGTAGAACCTATACATCACTTTTCTAAGAACGAAACTGCGGCGTAAACCGAGGGCTACCTGTACTAATTAATTATTAATAACGAACTTTACTGTGTGAACGAAAGAAGGTACGAGTATACGAGTATGAGCCCTGAAGAAATTATAAATTTATTCGAATGAGTTCCCGTTTCGATTTCCTGATTCTAAATATGCAAACTGTAAAGGCGGCGTATAAACTAGTTGAACGGTGTAAAAAGTGAGCGGAAATAAATTCCGTTTGTATTCACTTCTGTAGCGGTCTTGACACTAAATTGTCGTAAATGGAGTAAAAATTGCAACGTTTTAATTCGGTAGCCGTGAACTCATTTTTGGTTTCGGTTGTGGTTACCTTCTTGCCGCGGGCGGCGCATTGGACAATTACAAATGATCCTGGTATTCAGTTAACTGTTGCACCATCCAGACTCATTAATTTTACGTCGGACACGCAGTAATAACGTTACAATTTTTTGGTTCCGTGAATGAATGTTTGGTTTTACAAACATTGCGGTTCAGTAACAAATGTTTTTCTATTTCGATAATGGATGGGTTTTTGAAATCTGTAAAGTTTTTTAACCTTACTTTTAAACGGCTTACATTTTAATAGATGTGTGTGTGGAAAATATTCATGTAATCCACTAATATACTGCTTCAGTTAATTATGTTCCTTGTATCGTTCTTCCCGGAATTTCCAGTTTGAGGAACCGGCTACTCAAAGCGAATCCCTACTTACCTGTGTACCTGGTTTTGATCAAATTACCTACCGTTTCCACTGATCATATTAGTTTATACAAGGTATTCAAATGTTATTAAAACTTATCGTGCAGCATAATATGTGGGTAACGTAAAAATTTGACCAATTACAGTCAATCTTCCCTACAACGAATTTCCGTATAACGAATTTCTCTATAGAAATATCGAATTTTTTGTAGAACCTTCGCTTTGAACACGTTTTTGACAAATTTTATACAGATTATAATAAAGTAAAAATTTCCATTTAACAATTTTTTACCATATTTTTCAGTTTTTCGTAAGATTTGTTTATAAATAATATTTTTTAGTTCATTATTACTTTTAACAAATTGTAGCAAATAGTCTATATTTTAAAAATATACCATAGTAATTTTCCTGATGAGGACTATTTGATTAAATATGTCATGGGTTGAAATTTTTGATACCAACACTTCGTTATATGGAAGTTCGACTGTATTTTTTTATGATTTTATTTTAAATTTTCTGGAAGTAATTCCTGTAATCAACTTCACCATTTTTTTTTTTAACTAGGTACTTGAAAGCCTCCAAACAATTTTTTTTTGAAATAGGTATGTATACTTCTATTCGATGAAAAGGCTTTACACTTACATTTAATCTTTATAAATTGAGCTTTTAAGTTATAATTTAATATCTGCAACCATGAAAACAAATATTATAATGTAATTTTACACATCGTTTTCATTAAACATAAGTATAAAATGTTCCTTGAAAATAATCTGTAACTGGGATATACATTTTTTCGTAGTATGAAAATCTAACTTTTCTTTAGTCTACAAATACTACTAAATCAGGTGTCGCATAATTTTTGGAAAACCAGTATTCTTAGGACTCTGCGTTTTAGAACTCCAACAAATGACGCAGCATAAAAGAATGACAATTTTTTAAATGCATGTTGTTATATTTGATTATTTTAATGTATGAGGATCCAATCTCCAATCAATGCTCAATAACTGCATAGGTGGTTTTATTGTTCTCCTGAATCATATTAACATATTGATGTTTAAAAAAAAAGTTAATTTAATTATAACAACAATTAAAAAGTTGGACGTTTTTATATCTAAATTCGGTATTAGCAAAAACGAAGTTCATCCCTTCTAAATTTCCATTTATATTCTCGCCCTGTCAACATGCATTGTTTTTCCATTAGACTGCTTCCTAAAATCGGACATTTGGGGGAACCTAAAATAAAATAGAGATAGAAAGTCATACATAAAAATGTAAGTTAAAAGAGGAAATATATACAAATTCTGTTATATCTAATAGTGAGATTATTCAAATGAAATTTTAGGATATTGGATTTATGGAAATGTCTGTACTGAAGGAAATCATGTATATTTATGTAGATGAATAATATTATATTCTTTTTAAGCTCTGCCAATAAATTTTTGACGAGGTATTTCACTGTCGACTAAATGTTGCACTATTATCAATATATATATATATATATATATATATATTGTTTAAATTGAAGTCGTTTGTAGCACATTTATGACAACTACAATAAACCAACTGGCAAGGACCACTAGGTTGATCGCGACTTTCATCTAATTAGTACATAGAATAGATACCATAATCCGAATATTGTACAAAATCTTAAAATACTCCAACCCTATCATGTTTTGATTGATTTATTATTGCTGTATGTCACACAAAATATGATGCACATATATTAAGCATTTAAATTGCAAATAAGAAGTCAATAAATTGAATTTGAATATATTGGGCATAAAAAGGTTCTTCCCCATAACTTAATTTGCATCTCTAAGTAAATTTTACAAGTCAAATTGCTACTGTTTGCATTATAGAAGGTGTCGTTCGTGCGCACTACAGTCAACGCATACATTTTAATGTTCGTATTATTGAATAGTTAGTATTAACGATGTTCGCACTAACGCGAATCTACTGTAAGTGCTTACAATTAAATCAATTGCTCAACGGTTTACTTTGTAATCAAACACAAGCTGCTTCATCGAGGAAAGCTGAAAATTAAGAACGTGGAATTACAGATTGTCAGATTTAATCCGAGCGTATTTTTGTACGTTACAAATCAACAAGACAAATTTTAAAGTGCCTAAAAATACTGCAATTTGTCTTAAGTGAAATATATCTTCCGGTGTTCTTTTTGGATTATTTTGTGAATAAGATTTGTGAGTAAAACCTTTAAAGAACCGCTTTGTTGTCCTTATTTTTCTTTTTTTTTTGTTTTACTTCGCGCACTAATATTATGTAGAATGCTCGTGTTTTTTTTACATTTGAAAGATTGTAATCATGACAATAAATTTTCTAAATTCGATACATCTGATACGTAGAGTTTTGTTTGAAGAAACGAAAAATTACAATTTTTTTCTTGACACAATGCTAGTTTTGTGTTTAGTTGAACGTTCAAATTTTCACAATAATTATATTCATTTTTTTAACTACAATTTCTATATTTACCTTACCAATTACGGTGGTTCCATTTGTTAACAGAATTATTTACATTTTTATGTTATAATTATGATTATACAAAAAGTTAAAAGACATATGGAAACAATATAACAATGTGATTGAAACTAAAACGTCTTCTTAGTAAAGTCTAATTTTATTTTACTTTTTCTAATAAAATCTAGTACCTCATTTGATATAATTGCGGTTTAAGTTTAACGAAGATGCGATTAGCGTTCTTAATTAAGATTATATTAAAAAGAGGATATTTTAACTCTGTGAAGTGCATTTTTATGCTTTTTTACTAATTACTATTTACTTTATCATAATCTACCAGGGCCCCACAATTACTTTAGATCATTTCACATTTTTAAACATTCATTGGGATCTTCGAATTATTTTAAAAATTAAACTGAATTTTTTTTCTGCACATACATACAACGTGTCCCAGAAATAATGTCATTAATTTTAACCAGTGATATAACTCGTCAAATCGAAGAACTTTTTTAAATAATTTTTTGGTGTAAACGTTTTGATTAACAAGTTAAAATTGTTGACAGATTTGACTCTTATTTCGTTACCCGCCTATGGATAATAATGCTGAATCTTAAACACCGATAAGCGTAGAACAAAAAACCAATGCAAGAAAACATTCCCTGCTTTTTAGTTCTGTCGACGCAGCAACTCATTAATTTGATCGTTGCTGTTATTGTAAAGTTCTGGAATGCAAATTGAAAAATGCTACGGTAATACACAAATGAAATAATTTGAGTCCTTGTCAAAGTTTTACTACCAAAAATGGTATGTTCAAAATAATTGTTACAAGTTACAAGTCACAATAACAAAAACTAGATGTGCGGCGAGTGGTTTAAATAAGTGAGTAAAAAAATTATTTATTATAAAACGTATATACCTTGAATATCCAATGAAAGATAATTTTTTATGCAGTCAGCAAAAACTAATATTCACGATCACCGTCAGTGATTTATCAAATCAAGGCGACTCGTCAATTTCGGGGAGGGTAAAATGCCGAAACAAAATTGCGATTTTGAAAAAATGGTACATAGAAAAAATGTTTGTTTTGAGGAGTTCTACTACGGGTTAAAATTAATGACATTATTTCCGGGACACGTTGTATAATGTAGTAAATATATTTTGATGAAACCCTACAAATTTTATAGAAAGGAAGGAAAAGTTTTGTCCATTACAGAAAAATTTGATACAACTGCATGGAAAAAAACATAATAGTCTACACAAATGTGTTAACTGTTTTTCAATCTTCAAATAAAATGGACAGCTTTTAGTTAATTTTTAATTTGCAAATTTCGCGCAAAAGTTTAGCTTATAGCCTTTTGAACATAACTGTAAAGCTCTTGCAGCTTCATACAACGGTATTTAATTCATGTACAACCGCTGGAAACGGTTATTAAATATGCAAACTAGTTCCACCTGATAAATGTTTCACCTCCATTGATTTGCGCGTTCATTTTAAAGTTTCAATTAGCACCACGCCAAGTGCTTAACAAAATATTAATTTGTCTTGATATGCAGATAATTTCCTTTCCAGATTTTAATTTCCTAAAATGTAAATGTTATTCTTTCGCAATTAATATGATCCATTCAATTTTAAATCCGTCAAAGTAAGCCCGTCTAGTGTAGACAGTTCATAGAAATTAATTCCTGGTTTTCCCTTAATTAGTTTATACAGCAAAATGGGGTTGAAGTCTCGACGACGACTTTGGAACCAACTTATAAGAAATAATTTCCACACGCACGCCGTCAAAATCGCAAGAAAGAAAGAGACGAATAAACGCTTCAACCCTCGAAAACAATTCAAAATATTAGTTCGATTCTCTTCGTCGTCGTTACAATTAACTTTAATTAACAATGAGACGTCAAGTCGAAACAAGTAAATTCCTACCCCAATCCCGACGCCTTCATAATTACATTAACTATGGCGGTTCGCATTAATGAATGCAAACTTCTCGCTCCAGTGTCAAAATATTTCGTCTCTCTTCCTTCCTTTCAGGAATGTTATGCGTAGGTATGGACGAGAGAGGATATTTTAACATTATACGCGTCACTGAGTCAATTTCCTTGCACCCGCGGGCTGTCGCCTGTCAAATAGCGTCAGTCGAGGGTGTACATTAGAGGTTTTGCGTTAATCACAATTTCTTGATTTTAACTTGAGGCGTATCGTTTATTGATAGGTTTCCCAAATTAGGGGCGAAATCGACTTACAATTAGTAAGTGAAATACCAGAAGATTGACTGTTTATTATCGGTGGCGGCGCTGCTGTTGGTTGATAAAAATTTGCCTGCAGTCATTTCATCTAATGTATTCACGTTTGTAATGTTGAAGACCTTTTTATTCTTGGTTGTCCTATTTTCGATTCATTCATTTCTAAAAAAAATGATTCATTCTCTTTACTTTCTTCAAATCTATGTAAAAATAATCCTCATATTAGTTTATTTTTACTCCGTCATTGTTCTTGGATACCTAATTTCACTTATAATCTCAGATGTTGTCCTTTTTGGAAATTTAAAAATGAGTGTCTTGAATTGGATAATATTGTTATTTCTTCTTTGGAACAAATTTTGAATATTAAATTTGCAATAAGATCTTGGACTCAAGCCAAATTACCAATCCGTTTTGGTGGATTAGGTATAAGGTCTATAATTGATATTTCCTCGCCTGCCTTTTTGTCTTCTATATTTTCTAATTCTGAACTTATTATCTCCATTCTACATTTTAGTTTTTCTAATTTTGAAATTGCATCCCTTAACGAGGCTGTTGATTATTGGAAGGAAGTTTCCAATTCGTCTTTACTTCCAAAAGAGCTTTCTATTCAAAGAAATTGGGACTTACCTATCTGTGAGAAAATATTTCAAAATTTATTATCTTCCTCAAATATCACACAAAAAGCTATCTTATTAGTTGGATCTGAACTTGAATCTGGAGCTTGGCTTGAAGCTCTTCCATCTTGTAAATTAGGTACTCTTTTAAAAAAAAAACTTTTTACAAATTGCAATTTCACTTAGATTGGGCATCAATTTCTGTCATCCTCATATCTGCTCGTGCGGTTCTTCTGTAGACTCGTTGGGTCATCATGGTTTATCGTGCATTAAAAGTGCTGGTAGACTTTCTCGTCACAGCTGTATTAATGACATTATTAAACGTGCCTTCTCTTCTGCCAACATCCCTTGTATCCTTGAACCTAATGGTATTCTGAGGGATGATGGCAAACGTCCAGATGGTATTACAGTTATTCCATGGAAAGTTGGTAAATCTTTAGCTTGGCATTTTACTTGTACGGATACACTTGCCCCTTCTCATTTGACTGATTCTTGATTTTCTGCAAGATCTGCTGCACACTTGGCAGAAAATCTTAAGGAAAAAAATTATAAGGCAATTTCTGATGATTATTTTTTCGTCGCCTTCGCTACCCTTTCTCTTCTTGAAGATTTGGGGAAACGTATTGAAAAGAAAAAAAAAACTTGCAGTCACTTCAATTTTGCGTGGAACTATTAAAGTATGTAACAACAGGACTTTTCAATTTTTCATATTCTGCATACTGACATGTGTTCAATTATTGTATTGTGTATAAAGAGATAATTTTGATTTTTTTTGTTTCGATTTTGGTCGACTGTGAATAACTTCTCATGATTATTTTTCTTCCTTCCTTCTTTCTCCCAGTACTCTTTCATTGTTTCTCCATGTTGTTTTCTTCTTTCTTCCGCCCATTTTGCTCCAGTTTTTTTTCTTTTTCTTGAAAACTCTTGAATACTCTGATCTTTTTTTTGAATTCTTCTCATCTCTCCACCTCTTTTCCATCTATTTTCATTTCCTCCACGTCTTTTCTGAACTTGATCCATGTCATCTATGGCTTGGGGTTTCTGTCGAAATAATTGAATATTCTCTTCGTTCGCCTTCTTCCATTCATTCCTTTAATGTGTCCGTAGAAAGTCGCTCTTCTTCTTCTCATTGTGTCTGTTATTTTTGCTGTTTTCGTGTAAATCTCCTTGTTTCTCAGTTTCCATTTTCATATTTTGGTCCCCGGATTTTCCATATCTTGTTCTTTTCTTTTTTTACATCATCTAACTGGCGCAAGGCATACTGAGGCATAGAGGCTCTCTGGCTTAATAACTGGATTGTAGTTTATTAGTTTTGCACTTATAGATATGGACTTCTTATTATATTTTTCATTAACTGGAATACCAGTTTCATTTTTCTTACCATTGCTAGGACCACTTCTTTGCCAAGGGCTTTTAATTTAATTAATTCTCCCAGGTATTTGAACTTGTTAATCCCCTTAATTTTCCCATAGTTCGTTGTGATCTATGTTGGTGCCTCTTACTGATCATGTATTCTGTCTTTCCATATGATATTTTTGTAGTCCAGCTTCTTCTGCTGTCTCTTTCAGTATATCTTCTTCTTCTTCCTTTTCTTCTTCTTCTTCTTCTTCTTCTTCTTCTTCTTGCGTCTTCCATGTTTTCCGCTAATATTGCTAGATCGTGTGCAAAGGCCAGACAGTCAATTTCCATGTTATCCTTCTTCCTTCCTATTTTTATTTTAGGAATTCTTTCCTCCTCTATGCTTTTACCTTTTCCAGCACACAATTAAAGAGCATTGGGAAAATTCCAACATCTTCCTGTCTTACTCCTGTTTTTTTTACCTCAAAGGGTTCTGAGATCTCTTCCGTAAATTTTACTTTTGATTTCGTATTCGTCCAACGTGAATAGTGTCTCTCTATCTGCAGAACCGTATGCCCTTTTGAAGTTCACAAATGGCACATGTATGTCCTTGGCTCTTAGTCTTCTGTATCTTATTGTGAGTTTCAGGTTTAATATCTGTTCAGCACAAAATCTTCCTATCCTGATAGAATCCTGCCTGGTTGGACCTCCAATCTGTTTTGCAATGCTTTTAATAATAATAATAATAATTTGTATTATAAACTTAATTTTTTTATGGTGTACTTATAATTCAATCCATACTGTTCATAATTTTTCAAATCGTATTATCATCGTATTATCAACAGAATTGAAGTACAGGGTGGCCCACCGTACAGCATTTTGGAGATAAAACCATTTTTTAGTAGTCGAAAAAAATAAAATCATTTCTCCAACACTAAAACACGTATTTGCTTACTATTTATTAATAAATTGCAGTGTTTCACCTTTGTTGTAAGTAAATAGCTGTAATAGTCTCTTGAGGAACTTTTCTCTTCCAAGATACAACGTTACATTTCCCGTTATGTTGCCATGAAGTTCCTGTAAAACTTAACTGAATTTATGTTGCATTTTTAGTTTTCGAATGAAGGTACTAAACACTGAAAGTGGTACGGGCATTGCAATGCCATTATGCACATTCACACGCAAACATTGCTAAACTTTATTACCGTTTCAGCTGCATCGCTATTAACATTGGAGAGAACTACCTAGTTTAATGCCTATTTAAGTTCGAGTTTCACGTATTTTTTGTATTCAGTAATTTATTCCGCTTGGTAACGCAATTAAATACATCACATGTATGCACATAAACGTAATAATTATCGACATCTCAGCAGTCAACAAAGTGGGAAACTGTCTCTCCATTTAATTTCGACGCACTGTTACACAATGCTAATAATGGTTAATCACTACAGAACACCTGAATACAGCAGGGACGTATATATGTATATATTCAAAGTCGTCATTGTTCGGGTAATGGAAAGTAAACACAAGTACTCTGTCACAGTATAGTTGTGCAGTTCGATATTCTGTCCAAGTTACCGGAACCTGCGACGAAAATATTTAATTTTTAACTGGTCCACGTTCTTGTAATGCACTTCGGTAGATGGATTAAGATCTTTTACAACGTTGAAGGTTTCTCTCTTTTCCTTGTAGTATTGATTACGGAGCAGTTCCGCTGGAAGTGCTCTAATGCGGTTTCTTCAAAAATTGCAATTTAATTTAGACGTCCCGGAAGGGCCACGAATTTTGCAGATTTAGTATAACGGCGGTTCTCCGTTTGTTCCACCTTTAATCGAGGGAGCGTTGAAAATTTAAACGCGACCTACATGCAATTTAATTAAAAGCAGACGATCCGGTCGATCTGTTCCGCAATCCTTTTTTAGATTTTTGTTATCGATGCGAATTTTAGTAAAGGTGTTATACGATGTCTTTTGTTGAACGCAGCAGTAAAATTTTCAACATAAAATTCTGAAAGCTTTTTTTCCGTTTACCGCATTTTACGTAGGAATTGTATTTTATTGTTGTACTCGCTTTGAATGGCGCTTATACGACTTTTCAGAGAACTGAAAGTTATCGTAAACCGAATGTTCTTAGATAGTCACGACATGGAAAATGAAGTTACGAATCATTTTCTTTTGCATTATTACCTGCCATAAAATTATTTTATTGCCGGTAGAAATTTTTATTTTCCAGTTTCTCAACAATTTTGCTTTTTATGCCAATATCTTTTACATGCCGTGCCACTGATTGTGCGTTTTGCATTAATTTTCAGTCAATCTATATTTTCTGCTGAATTAGCATAAATCGATGAGATTACATAAATCGTCGAAGTATTGTAGATTGATTTCATTGCAATAACCAAACAGTTACATGTTTTGGATGAACTTATTACTGTTGTTCAATCAATTGAACCTGCACTCTAACATTCACCAAAAATAGTTAAATTTCCCTGAGTGAAATAAATTTTCTGTTAAAACGTTTAAAACATTTCGATAGTTTTCAGATCCATTTTAAAATACCTCAACAGATCGTTGAAGAAGATGTAATCTTTCTGATAACGTCTTTTTGTAAAAAGCCGCATAGTGTTTTTGACTCCGTAAGTAAAAAATTAAAAAAGAAGCGAAGAAAATAGGCAGTCATCCAAAAAAAGTAAATATATAGGGGAAAGTGGGGCAAAGTGGAATAGGCAACTTAAAATGCATTGTATTTTAAAAAATAATGAAGTAATTTATTTTCCTCAAATATCAAAATTACCGTGTGTATAGAACGTGTCCCAGAAATAGTGTCATTAATTTTAACCAGTGATAGAACTCGTCAAATCCAAGAACTTTTTAAAATAAACTTTTGGTGTAAACGTTTTGATTAACAAGTTAAAATTGTTGACAGATTTAACTCGTATTTCGTTACCCGCCTATGGATAATAATGCTGAATGTTAAACACCGATAAGCGTAGAACAAAAAACCAATGCAAGAAAACATTCCCTGCTTTTTAGTTCTGTCGACGCAGCAACTCATTAATTTGACCGTCGCTGTTATTGTAAAGTTCTGGAATGCAAATTGAAAAATGCAATGGTAATACATAAATGAAATAATTTGAGTCCTCGTCAAAGTTTTACTACCAAAAATGGTATGTTCAAAATAATTGTTACAAGCATTTACAAGTCACAATAACAAAGACTAGATGTGCGGCGGGTGGTTTAAATAAGTGAGTAAAAAAATTATTTATTACAAAACGCTCATACCTTGAATATCCAATGAAAGATATTTTTTATGCAGTCAGCAAAAACTAATATTCACGATCACCGTCAGTGATTTATCAAATCAAGGCGACTTGTCAATTTCAGGGAGGGTAAAATGCCAAAACAAAATTGCGATTTTGAAAAAATGGTACATAGAAAAAATGTTTGTTTTGAGGATTTCTACTACGGGTTAAAATTAATGACATTATTTCCGGGACACGTTGTATATATGTTACATTTCTATAGAACATCAAACTTTAAACTGCTCACAAAAAATATTTTAACAATTTTATTAAGAAAACATACCATGGGGCAAAGTGAAATTTGGTGTAGGGCAAAATGAAATATGTACCAATTATTAGTATTTAAAAGTAATTGAATGATAAAACGGTATAGACCATATGGTAATGATTTTATTAAAAATAATACATTAATTAAACTTAATTTTACCATAACGCAGTATGTTAAACTTATCTAAAACCCCCAGTACTTCCGACTTAAAAATTATGCTACAATCTTCAACTTCTAGAAATACAAAAATGTAATGGTGGCCTCTATAATTTCACATGAAATTAACTGTAAAAGAATTATTTTGCACCTGGGGATTAACCTGTAGAATGGAAACCTGCTGGCATGCTCCAGTCGTACTTCACTGTTGGTATTACAGTATTTTTATTTACCAATTGACGCAGAAAAACAAGGCGTGCGATAAAACGCGAATTCAAAATTTGAGTATATCACATTGCCCCACTCTCCCCTACATCGAAATAAGCAGAGAAAATGGCAATATAAGAACGAAACAAGTAAAAATAGTAAACTTCAAGTTTGAAATAGTAAATCATTTTAAATATTTACGAATAATAATTAACAGCAAAAACGACAGAAATAATGAAATTGATCACAGTACAGGCGGGACATAAAACATATAGATACAAAAGCATTATGAAAGATAAAAGTATATAAGCAAAAACTATTTGCTAGCAATATTTCATTGTAACTTGTTCTTTCAATTTCATTTCTCTAATAAAAAAATAGACTATAGCTAAAGTAGTAACGCCATTTGTATCGTAGTGACATCTAGTGACATCTAGTGAACTACTTACTGTTAGATTAAAGTAAAAAATAATAATTTGTCAAAAGACTTAAGTTACAATATCTGTTTGGTATTGATTATAAACAGTGAACAATTTTTTGTATGTATCATTTAAATTATTATTAGGCAGCTCTATAAATTCATAACTTCGAATGTTTTTATTGTGCCTCGATCCACTTTATTGTGTTTCGCGTTGAGTAAGCTGAATTATTTTATTTGCAAAATTGGAGGATTTATTTTAAATGAATAAATTATGTCATCTGAAATTTCCACAACGTTCCCCTCACACGAATTTATATCTTTTGAATTCCAAATGAAATTCGTCCTCTTTCATTATATTTACGACAACGATAATATTTCATGGAGTTGCGAATGTAAACATCAATCGTTTGGCAAACGATATTTAGATCATATATATTCTCGAAGCAGCATCTTAACTGAAGTTTCTTCCTTATCATGTCAATCGACAAACCCAATTTCCGAGTCCTCAATCGATCTTACAAATCAGCATTTCCACATGAGAAACACATTTTGTCTTTAACTTTCGTTCGCATCTGAAATATATAATGTCGGTTTAATAGAATTCTTTACCGTCGAGTAATGGTGGCATTTGAAAAATGCAGTAATAAAATTTATAGCTATCGTATTTCCTAATGAGAGATTACGTTTATGCCACCACTGAAGTTTATCCTTTATGAACCTTCCAGTTTACTTAACTTGTAGATACATTTCAGTGTTTATCGATTAAAATTCTGTACATTAAGTGGAGCTACCATCAAGAAGTGAGGAACTTAATAGTAAACAAATGAAGCATTATATTTTACAGCTCGCACTTTACGACGCAGCTTATAGTTTAGCTTAGCTCTGCCATTGTGCACGGAGCTATAATGTTTTATGTTTCGTAATATTAGGTACACATAGGTAATGGCAACGCCACGTGCCTGTGTGCTTTCCACGAGTTTACGCGAGTTTTAAGTCACTTAAATTATTCAAAAGGATTCTCTTATAAAAAATTCAAATTTTTGCTTTTAAAATTTCGTTAGCAGTGTTGTGATATGCAAAAAAGATTCCGGAAATCTTTGTGATCCAAAACCATTTGGAATAATTCTTGTGCTCTGATGAAAATATGCACATAATATTAAAGGTTGACAAATATTTGTGAAAAATTTGGGTCAAATCTGTTTCAACAAAACAAATGTTTAACACTGTTTAAAATATCCTTTTGAAAACACATTTTGAAAATACAATCGAGATTCTCTAAAATTATTAAGAATTTGAATTCAGAATTAAATGTTTAGTACTTAGATGATGGTTCCTTAGGTCGTAAGGCTTTTGATGTCTTACAAGACCTAGAAACTATAATTTCCGAATTTAAGAAAATTGGTTAGGTTCTTAATTTCAATTAATGCGAACTTTTCTTCCTTAATAATGTTTCGGAATTAGACAAGTCTTCAATTTTGGAGAGATTCGAATTATTAGCTCCTTGTATTCACTTTTGTAATGTTGAAGACCTTTTTATTCTTGGTTGTCCTATTTTCGATGCAGCAATTCCTCCATTCATTTCTAAAAAAAATGATTCATTCTCTTTACTTTCTTCAAATCTATGTAAAATTAATCCTCATATTAGTTTATTTTTACTCCGCCATTGTTTTTGGATACCTAATTTCACTTATAATCTCAGATGTTGTCCTTTTTGGAAATTTAAAAATGAGTGTTTTGAATTGGAATTTGGAATTTCTTCTTTGGAAAAAAATTTGAATATTAAATTTACAATAAGATCTTGGATTCAAGCCAAATTACCAATCCGTTTTGGTGGATTAGGTATAAGGTCTATAATTGATATTTCCTCGCCTGCCTTTTTGTCTTCTATATTTTCTAATTCTGAACTTATTATGTCCATTCTACCTTCTAGTTTTTCTAATTTTGAAATTACATCCCTTAACGAGACTGTTGATTATTGGAAGGAAATTTCTAATTCGTCTTTACTTCCAAAAGAGCTTTCTATTCAAAGAAATTGGGACTTACCTATTTGTGAGAAAATGTTTCAAAATTTATTATCTTCCTTAAATATCACACAAAAAGGTATCTTATTAGCTGGATCTGAACTTGAATCTGGAGCTTGGCTTGAAGCTCTTCCATCTTGTAAATTAGGTACTCTTTTAAAAAAAAACTTTTTACAAACTTCAATTTCACTTAGATTGGGCATCAATTTCTGTCATCCTCATATCTGCTCGTGCGGTTCTTCTGTAGACTCGTTGGGTCATCATGGTTTATCGTGCATTAAAAGTGCTGGTAGACTCTCTCGTCACAGCTGTATTAATGACATTATTAAACGTGCTTTCTCTTCTGCCAACATCCCTTGTATCCTTGAACCTAATGGTATTCTGAGAGATGATGGAAATCGTCCAGATGTTATTACAGTTATTCCATGGAAAGTAGGTAAATCTTTAGTTTGGGATTTTACTTGCACGGATACACTTGCCTCTTCTCATTTGACTGATTCTTCATTTTCTGCAAGTTCTGCTGCACACTTGGCAGAAAATCTTAAGAAAAAAAAATATAAGTCAATTTCTGATGATTATTTTTTCGTCGCCTTCGCTGTGGAAACTTTGGGTCCTTGGAGTGCTGATGCCCTTTCTCTCTCTTTGATATTTGGGGAGGCGTATTGTTCAAACAACGGAAATTCCTCAAGCCAAAACATATTTGAAGCAACGAATAAGTTTGGCTATACAGAGAGGCAACGTTGCTAGTGTTCTTGGTACAGCCCCGCTTTCTTCTTCTCTTAATGAGTTATTTTATTTATTCTAGTTATTACTTATGTCATTTTATGTTATCGTTAAGCAAATGTACCTATTTTACAAATGTTTAAAGCTTCCATTAATTAATATTTAATAGTGATGTATGTAATTTAAACCATTTGTTTCAATAAAGACAAACAAACTGGTAGGTATTAATAGATTTCTATTCTGTCAACATAAAATTACAACATTAATTTATTAATTTGCATCGACTACAATTAACGCTGTAATAATAATGTAAACTGTGCACTGCCTGCGATTAGAGCAAACATTTCATACAACCACAAAATATACATACAGCCAAATATTGGCAGATACATCTACTCCTGTAATATATCATATTTCGATAACCAATGCACCAAAAACAATACTATGTTATAAGGTAATTACTAATTTCTTTTTAAGGTTAAAGTGATGTTGCGTGTTTCCACGCCACCATCAAATTCTTCCCCGGAATCGGGAAGTTCGAATTGCTTCTTCAACCTCGACAAAAGGAAAAAGCAAGTAACGCTTCTGGATCCTTCGACGTGCAGTGGTACTGTTGCACCCGAAGATCGTCGTGTTGCCGTCGCCGCCCCTAAAATGTTCGCATTTGATGCGATCTTTTCTCAAGACGAATCGCAGGTGAGAGATTTTTAATTAAAGCAGTTAACTTTCGTGAAAAAAGGAAGCGTATTGGAAAAATGAAGAAAAAAAAGGTCGGTTTAAATTTCATTATAGAGAAATCCCGCTGGACTGTCATGATTTAATTAAGTAACATTCTCGGACGGATACCAGTGACCGAGTGAGATGAATATCCGCTTCCAAATAGTCTGCCAGAATATTTGATTTGGAATTCCAAAGCTGCTGTAGGGTCAAACTTTTAATCGGAGAGCGGATGATAAAAAAGGGGTTCAGGGGTGGAGCCGACGGTTTATTTTAACGAGCTTTTCAATGCTATGCCTCTCTGCATTATGTCTCTGATTAACAAATGAATTTATTATCGGGTTTGAATTTTAAATTTGTTTGATATCTTTTTGTTTTGTTGTTTATGCGTTCGTTGTGATTGTGGTAATCAAAGGTTTTCGAAGAAATTAGATTTTGTCAAAATTAACGCAAATCTACTGAAGCAAGTTATTAAAAAAATAATATTTGTCCACCAGGTATGCATGTTGAATAAAGAAATGAAAACGTCTGTGTCAAATTAAAAATATTGAGCAATAATATGTAGATATTAAAGTAGTTATACATTTCTAATAAATGCTCTGAATATTGTTGAAGATTTGAATGATGAAATTATAAAAATATAATTAATATAACAGATATCCTGTATCCGTTATTACAGCAGAGAAATTTTAAATTCACGAAATCAACAACTCAAATCTGAAAGCAATGGATAAATGGAGAAAGCGTAAATGCTTTCCAGGATAACTCCCAAGATGACGATTGCACAATGGAATATTAATGAGTTTTTTTATTCACCCAAAAAAGTTAATTTCACAAACTGATTGAAAATATATAAGTTTACAAGAAACATTTCAAAAAAATTTACTAAGGATATTGTAAAAATAGTACTTGCATATCGGGTGCTTCTTTTTATGTATTTGTTAATAACTGATTGTTTACAATTCGCATTTTTTCAACAAATTTTTGATTCATTTTATGCAAAAATAAGAAAACCTTATTATTTTCTTTTGTACTTACTTGTAGGTTATGTTTGCCTTAAAATTGTACGATTCCGATGCATTTTAAAATGCACAGCAAAGTTTTTTTAATGAATTTACAAGTACATACAGGGTTAGTTACTAAAAATTATTTTGGGGATATAAATTACTGCTACGTCTAGTTTCCTAGCTTAAAAATGAAACTTTTAATGCATCTTTTCCTTGTTTTTGATGATTAATTAAGTAGAATGAAATCAAGGAATTTCAGTCCGTGCATTTTGGGGTGCATATTTTGAAATTTAGATATCAACAATATATACTTAAAAAAAATCCCGGTATATGGAAAGAAACAGACATTTCCAATGATGAAATTATACTTTTATTAAAATCCGCGACCATGCAGAAAAAGTGAGTCTTTAAAAACAACTAGAAGTTGTAACGATTGCAGCGTGGATAACTACTGCATAAAGTAATTATTCAAATGCAAATGAAAGTACCGATTTGATTCAACAATAACTACCAAATTCATATTTTATTAGAACAAATGTGAGACAAACGCGAAATAACGAAATAACCTCTAGTAAATGATGCAGATTCAATAACAAAATAGTGGGGTATACAGTGAAACTTTGTTAACTCTAGTTATTTTCTAAATCGAATTTTTATTGTGGGTATTATTTACTTACAGCGTTAGCCACAAAAGAGGCACTTTGTACTTCTTGCCTAGCTACCCTCAATTAAAAAAATTAACTATTTAATCCATTTTTGCCTTGCTTATTCAGTCTATTATACCGGGTCTTTTTTTTAGCATTGAACATACGATGTAAATATCCCTATGTATTTCTAAGTTGACACACTACCGCTCAAAAGTTTAAGTACACCCTGGAAATTGAAATTTGGAAAAAGAATAGCACATGGAATTAATTTTTTAATGAAATTTTAACTTAAAGAAACATTTAGTTTTGGATATATATTCAGATTAAACTGTGTCTGTGTTTACTTCTAGTTATTAAACAGCGTCGAATTCACAAGTTTGATTAATAAAGAATTTTTGTTGAAATTCAGTTTTTGGTAACTCAAGTTCGTTATCGCCGGCAGAAATAAAAAATGTATCATTTGGGATACGTTCATGGGCTAAAAACTTTCTCAAAGTTCCCCTGGAGATATATCTCCTTACGCCAAATACTCGTAAAGTATCGAATTTTTGAAATTAATTCCGCTTATCGGACAAGGCGGAATCAGGAAAAACTCATAATTTGTAACATTTCTTCTTGGAAATAAAAACACTTTCGTTAATGGATGCAATAAAAGAATAATTTATTATATTCCCCTGTAGTGTCGCATTGCACCCCTGATCCTCTTCTCTTTTTCTAACTTCAGAGACCAATCAAACTGCAGGGGGACACAAATGTAAAAGTCTTGTTCAATCTTTTTTAAGATTCCTGAATTCCTTAAGTGCGACACTTACAGAGAACTTTGAAATCCTCAACTCAATCTTCCTATTTTTGTTTTATTTTTTGCAGTTTCGTTGCTGCTGTCGTCGAATTTAATTTTTTATTTACCTCCCTCCTCAAGTCGTAAAATTTTTACGTTGCTCCCATAAACACTTATCTCCAAATAGCAAATTTTCGTGTAACCTACATCCACCGCGTTCAGTCAGTCATTAACTCGAATGCAGTACCTTTGCAGATGGTCTTTATTACCGCTCCTCCTCTTTACATTTATCTGAGATATCCAGCGCTACTACAGCAAATTTACTTCTTCTGGCAGAAGCGATAATTTACGAAAACGTCTCTGACTTGCCAAAAAGTTTTCACGAAAATAATTACAAACTTGTTGCTACGATTGTGCACAGGCTGCAAAAGTTTTTAATTAGAAACTTATTGTAATTTCGCTACACGCGATGATCTTTATGTATGCAAGCAAGTTATTACTTAAGCTTAGAACGTAATGAAATACGTGCCGATCTAAGGTGATGTGATTTCAGACCGAGGTATGTTCGAGCGCCTTAACGGACGTCATCCACGCAGTCATCAACGGCACCGATGGATGTCTGTTTTGCTTCGGCCACGCAGGATTAGGTAAGAGACTCTTCACACTGCGTTTCTTTTAACTGTTGCCATAAGTGTTAACTTTTGTTCTGATGAAAATATTTAAACCATTTTTGGGCCAAAGTTGGAAGATTCTTTAAACTATCGAATAGATTACAATTCATTATCCTAAACTGTTGAAAAAGTTTTGAAAAAAATATTTTTGTAAAAGCGTTTTCTTGCCACTATCATTTCTAGTTGCTTGAAATGTCAGTTGACTTTTGTCACTTTGTTTTAAAAAATAAATAGCGATGGCTTCTCGAGGCTATGATTAAATTAGCTTTTGGAAGACAGAACATGTAAACATTTATTTCTAAAAAAAAACAAAACGTAAAAACCATTAAACCACAAATAAATTAACAAATTAACAAAAATTGCAAGTCACTCTCGCACCGTGACGTCATTGCGCGAACGACCAGTGCGCAGTGCGCAGGTGTTTACTTAAAGTGTAGTTTGTGATTTTAAAATTTGACACTAACTTACTAGACAAATACTCAAAAAACAATAATAATAATGGTCTATTTGTGATGCGTGCCTTTTTATAAATCCAAAAGTTCCGACAAATCATATCATTACATGCATTCACTAAACACAGGAGACTGCAAAAAATATAAAAAGAGAAATACGCAAAAGCAAGTGGAATAAAAGACCATTTACAGTTAATAAATATTTCAAAATATTTTGATCAGATTTTATTAGCAGCCTTAAATAATTTATGGCAGAATTTCCTCTGACAAAATGATTATTTTCATTGAAACTTTGCATTTGGTATGAGAACCGAGTTTTTTAGTACTTTACTCCCAGAGGTACAAATTCTTCATTATTGGCCTTTTCATAACTTGATAAAAGGTATGAAAATTCAATCCTTTCTTTTATTTCCGCAAGTGACCGGCTGGGGTTCTGAATATCTTGTTCAGATGGCTCCAAAACCCCTTTGCAAGCATTATACAGTGAACAAGAAATTGGGCGCTTCCTTTTTAATTTGCTTTCAGGTTTTGCAAAGACACTATTTAAAATATTTTCATTTTCTATTGCTTCACCCCGAGGATTGTGCCATTGCTGGGGGAGTTCCGTACAAGTTAGTTCTCGTGGATTTTCCTTATATTCTTTCAATAGAAAATGATTAGAACTATCTTCTTCTTTAGGTGCCATTAGGCGATTTTTATTTTTGAAACCGCTGATCTAAATAATTGGTTGTTTAGCCATGAGTTTCCTCTCCTTCCCACCGATCTTCTTCCCTTAATTTTTTCCTGTACAATGACCTGAAGTAGCTGATACTTTTTCCTCTCATAATGTGTCCCATATATAACAATTTTCATCTTTTAATTGTCAATATCACTTCCTTTTCCTTATTCATTCGTCGCATCACTTCTACATTAGTTATTCTCTCCAACCAAGATATTCTCAACATTCTTCGATACATCCATAACTCAAACGCCTGCAGTCTGTTCACATCGGTCTTCTTCAACATCTATGCTTCCATTCCCTAGTATAGTATTGACAGTACGTACCATCTCACCATTAAGGGTATAACTTAACGCCATTATCACAGAGTATAAAGCTGAGTTTATGTGGAGCTTCGCTTTCTTTCTGCGATTTATAGCATTTTGCTCTAACTGTTAGCAAATTTTCTTCTTCCCAGCAAATGTCATGAACAAAACCTTCACTAAAACAAGCATACGCTCGCTTAAATTGCGTATTCTGTATCCCTTTCGAAATCACAAATGTCTCAACTACACTAAAATTAAAGTTTTTAAATTTTTGTAACGATTCGTGCCACATAATTTCAAAATTTAAATAAGTCATAAATTTGACAGCACCTCCGATGCGCAGTGCAACTGCGCATGATTCTGTCTCTTACTTCTGAAAAGGTCGATTATCAAAGGAATTGTTCAAAGTGTTTTCCTTCGACTGCCAGACAATGTCACAAGCGATCTTGAAAATTTCTTCGAGTGTTTTGTAAATTTCGCACTGCAATGGAATTACAAGCTTCAGTTATTCTTGCCCTTAGTTCTTCCACAGTTTCTGGTTGATCTCTTATGAGGTCGTAAATTTGTGTTAGTAAATGTCCCCATAAGAAAAATCGAGTGATGTTAGGTCAGGACTTCGAGCCGGCCAATGGAATGATCCATATTGGCCAATCCAACTATCAAGAAATGTTTCGTTTAAAAACTCTCTGACGATGGCAGCACTATGGACTGGTGCTCCATCATGTTGAAATATTATTGCTCCATTGCATCTTAAAGAATCCAACTGCTAGCCTACCTCCATTTGAAGAAGATCTCAGTATTTATGCTGGTTCAAATTTCCGTCAATAAAAAATGGCCCTACTAAGTCATTCCCTAAACAAAGTGACAAAAGTCAACTGACATTTCAGTTGCTAGAAATGATAGTGGCAAGAAAACGCTTCTATAAAAATATTTTTTTCAAAACTTTTTCAACAGTTCAGGATATTGTTCCAAAAATGCTTTAGATATTTTCATCAGAACAAAAGTTAACACGGGGTACAATTTTTCCCATGCAATTCCCCATGGCAACAGTTAAAAAACGCACTGTATTCTATACCCGAAATGCATCCAGTCCCCAAATAGCCGCGGGTCCATAAATAAAGGAAAACGTGAAACGACACTTCTGTTTAGATCGAGTTGTCGGCTTTCCTCGTTTTCTCAGATCGCGTTTGCATCTAAATGGGTTATTACAAGTTGTGTTATCCTGACGGAACAAAATTTCCGTTTAAATCCGGTTACCGACTGTGAACTGCATCGATTGATTTAATGGGTTTGACGTAAATTTAGACTTTTTAATAAAAATTCATTGAATACCGTAAGAAATTTAAAATATAACAGCAGTGCATGAAGTACGTGAAAAATTTGCAATTTGATGGAAAAGTTTTCACGCTGTAAAGCAGTGCATGCATACAAAACACTGTATTGGATTCGGCCATTTTTCAGGACCTGATAAGCTCGTAATCCTTTGCGTGAATAAATACTTCCTATAGAGGAAAGATATCTCCACTTTTATACCTCGTCTCTATACGGGATTACAGATATTTCTAAATCGATCCTTTAAATGTATAAGGTAAAGTTTGTGCTTACTTTAAAACCCCTGGCGAAACTGTAATAAACTTCAAATTTAGGTCCCTTCAAGTTAGAAAACCCCCTATCTTTAGTGACACGAGTATTAATCAAAGTCTGTTTAATTTAACTAATAATTATCAACATCGCTAACTGGTGTTTTTCAATTAACAGATTGGAGCCTAATGGTGGAAGATCAATCTTACTTCAGCTATCTCTACTGTTTGCACAGTTAATTAGCTGAAAATTAACAATCGTTAAAGTTAGATGATTAAAGAGCACACGTTCCGTCTCGTTTTGTTTTTACTAATTATGTCGGAAAAATAAATATCCTCGTTAATCATAATAATTAGTTTTTAGGGATACCTATTTTTTTTTTTTTCATTTCATATCCCAATCGATGAATAAACAAACATGTTCCACAATACGATTGATGAATTTCTATTTAATAGCGGTTGAAAAAAGAAAAACCAAGCATGAAAAACAATCTTTCAAACAACAGCTTTTTTTTTTGTTTGAACACCGTACTTTCATCAGTGTTGACGTGTACTAAAGTAATAAAAACGCTGTTTGCACCTTACAACGCTGACCATCACTTACTAGCACAAAGCTGGTACTTGATTATTATCTTCATTCTGCTTTATTCAACGATATTATTCTTTTACCTTCCACTATACAAAACTATTTCAGTACTCTTGTTCAACTTAGGGTATTTTCATTTTCAACAATTTTTCTCTTTAAATCCTGTTCACAGTTATTACTTATTCAATCTAATTTTAATCATTAATGGGTTTTTTTAAACAAAATTTAACTGATTTACATATAGTAAAATCTTACCAATACGTCATTGATGCCCATTCATATTAGCTGTGTTCTAGGAATTTTATTTTATGTTTACATTTTAATAAAATGAATACAGCAATACCCAAAAGTGCAAGTCGAGCTAAAATTTTCCATATAAATTTATGCTAATTGGTATTCAGTTTTTCGATAGCAAATTCTATAATTATAGTAAGAATTTGTTTTGTTTTATTACATACCGCATATAAAAATTATGTATCAAAATAATGCCACACAACAGTAGCTCAACTTGAAGTTTACAATTACAAAATACATCTTAAAACACGTTTTTAACAAACGCATTTTAAAACATATGTTAATTCACACAATGATTAAAAATATGTTTTAAGATGTACTTTTTTAAAATGTAAAGTCCAAAGTTTAAAAAAAAAAATTATTATGGAAAAAAGGAACAAAAATTTTAAGTAACAATATTAATTACATAACAAGGAAAACTCGATTTAAATTTAAACCATCAACTTTTCAAATTCAAGTCAAAAAACTAGACAATTTCATTTTTTAACGTTTTTATAGAAAATTACAAAAATTTTGTATCTTGTTGAGACACAAAACTACATGGCATTGCTAATTATTTTTTAAATCAATTTTGATATTTATGATAATTAAAAACATTTTTTAGATATACAGGATGTTGAAAAAAAGATTAAATATTCATAGGGCAAAAACAAGTTAAAAAAAACCTTAATATAATAGCGGCAACAGTTATTGAAGATCATGTGACAACTTGGAGGTTAATTCACGGACAGCTTCTTTATTCACACCATTTTGTCTTGTTAATAATCCCGCCCGGGACATATTTGTAGATGGTATATCCATTGTTATATTTGTTGATAAAGTTGATATGTTATGACATGTTCATACCACATCAATCTCTTCTCTTCTGTGTATCTTCATTTTCCTTCTTATCTCTTCATTCCTTACTATATCCAATCATGCGAGTCTGTAGCTTGTCCAACATACTTCTCCTGCATGGTAAAAAAGTTGTATTTATGTAGTTACTGACACTAACTTATTAAGGATACACTTCAGACTTCAGTTGCTTTGCTAATCGTCTTATTTTTAATACGTCGTGTACAGGGTGAGTTAAGTTTTACCGCCCGTGGCAAAATAGGCTTTTAAAATAATTTGTCAATTCTCATAAATTGCATGAGTAATTTTATATTATTAAGGTACATAGAAACCAAGAAAAAATCTTTTTTTTTTAATCAAGTAAAATTTTGGCTCTTTTTCAATTACTAATTGTTCAATTTATTAGTTTTTTTGTTGTACGAACAGTAAAATATTTTCACACAATTTAGTGTAATTGAAATAACTTTAGTAATTTGCGTTTATTAAATAAAGCTATTTCCGTATTAGAAGGTATTTTTTTAAATGATTTACTACATAAGTAGACTAATTTACCAGACAATGGTATTGATGATGAACTTAAGAATGCAGGTCTATCGGCAACTGAAAAGCTGTCTCATCTAGTTTGATGGGTCGATCATAAACTATTGTTGGGATGGTAAACCGCATTATCTATTGTTAGAAAGTCATAAATAGAAGCATTTTTTGTGCTATATCTTAAATTTGATTTAACTCAAAAAGTAATCATTTTTTTACGAATCAAATTGCAGATATTAATGCTACGAATAATTTGACAAATTTTGAAATAAAAAACCAAACAGAAATTTTACCCAAAACTCTTTGTTTTACTTTTTTGGCTTCAAATAAAAATGATTTGGAAAACTTGTGGCACTAATCGAAAGTGTAAACTTCAACTGATCTAACATACCTTCCCCTCAATCTTTAATAGGTTTTATGGCCCGGGCGGTAAAACTTAACTCACCCTGTATGTTACATTTATTTAACACGGAAATATTTTTCAATAATTAAATTAATTTCCTTTCAAAATACAAAGAATGCACATTCGTTAATTTTTGTCGTATATGCATAATAAATACTGATCCAAAGAGAATGTTTCAAGAAAATTAGTCTTTTAACGTTATCCTACTTTGATCTTTTCGACATTCAACGACTTTCCACAAATAAGAAGGATATTAAAACTTATGTTGGTTAATCACGAGCTCCATAAACTTGGCAGTGTATTCATCATATTGCGACTCGTAAAGTTATCGGTTGATTTGAGGAAAATCAATTTTCTCAATCATCTTTAACTTTTATCGAATCGTACACCGAACGAAATAAAATAGGAAATATTATCCGCGCTAACTTTATAAATAATAAAAAAATTTATAGCATTCAATGTAGCAGAACGTTCAGCATACGTATTTTGTCAGTGAACAAGCTGGCGGTTCACGCGGTTACGATACCCCTGGGTCCAATCGATGGGTCAAATGTCGCCATCAACAACCTTCCCTACAAAACTTGTTACAGATAACTACGTATATTTTCCTTTAACCCAATTTTAAACCGTAAAAATCTAATGCATGCCATTTTATTTTGCAGGAAAATCGTATACAATGCTTGGAGCTCCGGATAATGCAAACACCTTGGGAATAATTCCATGCGCAATATCTTGGCTATTTCGAGGTATCAATGAACAGAAACAAAAAACCGGTGCTCGATTTTCCGTAAGGGTGTCTGCCGTCGAAATAAGTGGCCCCACGAATCAGCTGAGGGATCTTTTAGCCGGCTATTCAAATGGTAAGAAAGCGCGTTGTAAACTTTATTAGATTTTTCTCTCTCCTCGCTTATTTACTAAATTTATTATCGACAAATTTACGATTCAATTAAAACCGAAAATTTTATTTTTAACTTGGAACTTCTTTTCTTTCTTAATGGAATTGTAAGGGAAGCTTTCTAAAAACGCAATTCAGTAATGAATTCAAAAATAATTTGTTACCAGAAGAATTTTAATTAGATGTCGGACCTAATGGGTTGTTATAAATTTTTTTGTCGTACTGAAGTGGAATTTACAGATCGTTCGTTGCACTTGCAATCAAATGCATCTGCCACTCGCAAGGATTGGGTTTTATTAGAACTTGTGCAATATGTAGACACCTCGTTACATCGCATGCCCCCGGCGTGTTTTATTTTAATAAACAAGTTAGTAAAACCCCCTTGTATTCTTCGCCCAATTATACTTTTCAGGGTATTTTTCCACGCAAATGACATCGCATAAATAGGGGTCGCTCACAAAGTTTTATATCGAAAACAAGATGTACTTTTTGACCTTTTTACTTTGATAATACTGCCGTCCTTAAACAAAAGGTCATATATGCAAAATTGTCGATTTTAGGTTTTTAAAGTTCTAAGAATTCATGTACAATTTCTGCAGCTCTCTGCGAAGCACAAAAGTTCTATGTCCATTATTAACATGCCAAAGCACATCTAAATTTTTTGTCCTAAGTGCAAAATTGACAAACATTACTTACTAAAAACTATGTGATGAATGCTTAGGTATAATGCCCTATTTTGGTGCACGTTAGTTAAAATTTTCAGGTGACTAAGTAAAAGTGTTAGCTTAGAGAGGAAAACTACATTAATTTCTAAACTGAAATCGCATATTCCAGCTAACAGAATGAAATTCTAGGAGGAATTGCCAGTGTTGGCAAATACAAATGATAAAAATTTAGATTATTAAAGTACTGTGCTTATTGTTTTCAGTGTTAATAGTTTTGGAGTTCAATAAAGTTGTTATTATTATTGTTGCATTTCAGTTCAGCTGGATTTAGAAGAAAAAAACATTTTTGTTTTAATCTTTCACTTACTTAGTAATATTGTTCTATCTACAACAAATATCAAATTGTATCAAAGTTTTAATTTTCTACTTCTTTCTTTCTAGTTCTAAGAAACTGATGCATTGAATGCCAAAAAATTAAAACAAAGTTCATTTAAATCAAAACAGTTAAAATTGCAGATAGGACCTTTAGTTTAAGGACGGCAGAATAACCATTCATTAGGGAAATCAATTTAATTTAGAAACGGGTTGATGAAACGGATCACTTTAACTTTCTGCCTGAATATTTTTAATAAATAAAACTGTTGCAGTTCGTAAAGTTTATAGCGTAAATTTTCGCATTGATAAAACGCTTGTAGCTACTTCAAAACTAAACTCGATAGCATAATAATTATTAACTGTTAAAACTTTGTTTTCACTTTATCCATAATAAAATTGTAATTATATTATTTTGTAATAATAAAGTTGCTTGAATTAGTTTTTAATGAATAAACTGTTTATTTTTTAATTACGGTTATTTATACAAAACTATTCAGCGTTTGTTTTGTAATTAAACTTTATGGCAAGTTATAATTATGTTGATCAGAAACAAATTGAAACCCCATTTTACAAACTATTAGATCGTCAACATTTAGGAAGCTCTAAAAATCGACATTTCGTTTAGTCTCATGCCACCCTACAGTTTCACTTCCCGTAACCAACTTTAACTTGCACATAAAAAACCCAACTGTCTTTAACATTCATTATGGTGAATTTCTGTTCTTGTTTTTTTGGAAAGTTATTTTAACATTAATCAATTTTCTGAACCGACCGTGTATAAAATTTCGTGTTGGATTAATTTCTAGAATATTTTTTGATGTGACTTAAACTGTCTGTGTTATATTCGTGATTTGAAAATTACAGTAATTTTAATGTGTCACATTATGAAAAGAAAAGGCAAAACACTTTCGCGTGTAAAACCTTCCCCTGAAAATAAGTTTAATTAATAATTGCACATTCCTCTGCATCATGTAACAAGCATTAAGATAATTGTGGATATTAATTAAAGTTAAACCGTCATAAATCCCAAGCAACGCGCAAGCGACTGAAAGGGGTTTAAGACGCGTTTGCCATCTGATTTCAATACACAAGTAAACGTACGATTTCTTGAGAGGTATTTTGTACCTATGATATATTTACATTCGTGTCGGTTACCTTCATGGCGATTTTGACGGTGATGGATGAAGCGAGATCCCAATCCCGAGACCTCATACATCATTTTACTTTTGTTTATGTTTAATCTTTTCGCAGATACGGTTTTACAAATTTAAACTCGTGTGCAAGGTGACGTCCGGAATGTGACCCGCCATGCAGTACGATTTAATTCCGCATTTAGGAATCTGACCTTATTTTGCTGGTTTTAGATTCAGAACAGTCGCCCGGTGTTTATTTGAGAGATGACCCATTGTTCGGAAATCAACCGCCGCATTGCGAACTGAGGGTTCCTACCGCGGAAAGGGCTGCACAATACCTGGATGCAGCTGTGGAGGGGCGAGCACCGACAAGAGAGGATTCCCGTGATTCCCATCTTCTATTTACGCTGCACGTTTACCAGTATAGCGTGGCTGGAAAGGGTGGAGGTAAGCAGATTTTATCACCAACTCAAATGATTTTAATAATAATAATAAATTTAAATTTAAATTCAAATTTAATGATATTTTTTCCCGATATGGAATTAATTATTTATTTATATATGACTTACATGTCGATTTTTGTTCCTTATTCCATATCTTCTTTTTCCTTTTTCTATTTTGGAATGTTTTATTCCTCGTCACATTTTCTATAAACTACAGTATATTTACAACATTCAATTTTTACATTTAACACAAACATTTTAAAAAACTTTTGAAAACACTTCAAAGCATTTTAAAAAACTATTTGAGTTGTTGTCATTACATTATGTGCACTTCTTTTATTTTATTTCCTAAACACCCAAACAGATCAAGTAATCGATAAAGAACTAGAAACGATTAAACAAATTGCCGTCAACAATGGATATAATATCAAAACTATATACAAATTAATCAATAAATTCAAATTTAACAGAACTAGACATAAAAACATAAACAAAAACATGGACCAAAATTTACAAAATGACAATAAGTATAAAGAAGGAAGTTGGGTAAAATTCAACTATTACGGACATGAAACAAATAAAATAACAAAAATATTCAAAAATCAAAATTTAAAAATAGCACTAAAACAAATAATCAATTGCAAAAAATTCTAAAAACCACAACTGAAACAGAAGACATATACAAAAGCAACGGGATATATTCGTTAAAATGTAATACATGCAATAAAAAGTATATTGGCCAAACAGGCAGAAGTTCCCACACGCGATATAAAGAACACATTAATAAAAACAATACAACGAAACACCTACAACAAGAAAAGCACCAATATGGGCCTATTACAGACGCTTTAAAAGTGGAAACAATCATAAAAAAGGAGTAAGAATGAATATTGCAGAAAACCTATATATTTACAAACATAAACAGCAACAACCGGTAATAAATGAACAAACAAGTGTTATGAAAGATCTAATGTTTAAACTGTTGAATAAAATAAAATAAAAATAACATAAATAACTAATAAGATAAATAAATTCCAACATACCTAAAAAAGAACCAAATTATAGTCGTCTTAATTTCCTACTGAAGATGGTAACGAAAACTTACTTAATATTTTAAAATAAAAAATTTAGAAGTTCTAGGAAATAAAATAAAAGAAGTGCACATAATGTAATGACAATAACTCAAATAATTTTTTAAAATGTTTTGAAGTGTTTTCAAAAAAATTTCAAAATGTTTTTTGTTAAATGTAAAAATTGAATGTTGTAAATATAATGTAGTTTATAAAAAATGTGACGAGGAATAAAAGATTCCAAAATAGAAAAAGAAAAAAGAAGATATGGAATAAGGAACAAAAATCGACATGTAAGTCATATACAGGGAGCGCCAGCAAACTGGAATAAATTCATTATCTCAATACATACATATTGAAAAAAAATCCCGAAACACGTCATTCTTAGTCTATCACGTGATATACTATAAAGTGAAAATTTCATGTCTAACCTCAACCCCTTTCGAGTGACAGTTGCAACCCCCATATTTTTAAATAGGAAGAGGGGGCTTGTGATGCCTCATTTGAAAGGTCTCTTCATGCTCTATACAAAAATGATATGGTTTAAAATTTTATTGCAAAAATGAAGAGTAAAAAAAATTAATCTGTTTAACGATATTCATTACGACACACTAAAAAAATCAAAAATTAATAGCGTTTGGTTCTTGATACTGAGAAGGCAAGTAAAAACAATTGAAATTTTCATCAAGTGACATAAAAACTTATCAATACTTTTCGTTAGTTGACAGTGTTAGTTTAGTTTAAAGTGCTGATTGATATATTTTTTATTGTATCACATTACTAAGAACAAAGCGCTATTAATTTTTGATTTTTTAATGCGTTGTAGCGAATTTCGTTCAACAGATTAATTTTTTTTTTGCTCTTCATTTTTGCAATAAATTTTTAAGCCATAGCATTTTTGAATAGAGCATGAAGAGACCTTTCAAATGAGGTATCACAAGCCCTCCTTTCCAATTTAAAAATTTGGAGGTTGCAACTGTCACTCGAAGGCGGTTGAGGTTAGGGATGAAATTTTCACTTTACAGGATATCATGTGATAGACTAAAAATTACGTGTTTCTGGATTTTTTCTCAATATGCACAGTAATTGAGATAGTGAATTTATTCCAGTTGGCTGGCGCTCACTGTATAAATCAAATGATTTTATGGATTAAATTCCGTTCTTTAATTAATCCCGAATCGTACTTCAAAATTTATGATAATTGGATTTCTTATCAGAATTTTTTAGTACATACCAAAAACCCCAATCCGCATATCTTTAAACCCTCCTGCGTTATCTCAAGTTTTCTCTACTGAAAAATTGTTTCAGTCGCCGGAGGCAGAAGTCGATTGCATTTATTCGACCTAGGTAACTCGGAACGAGGAAAATCCAGTGGCGGCATCCCTCTCTCGGGACTGGGGAACATCTTACTGGCGATATTCAACGGCCAAAAACACCTGCCGTATAAAGAACATAAACTGACCCACTTGTTGAAAGATTGCTTGAGTTCGCTTACATGTCACGCGGCGATGATAGCTCACGTCTCCCCTTTCGCCCAAAATTACACGGAGACCCTAACCACCGTTCAGCTGGCGTCCAGAATACACCGCATGCGACGCAGGAGGATAAAATTCATTTCGGCGGGCGCGGGAAACGGTTCGGGCGGAAGTTCCGGCGAGGAAGCGACGCGCACTACAGGCACGAGCAGCGAACCCGACCCCTCCAGCAGCGATTTATCCGCTGACACGGTAATATACGTCGGACCTGCAGACGAAGCGACAGATGGCGAACATCCTCCGGTGTACATTCCGAGTCTTAATTCCGGAGATAACAGGTGCTCGATGAGTAAAGCGTTACGCGGATCGTGTGCCGAGCGTCCGAGTAAAGTTCCCACCCTACAAAGGTCCAATAACGAAGAAAAAACGTCTACTCATCGTCCTTCTATTAAAAATCCTTCGCAAAGTAATAAAACTTCTCCTGCGCATACAAATAGTCCGAAGTCATCACCGAGTCGTGTTCCGTCCGTGAAAGCCAAAGCTTTGCCGTTAGAGGGTGTGAAGCATAACGCTAATGGAGGCAGTGACGAGCAATGGATTGACGGACCAAGAATTTCTAAATCGAAAGTCGCCGAAGCGCGACATCTAATGAAAGAATCCTGTCACGTGAAGAAAAGAGAGACGTGGATTGATGGCCCCATGCAAGTTGAAAACGGGTACGGCTATATGGACAATCATAAAAAGAACATGATACGTAAGTGGGTTGAACATCAAACATCGCAAATACAACAGCGAGGTAAACCCACTCACGCGAAAACTGACCCCAAAGCTGCCAAAGAGTCGCTCAAAGAATTGACCCAATTCAAGTCTCACGAGGAAGAAATCCTCAGGCCGTTAGATAGTCAAAAACTGCAAAGTATTGAGGAATCGATAATAAGAACCGGTTTAAAATTATTCAATGGGAAAGGTAGCGATACAATCCCAGAGTGCCAAACACCCGAAGAAGATGACTTAAATTTAGCTGAAGAAGATGACGAAGAGACTGTCGAAATCCCTCCCGCGCTTCCCCTCATACAACCACTTAGTAGTAGGGAAGTCTCATTAGAAAGCTTAGATAATTTGCTAAAGGAACGCCTTATATACAATGCCGAATATAACAGTCAACAGAACCATCAACTGTCCGAATACGACGATCAGTTGTGTAGCGATGAAGATGAAGTTTTGGAAATTATTGAAGTTGAGGAACCACTGGAACCTGTTCCCACGCAAGATTGTTGCTTGCAAGTGACGGAAGAAGACATTGCTTTGTGCATGGGGTACCTAGAAAACCCTTTACCCGAAGTAGACCAAGAAAATCCTTTAGATCATCCCTTGAGAATCCTCAGTCAAGAAAATTTAACTGTAGTTTCAACTTTTACCGATTCCATGTCGATTTATACCGATTTAGAACGAATTTTGCCGCGACATCGATATGATCCAAAATATAGTTTATACAACGACGATTATGAAGATCCAGATAATCCCAACTTGAGGAATACTTTGGTCGACAATACGTCGCAGAAAAAATTCGAACAGTTGGCACGTTTGCACGAGCTCTATACGAATCGATTGGCCAAGGCCAATGTAGCCAATTCAGAAACCTACCAACAACAGCAGAAGCAAAATCAAAAAGGCCTATCGAGATGTGACTCACTGTCGTTGTCAGACATGCTTTACGGCGTAGGGCACGAAACCGGCAGTATTTACAGCGAACCTGCTTATGTTCCAACTCAAGAAAAATTCTGCGAAAATTGTAAAGTAAGTATGTCCAGACCAGCAACAGCACAGAACTGGTATGTTGATCCACATTTATCAGCCAGCAGCACAGAATTAGCGGAACCATTACCGACGGTTCCACCCCTGAGTGGAAGATTTCAAAGGTACAGCCACAAATATACGAAAGATTTAGCTTATCTGCGACATCCCGATGGCGCATCTAATCCAAATTTAAGAGAAGATGTGGAAAGAATTCCCGGAAACGGCGTTGCCGCGCAAGAAGTTCCCGAATGCAAAAACTATCCTGCCTCGCCTCCCACTAGTCTTCCTCCAACTAACAGAATAATCGATCGCCGAATGTTGAGCATCGAGTCGGGTTTAACGTCGATCAAACTCAATCAGAAGCAATCTGAAGGGTATGATAGCGGCCACGATTCGACTCCACGCACTTCTAAACACAGTCCGGCCGCAATTTCAAGAAGAGCCGAAAGTGGATACGACAGCGTCGTCCGGGATAGTGAAAGTTCGAGCATAGACTCGGACACAAGCAGGTTGTCTCACAATCTTCACAATAGGCGAGGTAAATGCAAACATAAACATGACAAATCGTTTTGCTCGTGGTTCTTGCATCCTTTCACCTGTAAGTATATTAACGACCCACCTGAAACTCATTTTTAATAAATGATTTCTTTAATGAATGTCATCTTTTTTCCTGTTGGTGTAATAACTCAGGAGAAGTTGCTGTTGCTAGAAGAATATCTTTTTTATTCTCGTTAGAATTTAACGAATATTTTTACACACTGGTGTCCTCAGTATAATGCCTCTGCATTGTCTTGATCCTTCCTAGCATATCATAATCGCCAACCTTGGGGATCAATGTTATATATCTTGCCAATCTTTTTTACGAATATACCTTTAATCATAAGACTGCTTGTCAGTTTAGATCTCAAGTTTTCGTTTCGATTTTTTTACAATTTTATAATGTAAAATCTTTTTTACGATTAAGCGTGTCTTAAATCTCAATTTTGAATAAAAATATTGATGAAGGCTTGTATTGAATCTTGTTGTAATTAAAATCGTCGCGACTTGCTGCCAGCTCACCAACTCACTCATTTTTTGACCAAGAATTAAATACATTTTTTCATATATATTTTATTATATTTCTCCCTTTAATTCAGTAAATTATTATTCTTTTTATTTTATTTTACTTTGTTCAATACAAAAATATCCACATAAACAAAAAGGGAAATTTGCTATTATCCGTCACTTTCATAGTTCTTATACAGGTAGCCCTCGATTTACGCCGGCTCAATTTACGCCGATTCACAATAACGCCGCTGAGCAATTCACTGTTTCGCCGTGTACATAATTGGGTAATTCACCGATTCTTCCTATGTTAGACTGATTTTCGTTTCAGTGTTGAGCCGCGACGTTGTGGATTCTTTTTTCCAAAAAATGTAAGAGATCCGAAACTTTGAATTTTCATTTGTTTTTCTTAATATTTTTTAATAAAAACATTTCACTTCATTTTATCTTAAAATACATTTTAAAAATTAAATTTATAATACACCTATCCCCCGATTTACACGACACTTTTTTACACGATTTCGCTTTTACACGATTTTCAAAATAACGAATTCAAAATAAAATGGTAAAAATAAATATTTCAGATGAGTACATATTTCTACAATCATTTTTTAACTCGGTTCACTTGGTTATGCATATTGGTGATTCCCCGTTTTGTATGCACAATAAAACTTCCTACGTACTCACGTAAATTACTGCAGTAAATTTGTATCAGTAGAAAAGTGTACATCATTGTGTTTTTACTAATCAGAATTTTTTAAACTTCATATTTACTGGTTAGCGATAAACAATTATTTTTTGTAGCATTTTTACAGTTTTTTTCGCAATAAAATTTTAAACCATAACAGTTTTTAATAGAGCATGAAGAGATCTTTCAAATGAGGTATCACAAGCCCCTACTTCCTATTTAAAAATTTGGGAGTTGAAACTGTCACTCGAAGGGAGTTGAGGTTAGGGATGAAATTTTTACTTTGCAGGATATCATGTCATAACGGGATTTTTTTTATAAATATGCACAATAATTGAGATACTGAATTTATTCCATTTGACTGGTTCGCACTGTATATTTGTTATTTTATGAATATGAACTGTTATTTTAATTTTTCAAAATATCTTATTAAAAAAAATTACGTTAAATAAATTACGTTGTTTTCGATTTACACGGTTTTGCCTATAAAAAAACAATCTTCCGTGTAAATCGGGGGATAGGTGTATATGCATTTTACATTATATTGTATTAATAAATAAAATGATTTGCTTCTTTTTCACTTATGTAGAACCTAACCCTATACATCACTGTAAATATGGGTTCTTTTTACGCCGATTCGATTTGCGCCGGCTTTTGTAAGAACTGAACTGCGGCGTAAACCGAGGGCTACCTGTATTTACATCACACTTAATGATTGGAAATGTTATCACTTAAACATGCTCACAAATAGGCAGAACAGGCAGGTGCTTAGGACCCGCTATAAACAAATAAATAAATAAATAAATGGTACTTAATAATTATCACCGACATTCTTTGTATAAGAAAGGCCCAGACATTTGCTTAAGGGCGAAAATTGTAGATGCGGCATTGGTAAAACTATGATAAAGTAGACGTATGTGCCATCTCACTTTATTAGCTCTAAATTAAATAGACAAGGCAAAAAGAAAACTATAAATTTCAAATTAATTTTCGAGATTTTATGACAAAAAAAAAACGGTATTTTTGTTCTGAAGTAAATCAACAGTTAATGTGTAACCGAGACAAAAGTCTTGCTAATTTACTGAATGATAAAGACTTCGCAACTGAAAGATGACCAAATTGAGCTGCAATCGATTTTCCAATAACGCAATTAACTGAATTGTGGCGCTCAATTTCACTAAAACATTTGAATGGATTTCAGCACGATTCAATCAACCTTCATTGATCAGCGCGGCTAAATCGGTTTAAATGTTCATAATAATTGCATTCAAAAAAGGGATTTAAAAGGATCGTATTTTGAGAAAAAAACATTTTTTACTTTCTTTGTGATAAAATATTGTATAATGCGATTTCACAAAAGTACAGTATAATAGCTTTTTGCTCAAATTGATGTTGGGTGCGTTCTTTTGTGAAAACTGTACGCTTCTATACCGAGGGTTTGTATATCAGCAGACACTTTGTATTTTGTTTATTTTTAATTCTACTGAAAAGTGCAGTTCTTGCAACAAAATAGACAAGAATTTGAAAAATTAGAAAATAATTGTAAAAACAAATTGTATAAATGTAACAAAAGAATTATATTCAGATGAAATTTAAGTTTAGTTTATTTTTTAAGTTGATAATAAATGTTATTTATTTAAGGTAAAAATAATAAATCAAAAAGAATACAATTCTTTTTCTATTTTATTTAAAATTTAACTGTCTACAACATTACAAGTTCTGCCTCTTCATCATGTTTATGGTGATAAACTTTAATTGAATCATTTTCGTTATGTAGTCACTTTAGATTATTGTGTTCGAAAATAAGCAAGATACTGTGTCGAATGTGTTACGAACACCCGGTATACTGCCTAACTATATTTGTTTATAATTATGTAAATTGTAATGTATCTAGTGTATATTTATGTATTTACTTCAATTTTATACTGTTATACATATAAAAAAATACTTAATTTAAATTGATTTGTATTATAGCTGTTAGAAATTATTGCAGTTGTATCAAGTCAAAATAAAATATTTATCACAAGTTGTATGTCCTCATTTATTTTAAAAGCTAAGTACATCAGCACGTGATAACTTTAAAATGAATGACATTTTTTTCTCAGCCCCACAAATGAATAATAATCAGTGTGGCAACAGTTGGGAGAAGACTGAACTGTGAACTTTTCACAGATACACATACACCACTGTATACTTTGAATGATAACAAACTGTATTACAAATAAGTGAGTGTGCCTGAGTGTCGCTTATACGAAATGAAGATATTTTTCACCCTTTGGTGTTGTTTTTCGTTGTGTACATTATTTGTGAAGGCATTACCGACCAGATTACTCTACGATTATAGAAATGCCATACAGTTGCCAAAAAATGATGATGTATCAAGTAACGAAATTAAATTGGCTGTACCTATCGTTTTCTACGGTCAACCGTTCAATACCATTTTTGTAAGTATAATTGAGGGTGCATTTTTTTATGTCGCTAACTTGCTGTTATTTTTATTCGCCGCGATTTTATTTTATTCTTAATGAATAGACAATCAGAAGTTATCAGATGCATTATGTTAAAGGTCATTTTCACGATATTTTAAAATAATATGAGCGTTGTAAAAGGTTGTTGATCTCCTAAATATTATTTATTTTATGCATTTTGTAAATTTTTCCCGAAAATTAATTCGGTTAAAGAATTTTTAAATTGTTTTAGACATTTTGAAGAAGCGCAGATAAAATTTGGCACATTACTAGAAAATTGAGATTAGTACACCAACTTTGTTTACTGATAAAAACGGTCATGTAATTTGCGCAAATATTTTTTAACAAGGTCGTTTTCGTAAACAATATATCTTTTAAATTTAAATTTTTGCTTATCTAAATTTACAGTTTCTTTCTCTTTATTTCGTAAAGAATTTAAAGCAGTTTTAGGATTCTTTCAATCTTCAAATTTACATAATTATGAAAAATTATGAAACCAAAATGTATAATTACTCCAATGTTAATATTATTGAATTAGTTTATATTTATATTATTATGTTTACATATTTTAAAAACGTCTCATATATCATATATATAACTTCCAAATAAACTTTGTGAAAGACCGCAGTTATTTGACTTTTGGCTTGTTGGACGACTAAAATCAAAAAGAGTTCCTAAATTATCAGTTTCGTAACAGTTTAATTAAAATAAGATTTTTCTAAGATGAAGCAATTTTTACAAAATTGCCAAAATTAATAAAGTCAAGCTAAATTACTGAAATTTCTTTTGTGTGGATAATTTTATTAAATAAAAAGGTCGAAGTGACCCCTTACGCCCCGAGTGTTTGTGTATTTTTTTTTGTTATCAATTGTCCCTAACGAGTTTTGCCATCCGTACAATGTTTACTTGTTTAATTCTCCTAGTCGTATTTCTGTTAATTTTTTGCAATAATATTATTCAAATGCATAAATGATAAAATATCTTTCGTTGTTTGTACTAAACCATTGCAAAGAATAGCTAACTAAAGCAATAAAACAATATTACATTAGAGAAAATTCATCTTTATTGATATTTTAATATCTATTTCCCGGCAAATTTAAATACATGGCGTGTTTTTTAATTAATAATACCCTTGATCAATAATCTTCAACATTTATTATAAATGGCCCATCGTTTAAAGATGCAACTGGTACATAATCGCACTTTATGGACTCGCCTTATTTACCAGCCTCGCCCTCTACGCTCGGTTATAAACCAACTTGTAATCGTTTCATAAATAGTTATTGAAAAGCGTATCTTTAAAACAAATAATGTCCTCAACCTTTTACAAAATCAGTAGAATAATTAATATTTAATTAAATTAAATTAGCAGCGCCAATATGTGAGTATACAACGTGTCCCAGAAATAATGTCATTAATTGTAACCAGTGATAGTACTCGTCAAATCCAAGAACTTTTTTAAATAACTTTTTGGTGTAAACGTTTTGATTAATAAGTTAAAATTGTTGACAGATTTGACTCTTATTTCGTTACCCGCCTATGGATAATAATGCTGAATATTAAACACCGATAAGCGTAGAACAAAAAACCAATGCAAGAAAACATTCCCTGCTTTTTAGTTACATCGACGCAGCAACTCATTAATTTGACCGTTGCTGTTATTGTAAAGTTCTGGAATGCAAATTGAAAAATGCTACGGTAATACATAAATGAAATAATTTGAGTCCCTGTCAAAGTTTTACTACCAAAAATGGTATGTTCAAAATAATTGTTACAAGTTACAAGTCACAATAACAAAAACTAGATGTGCGGCGAGTGGTTTAAATAAGTGAGTAAAAAAATTATTTATTATAAAACGTATATACCTTGAATATCCAATGAAAGATAATTTTTTATGCAGTCAGCAAAAACTAATATTCACGATCACCGTCAGTGATTTATCAAATCAACGCGACTCGTCAATTTCGGGGAGGGTAAAATGCCAAAACAAAATTGCGATTTCGAAGAAATGATACATAGAAAAAATGTTTGTTTTGAAGAGTTCTACTACGGGTTAAAATTAATGACATTATTTCCGGGACACGTTGTATAATAACATAAACTATTCTTGTAATAATGCACGTGAAACATTTTTTAAGGTATAAGTACATATATTTGAAATCGTTTATCTTTTTTGTAAAATCATTTTTGCGGTACTTCTGATTGACTAAATTTTTAGCGCTACCGATATATTATTATTCTGTTAACGATTTAAATTTATAGGTGAATTCGAACGGATTATTGTCATTTCAAACAGAAATTCCCGACTTTTTCAATATAGAATTTCCTCTGGATTATCCAGTTATAGCGCCACTTTATACGAACGTTGATATCAGCAGAACAGGAACGATATCCTATTACGAAACCACAAATGAGGCAATGTTGTACAGAGCAAAAGCAAATATTCATGAATCATTTTCATATTCTGACGAATTTGAACCGAAAAGTTTATTCATTGCCACTTGGTCGGATGTCGGATATCATGAAAATGGCACCGATAGTTTAAATACATTTCAAGTTGCAATTGCTTCCGACGGTGAAGATTCATATGTTGAATTTTTATATCCTGAAAGTGGAATTCAATGGATCCAAGGTACAGGTGATGATTCCGGATTACCAGATGCTCGAGCTCAAGCTGGATTCGTAGCAGTTGATGGAAGATATTTTACACTGCAAGGGTCTGGTACAGATCAAGTAAAAAATTTAATAAGGTAGGTCTTCCGCTGTTTGTGATTATTTACAATTATTTTTGAACACTCTGTACGTGTATAAATAAAAAATACTGTATCGTTCATCATCATAATACAATGTGATTCTAAACGGTTTTAGCATAACTTAAAATTTAACTAAATTTATATTATTCAATAATACAATCCTGTGTTATATTTTGTTTCTATCTTTTGCAATAATTGCCACGATAAGATTGGCTCTTAGGGAAAAAATGAGCAAAATCGCTTGACGGAAAGGGTTATTTTCAGGTGGTAGTAACTATTCTCCCTCTGGTTTGCAATCTATTTGATTGGTTTGTGCCAGCACCTTGAATTTCCATAATGTCCTGTTGGTAGCCAATATTTTCAGTTCTAGATAGTTGCTGCATTTCAGGTCCATTTGGAATTGGTCAATTTTCTTTTTTTTCTTCTTGTTACTGTCCAACACTCAGATCCGTAGATAAACACCGAAAATACGAGGATTCTTGCAATTCTCATTTTGATCTGTTGAGTGATTTGATGACTTTTCCATATATTCGTGAGTTTGCTCATGTCTTCTCTTGATATTTCACTTCTCCTGGTTTCCTAACTGCTTCCACAATTGTTGGATAACTGCAAACCAAGATATATAAAAGTATTCACCGTTTAGATGTTGTTTATTTTTCTTATTTCAGGCCTGTTACTATTTTGGCGATTTATTATCATTATCTTGGTTTTCTTTTTGTTAATTTCTAGGCCAACCTCAGTACTAACAACCTCAACCCGACGTAAAAGATTGACCACTGCAGTTGTACTGCAGAAATATGTGTTTACAATTTTCATGTGTAATAAACAGCCCTCTCTATATTCTTAATTTGTTGAATCATTTATTTGTTATGTTAATTTTAAAACCTGATAGATTTCAGATTTTTTTTGCTTTAGATGGTCAAATATGAATTTACCTGGCCAATGGATCTTTAGAATTGGACAAATCGAACCAAATGGAAATATTGAAGAACCGGATTTAAATAATGATGGTAAGAACTGATTAGAACCATTTTAGATCCTTTTTTATACTACCTTATTGGCCCGACCAAGCTTTTCGTTTATTAAACCAATATTAAAATTCGGGGATTGTCCTAGAGGTACAGTCAAACCTATATAAGGTGGAACTGCTTAGAACCAAAAAGAATTCATTTCATTCAGGTTTCCGGCTTAACCAAATTTGATTATATATTATCAACTCCATATATTAGGCCTTTCTTGAAAACCTCGATAAATATTTTTAAGCAATTAGATTTTTTAGCTGACAACGATATACCAAGGAGCTGTGCAAAAGGTTCAACTCAGTGCCACAGCAACGCAAAATGTGTTGATTACGAAAGTGGTTTTTGTTGTTCATGTACACAACAGTACTATGGAAATGGCAAATATTGCGTTAAAAAAGGTATCACAGAAAATAGTAAAATAAGTTTGCATAAAATGAAATCGATATTACAGATATCCCATTGCGAGTGAATGGAAAAGTTACAGGAAAAATTAATGGTGAAAAGTTGGAAAATTTGGATCTTCAATCATATGTTGTTACAGTTGATGGGAGAGCTTATACAGCTATTTCAAAAATACCTGAATCGATAGGGGGTGATATACAATCGTTGAAAATATTAGGGGGTGTGATTGGTTGGCTCTTTGCAAAACCTCTTGGTGATGCACTTAATGGCTATCAGTTAACTGGAGGTGTTTTTAATCACACTGCAACAATACGGTTCACAAACACTGCTCAAACAGTAGCGATTAGACATAAATATATTGGTTTAGATGTTTTTGATCAATTACGATTGGATGTTGATATTCAAGGCGACATACCAATCCTACCTGTAAATTCTAAAATAGCAGCAAGTGATTATGAGCAACAACTTACTTTAACAGCACCTGGTGTAATACAGTCATCTTCTTCCCATCTTTTTACTTATACAACACCAGAAGGTGCTGAAACTATCATCCCCTTTACAATTGATCAATCATTCATTTTTGATTATTGTTTATTTGAAACAATTCCTGTTGGTGTTACTTGGCGATTGAAAGTTGGAAAAATCTACATAGGCTATGAGGCACGCGAGCAAATTATAAGATATGGCATGAGCAACAAAATTGGGCCTCTTGGAGGTAATTTTATCGCTATTTTCTATTTTAAAATTAAATATAATTTCTCCAGATATTGATCCATGTGAACAGGGAAGAGCAACATGTGGTTCAAACAGCGCATGTGTGGTGGAAAATGATTCTTTTCGTTGCGTTTGCAATCCAGGCTACCAATATCTTTATAATGGCACGCAAGCTACATGCCACGATATCGATGAATGCCAAAGTGGTACACATGATTGTGATTTTAATGCCCAGTGCATTAATGATATTGGATCATATTCTTGTAAATGTAATGCTGGCTTTGAAGGCAACGGCCGTGTTTGTGAAAACGCAGTATCTTGTGCCAACGTCCAATGTGGTCCAAATGCCGAATGCGTTGAAAATGGGATTGCAATGTGTCGTTGCATTAGCGGATTTTCAGGAAATGGGCAATTATGCTCGCCGATCGTTGATCGAAGTTGTCATTTAGCAAATAACTGTTCACCATATGCGGTTTGTACAATCAATGCCGAAACTCGTAATTACGCATGCGTTTGTCTTCCGGGATATGATGGTGATGGGTATGACTGTAAACCTCCAGCAGAAACTACAGAAGGAGGTGGTGGAAATTGCTGGCATTGTTCACGATATGCAACGTGCACTGTTGATCCAACAGCACAGAGTTACGAATGTGTGTGTAATTCTGGTTATGAAGGTGACGGGTTCAATTGTAATCCCCAAGAAGAAAGTACAGAATCAGAAAGTTGCCATCTAGCCAATAATTGCTCACCATTCGCTGTGTGTACAGTTAGTTCTGAAACTCGAAGTTATGTTTGCATATGTATCCCAGGGTACGATGGTGATGGATATGATTGCAAGCCAGAAATACCAACTACAGAAACAATTGATGCACCCGTTAGCGTTCAGTGTATTCTGGGGGCATGTTGGTGCCCAATTGGATATGACAGAAAAGAGGGAACTGATTATTGCATACCGAGACAAGACCGATTTCCAACTACTGATTTGGCAGAGAATGAAACAATAAGTTACTCCACTGTTGAAACAACAATCGATACATCAACAGAACCAGATCAAGGTAATTTCATCATTACAAACACTTTTTTGGTATTTGACCAACTATAAATAAATTTAAATGAATTTTACTTATCATACAGAGTTTAATCTTTGAGTTCTCAACGTATTGTATTTAAACAAAAAAGCGTAGGGTCAATCGGGGCTAATATGATACAGAAACTCATACTTTTCATCATAACTCTTATACCATTTGTTGCAAACACGTGAAAAAATCACATTCTGAGTCAGAAAAATCACATTCTGAGTCAGAAAATGGAGATTCTGAGTCGGAAAAGTCGATTCTCGGCCAGAAAAGCCACATTCTGAGTCAGAACAAGCAGATTCTGAGACAGAAAAATTGATTTTAACTCAGAAAAATCACATTCTGAGTCGGAAAAGGCAGATTTTGAGACAGAAAAATCGATTTTAAATCAGAAAAATCACATTCTGAGTCAGAAAAATCACTTTCTGAATCAGAAAAAGCAGATTCTGAGACTGAAAAATCGATTTTAAATCAGAAAAATCACATTCTTAGTCAAAAAAAGCCGATTCTGCGACAGAAAAATCGATTTCGGGTGAGAAAAGTTACATTCTAAGTCATAAAAAGCAAATTCTGACCGAAAAAACAGATTCTCGGTCAGAAAAGTCACATTCTGACTCAGAAAAAGCATATTCTGAGTCAGAAATATCGATTCTCGGCCAGAAAAATCACATTCTGACGCCGAAAAAGCAGATTCTGAGTCAAAAAAATCGTTTCTCGGCCAGAAAAGTCACATTCTGAGTCAGAAAGAGCAGATTCTCAATCCCAAAAATCGATTCTCGGTCAGAAAAATCACACTCTGTGTCAGAAAAAGCAAATTCTCAGTCAGAAAAATCGATTCTCGGTCCGAAAAATCACTTCCTGAGTCAGAAACAGCAGATTCTGAGACAGGAAAATTGATGATGATGAAAAATCACTTTCAGAGAAATAACTTTTTGAGTCAGAGAAATAACTTTCTCTGTCAGAAAAAGCAGATTCCGCGTTAAAAAAATCGATTCTGGGTGAGAAAAGTCACATTCTAAGTCAGAAAAAGCAAATTCTCACTCAGAAAAATCGATTCGCGGCCAGAAAAAACACATTCTGAGTCCGAAAATGGAGATTCTGAGTCGGAAAAGTCGATTCTCGGCCAGAAAAGTCACATTCTGAGTCAGAAAAGCAGATTCCGAGTCAGAAAAATCGATTCTCGGTCAGAAAAGTCACATTCTGAGTCAGAAAACGCAGATTATGAGTCAGAAAAATCGATTCTCGGTCAGAAAAATCACTTTCTGAGTCTGAAACAGCAGATTCTGAGACAGAAAAATTGATTTTAAATCAGAAAAATTACATTCTGAGTCAGAAAAATCACTTTCTGAATCAGAAAAGGCAGATTCTGAGATAGAAAAATCGATTCTGAGTCAGAAAAATCACATTGTGAGTCAGTAGAATCACATTCTGAGTCAAAAAATTCGATTCTGAGTCAGCTTTAGACAAAATCTTATATTTCTTGTAGTTTTGTCGCTAAATAAACATTCAATATTAGTAATCATGTTATTCATGGCTAATATAGCCAATCACAATTCGTTATTTGAGGAAGGAACACGGAATTACAGCGATAATTCTAATAAAACTTGGAGTTCCTTTATATCGACGTTGCCTAGTTTCCGCCAACAAAAAATTTTCAAATAATTTTATTTTCGTCAAATTTTATACATTCATAAAATAATCTAATCAAATACCATTCAAGCTTTGAATTTCTTCAATTAATTAACTCAAACTTCCTGCGTAGCAACTTTTGAATCCTGCAAATTTGATGATAAAAACGCTCCAACTTCGCTGTCGCGTTTTTAACACTCATCAAATTTACACTCTTTTAAGTTGCTAGGCAACAAATTATCGAAAATTAATCGATGAATTCAAATTTCTCAGGTATTACTAGCGATAATGTCTTCGCGACGTGTATTATCAAAGAAGGATTTGCGTCTGGACATTAAAAGAATGAAATTAGCTTTTCTACAACTCCCCGGCATTCATGCGGTGTCTGTTCCCTTGTATTGTATTTGACATTCTTTTTTATTAGAAGACTGAAGTTATTTTAACTTTTTGAAATATTACAAAAACTATCAAGAAACAAAGTAATTTACACATTTTTTATGATAGCATATCCAGAAGTTCAATGCTTTGACACTGAAACATGCTTTTGTACCAAAGGATATTATTATCAAAAATCAACCAATTCATGTATAGTAATTTCTAGCTTCATAACTAAAGGTTCTTCAGGTTTTAACAGTAATAATGTAAACAACAAAATAACATCAATATATTTTAAAATTTCAGTTTCTTGCAACATAATTAATGATTGTCATCCACAAGCACAATGCCTATATGAAGAAACGTTAAATAGCTATCAATGTTCCTGCAATGCTGGATTTGAAGGAGATGGTTACTATTGCAGACCAGAAGAGATTTCATGTGCCCAAGTGAACAACTGCGATCCCCATGCTACATGCACTTATAACGTTACCATTGGAAAATCAGTTTGTGTTTGCAATGCTGGATATGCAGGCGACGGTAAAACTTGCCAAATTGTCGGTACGTAACTCAGGTAGAAAAAATTCTCATAAAAAATAAAATTGTTCTAGCAATTTGTTACTCTAATGACGACTGTCAATTAAACGAGATATGCACAGCGGCCAATGAATGCATATGCAAACCAGGATTAGTGCGAGACACTCAATCCCATTGTGTAAGTCTCAGTGGAACATGCGGTGGAGGAAGGTGCGTGGAAAATGCCGAATGCCTATATGACGATGAATATCAGACTTATTATTGCGCTTGCAAAAAAGATTTTATTGGAGATGGCATTACAGAATGCAAACCAAGACCAGTTGGTTGCAACGTTCTAAACAATTGTGGTCTACATGCGAATTGCGAATATGATTATCAACAAGGCATTTACCACTGTAAATGTAATGAAGGATTTTTCGGTGACGGTTTTCTGTGCTATGCAGAACGAAACTGCCATGTTGACCCAACGCTTTGCGATTCCAATGCCCATTGTGTTACCAATGCTGATAGAAAATATGTGTGTGAGTGTAAATCTGGGTACACTGGGAATGGAGCCATTTGTAAAAAGATACCACAACATGATGGAAACTTTTTGCTTTTAAATCAGGGAATGGCAACACTTCGGATTCCATTTGAACCATCCAAAACTAACGTTGGTCGACCGATTCAAATTAAGTACTTCCAAATTGCCGTTGGATTAGATATTGATTGTTTTGCTGGACGAATTTATTGGAGTGATATAGGAGGACGAGCAATTAGAAGTTCACTTTATAATGGCACTGAGCCATTCGATCTTGTTACAAAAGGTAAACATTTCTTTTTCGTAACTTACTTTAGTGTAGGTACACTCGTTTAGCGCTTCCTCGTTTAACGCTGATTCGATATAACGCTGTTTGCTCGAAGTCTAAAAAAACATTATACTGATTCAAATTATTTCGGCAATTCGTTGATTCGTTTATAGCTACATAGTACGATTCTTTCTGAACAATCAGCGAAAGGTGGCAATTTATCGTAGCGCTGTACTTCCCCTAAATCTATGTTTGCTTGGTACGTTTATTTTCGCGTATCCTCTTCATTAGCAGTTATTAATTTATGTGCTACAATCCTCGATATTATTGTGTAAGAAAATCAACAAAAATTCTATTTGTTCATTAAAAATAAATCCCTACAATTTTTTAGAATATTCATAATGAATAAGTATAGTAATAAAACCAAAATGACACGAAAAAGTATTTCGAACGATATTAAAATGTAGATGCTGAGGAGACTACAACGCGATGAACGTCAAGTTGACATTAGAACCGCTTTAACCCGACAAAGCTGGCACCATACGTCTCACATACCGACTATTTTTGGAAACGCTCAATAATATTTTAATCTTTTAATAAATTTGGTTGATTCTTCGGGTAGCTGCCTCATTTGGTCAGCGCTATCATCAGTCTTTCGTATGATAGCGACGTGTGCAGGCATATTGTTTTCGTGTTTTACGTAGTCACCGGCTGTGAGACCCGACGCCAGTCGGTATGTAAGTAAAATAAGCTGAATACAATTTTCCTTTAAAAAAATTTTTTAATTATTTTTTTTCATTTTGTTTAATAGCTTATTGTGTAAAACCTAGCACTAAAGTTATTTTGGAAAGAAAGTCTAATGATTTGTTTTTTTTTAGAGGCGTTACAAAAAAGTGACATAATTTTCATATCAATGGAATACCCACTGTCTAAGTTTAACAAAAATAATGTTATGGTAAATCTAGTTGTGATTTATTGTACAGAAAGGATACAGTTTCCAATATACTATAAATTTAGATTTAACATAAAATAATATTTTTCAATAATAATTAATCTATAAAAACTGTCGGTCTCTGAGACAGGCGCCAGTCACAATTAAAATTTATTTCGCGTTAGTGGTGGATTAAATATTCCTGTTTCTACAATACGAACCATTTTAGAATTACAATTTGGTTATTTTCGGTCTCGTATTCCCCACGTTCCCTATTTACTATGTGTTAAAATGACCTCGTTTAACGTTGTTTCGTTTAGCGCTTTAAAGTCCAGGAACACATTCTGAGCGCTAAACGAGGTCTTAGTGTACCTAACTAATTATTTAATATATTATTAATATATTTATTTTGTTTGCACAGATATAGGATCGCCAGAAGGTTTAAGTTTCGACTGGATTTCAAGAAACATTTACTGGACAGATTCCACCAGAGATACTATTGAGGTTGCTAATGTTGAAACCAAATTACGAAAAACATTAATCACTAGCGATTTAGTGAACCCTAGAGGTATAGCTGTTCATCCACAAAAAGGGTAAGTCATGAAGAAACTGAAAAATGGTGTTGACCTTAAATTTTCAGGAAAATTTTCTGGACCGATTGGGATCGAAAAGGCCCTAAAATTGAATGGGCAAATAGCGATGGCAGCGATAGAGAAATATTTTTGAAAGGAGATGCCGTAAAACTACCAAATTCATTGGTAATCGATTTTGATTCCGATGAACTTTGTTATGCTGATGCAGGAACAAAAAACATTGAATGCATCAACATTGATTCAAAAGTGCGACAAACAGTCGCTGTAAATTGTACCTATCCATTTGGAGTAGCCATAACAGATCAACACATTTATTGGTCAGATTGGATTTCGTAAGTTTATTTATTTTCAACATGAAGAAATTAAACTAATTGAATTTCAGGAAAAAAATTGAAAGAATGGACAAAAAAACCTTGAAACGTTTACCACCGCTTGATGTTCCATTGGGAGGTAGTGGTAATAAGCTGTATGGTTTGGTGGCAGTACCTAATCACTGCCCGAATCTTGCAAGTGTATGTCAGTTTTATTCAGATCAATGCCCTTCGGGACACATTTGTCTGCCAAATGGATATGGCAGTCGTAATTGTGCTTGTGCAAGCAAAATTGATTCCCCACTTGAAACGACTTGTATTTAAACTTAAGACATTTTTTAATATTGCACTTTTTTCTTTTACATTAAGTATTTTAAGTTTAAGTTGGTAAGGATTATATTACAATGCAGCTTTGTACAATTTTATAAATAAATTTTATTAAAACATTTTCAATTTTCATTAATTATGTGTGGAAAGTCTAAAACACTGTATCGACATACCTACCTTTTTCAGTGTAGGTATAAGTAAGCATTACATTTTGACATTAAGGTAGGCTACTGTGAATAATATAGTACATATTCAAAATGGAAGGAAGGATTGTATTGTAAAAATCATTAGGGTGGCTCGGCAGGTTGGCCTATTTCTGTAAAACTTTAATTTTACGAGATTCGTCGTTCCCCTAAATGATAGGCAACCACGGTACCACCTCGGCCGTAAATAATTGTATACAATAGAACTCTCTCAAGTAGCTATAAATAACCATTGAATTCAGTAACGGGGCGCCGAGGAGTCTTAAGGCTATATCAGAGTTTTTTGGGTTTTTCATCTTTTCGTATAATAGGTTTTCTATTTATTTCTGGTCTTTCTCTGATGACACACGTCAATCATTTTGTGCTGGAAACAAATAAAATTTATTTAAAGTAGATAAATTACATTTATACCAATATGTAATTTTGATAAAAGAAAAACGTACTCAACGGAGGGGCCCAATTGTCCTTAGTGAAATCTTCAATATCCCCACAAAGAGCCTTGTACTTTTTATTCCGACCATCGGCACATTTGGAAGTTGGTTCTCCTCTCAAATAAACCGGAGCATTGGCCACGTTACCTGCAGAGCCATAGTTGCAAACAATTATAACCTTATTCCAATCGTCCCGTTGATAAATTGTGCGTCCGCAACCGACATGGGTCGTTTCGGCCCAAACGACCTGAGTAAAGTGTCCGATTTTTTCCCAACTAAAATATGACCAAATAAGATAACCGCAATGCAAACGGTTTATTTTACTTTTCGCCAAAAGAATCTATAGTGTTTGATGTGGACATTGTAATTTCGTTGTACCATGATGCTACTGCCTTTTCTAATAACTCGTTGGTGGTAAAATCAGGGTCGCCGTCTGATGCACTCCAAAAAATATTCTGGCCGACACCAGAAAATTTCCCTAACATGAAAATGAGTGGAAAAAAGATCAATTGATTTCTTTTTACTTACTGGTTGATCGGCATTTATCGTGGGCCTTTTCACAATTGTTAGACCAACATTGCGCGACATATTCCAACTCTTTGTCGTAACTCTAACAAAAATTAATTAATTTAAATTGTTGAAAAATTGATCGTTTTTTACCAATGCGTTCATATTGGAAGCTTGCCCGTTACCACCTCTTGTGTCGTTGCCCAACGCACACATATTCCTCAATTCATTATGTGCCGTTAGCACTGATAATCTTGCTTCATCATCAAGAGATAAAGGTTTAAATATTTTTCCGCATTTATCTCCACGCGAACAATTCTTTTAAAAACTTAAATTCAATAAAATATTCGCAGCTACTTACGGATTTTACCGGACGAGAACAAACGGTATGTCTATTTTCACAGCCAAGATGGCAAAAATAATTTTCAGCCAACACCCAAGGTAGTAAAAAAATTACAAATTGCTCGGTGTGCATGATTTTAAGAAATAAACAGGTAAATAGAAATATGTAAATAACAAGCGACCGATTCTTCCGGGTTCGCGTTGACCGTGTAAACCAAGTAAACAATGAAACATACTTGAGATTGCTGCCATCAGTAATGTAAACAACGATAAAATAATTTATTTAGATCAGATAACAGCAATGCACCAATCAAAAATTGATTAAGGCAATAAATGCAATTTAATTTTTAATTAATTGTTATTATTAATTAATTTAATTTAAATGCAAGTGATAATGGCTCCGGATTCAACCCTTGTTGTAATCATTTGAAAACAAAAAATTTTACCTAAGCACACTTTATGAATATGTGCACTGCAATTTGCATGGTTTTACCTAAGAAAACCGACTCTCAAGATTCAACCCTTGTTGTAATTATTTGAAAACAAATTTTTTTAGCTGAGTACACTTTATGAAAATGTGAATTCTAACATAAGTCAAACAAAAAAAAAAAAATTGATTCGAGCATACTTTATGAATATGTGCACTGCAATTTGCATGGTGTTACCTAGGAAAACCGACTCTTAAGATTCAACCCTTGTTGTAATCATTTGAAAACAAAAAATTTTACCTGAGCACACTTTATGAAAATGTGGATTATAACATAAGTAAAAAAAAAAAAACCTAACCTAACCAAATTGGGTTTATCTTTTCGTGTTTCTCTTTCGGGGATATTTTATAATTTTTACACTGTTGAAGTTATGTTATGATTATTTACCTGTTCTAAATAAACAATTGCACTGTTAAAAAAGAAAAAAAAAGAAGAAAAAAAAGAAAGAAAAAGAGAAAAATGCCAAACCAAGGAAAACACTTTTTTTTCTTTCTTGCTCAGAGCGTCATATACACATGAAAACTTGTGTATTTTTTTGCGAGGAACACGATGGTGCAATTAAAAATCGATTTGCTCTAAGATTGACAGAGATAGAAATCTTAAACCTAACCTAACCTAACCAAACTGGGTTTATCTTTTATGTGCACTGCAATTTACATGGTTTTACCTAGGAAAACCGACTCTTAAGATTCAACCCTTGTTGTAATCATTTGAAAACAAGAAAATGGAAAATTTCATCACCCAAAAATAGAAGTGATTATTTTTCTTTGAAATCCTTTTTATATCAATCTTTGCAACTTTGGCAGAAACTTATCTTCAAGTTTTAATTTTCGTCAGTTATTATTTTACGTTTTATTATCTGTGCAGTTCTGTTACAGATTTGGGATGTTATGTTACGTGCGGTTTTTCGCTTTGTGGTTTTGTCGTTGTAAATTTTGATTTTATACTTTCGTATTCATGTTTTTTTGACAATGGATGTTGTGGACAATTTGATTAACTGTAAGCGATTTGTGAAGTATAGTTACGAAGAAAAAACAAAGGTCGACCGCTGCCGGACATTATTATTTGGTTTATAAAGCCATATAAACGGCAGTTCAACAAAGAAATTTATGCAAGGAATAACTGGATTTGTGACTGCAACAAGAAAAATGCTCTTTTTTGCTTTTCATGTTTGCTTTTTGGTGGAGATAAAGCATGGACACAGGTAGGAGTGACTGATTTAGTACACTTGAGTGAAAAAATAAAAAAGCATGAAAACTCCAAAAGTCAACTTCACAATTCAATGGAGTTAGCAATATTAAGAACAATCAACATCCAATCTCAGTTAAATTCGGCATATTGGAAACATATACAACAGCAGTATAATGATAACTATAAACTGTATAAAATTTTATGGAGCTTTGAGTTGACATTGCGCGTTTTGAAACCGAGACTTCTCAAAATCCGGATATATTTCTTGGGTTGATAAATAAATAAAAACACGATCCTGATTATATGAGATGCAAATCGGAGAACACCTGTTTTATTGTACCACGAGCCGCCACTGCTTGTTAGGTATGTTTTGTTAAAAGTGAATATTCTCTTCACTCATTTCCAGTTTATAAAAACATCTTACACTCCTAGTTTAGGACAATTAAATATTAGTCCAAAATATCAAGGATACAGTTTCCTTAATACACTTTATTGGAAACACGCCATATAATATTCAATACAAAAAAATTATATAAAACTAAAGATGTTCATTGTATAAGTTAATATAAATCCCCAATGAATTTAATTCTTCCTTTCGGATTCTGGCAGTGAACTTTCCGGACTAGGTTCGTAAGTTGATTTGTGTTTCAAAAGATAAGCTGCCAACGCATTTATTGGCTCTGGAGGGCGTTCCTTTGCAAGGTACGACAACCCTTGAAGTAAAATTGGTACAACAGTTTGATCTAAATACTGTCGGGTGGGAAGGGATGACAAATCAACGCGAGATTTCTTTGACTGGATTTCTTCCCTACTCTCCATTTCCATAAACGCCTAAGAAAAAATGCATTGAATACAGCGATTGAACATAAATAACTTTTTTCTAACCTTAACAAGTGTACAGAAACCAGGATGTCCGTATAAGTTACAATATCCTTCTGATACACTGTCGGTCTTCTTAATATCGACACTAGAATTAGGAAGTAATAGGCCTAAGAAAACATTAATTAGAAAAATTGGCACTTAATTTTTAAGCCGGGAACTACATAACCTAACGCATGTTTTAATTTAAATTAAATTAACGATATTTCTTCTGGAAATAACACATAAGGGTCTTTTTCCGCGAAAACTTGCCGACATAATACAGTAACGGCATTTTATAAGAGCAGTCGCAATGAAGCATTAGTTAGGTTAAGTACCGCTCATGTAATTTTGTGATCCGCACCATGTTTTGAAGCGTCAAGTGATTCTTCGTGTGGTTTATTGATTTCGGGGTTTTCGCCGTTTTTATTTGACGTTGCTTTTTGCATATTATTCCAAACAAGTTATTTGAAAGAACAAATTCGTCTGCGTCAAACTATTATTGACGGTTTATTTGCAAGGCTAATGGGATCATGAAAGTGAAAATTAAAAGTAAGACATTTATTATAACCTCAAATTTAGTATTACATTTTGTGTACATTCCAGATTGGATCGGTGTAGCTACTTGGAAATGGGTAGCAAACGACGATAATTGTGGAATTTGTCGAATGCCTTTTGATGGATGTTGTCCGGATTGTCGATTACCTGGTGACGATTGTCCACTCGTTTGGGGCCAATGTTCGCACTGTTTTCATATGCACTGCATTGTGAAATGGTTACAGTCTCAACAGGTTAATCAACAGTGCCCTATGTGTCGTCAAGAATGGAAATTTAACAATTAATGTATTAATTTTAGGTAAGTTCAAAATCTGGTGGCCTCTTAGTAGAATGTGAACTTATCTCGTTACAAATTTACGTGTCTTTTCATTTAATTTTTAAATGAAAGTATGTATTTATTTTTGTGATATGTGGCCCTATATTATAATTGTTAGAGGTCTTAAGAATCTAATTTGTTATTTTTTTAAATACGTTAATTGCACTTTTAATTTATCTATTTTATGTAATCCATAAGTAATTTTTTTTAGTCACTAAAAAAATTAAATAAACAACATTGATTGGTTATTGTACTCATTTCTATTATTTATGCCAGTGTTCTTCAACCTTTTTGCACCTGCGGATCGGTGAAAGTAGAATAAATATTTTGTGAAGCAGCTGAAAGGTAAAGAACAAATGCACGGTACAATCTGAATACACAAAGCACTTGCCCGTGCATTACAGGTTGAAGAACACTGATCTATACCTACCAATTATATACAATTTGCGTAATAAATTAATGTAAAATTAGTATCAGTTCTTTAAGTAGTTAGATTCAGATATTATTTGTTTAAATGTTTGTGACCTGCAGTTGCAGACTTGAAGTCATTTTTTATTTGAATTGAAAAGAAATTACTAATGTATTATACATATTTTATTTTTTTGTTTTTATTTTGTATCGAAGTTATTTTACATTTTTAATAACGACTATAATTAATTAGGAATTCGGAAAAGTGTTGAAAATCTTATACTCCCTCTGTCCCATAATAATAGCAAGTGAATATTTAAAAGGAAATTATTGGCGAATGCAGCTGTAAGTTATGTTTTAGCGCTAAATTGCAAAGTCTACAAACAAAATCAATGTTCCATTACATCATCTGTGATTTGTTTTGACACATCTTTCAATTTTTAGCTTACCCTAATTATTAGGAATTATAACTATTTTCTAATTTCATCCGCTGATCGAAATCAATTGTTTTATTTCAGTTGAATATCAACCCATTATAAATGTAAAATGAAAAAAAGAGTTTCAAGCAAAAAAGATCCTACCTACAAGTTGAAAATGCAGTAACAAAATTACTGAAAAATCCAGAAACTAAATAAAAATTAGGAGAAATATTTTTAATTTATTGTTCAATTTAATCTAGTTTTTTGATAATAAATGTTGCGTTCTATATTTATTTTCTTCTGCTACTATTATTTTGGGACAAATTAAATTCATCAATTGCTACTATTGTTATGGGACAGAGGAAGTACTTCTTTTAACTTTATTACATAAATATCACATATACATACTAATTTAACCCTTTTCTATAAAAAGAAAACCAGATGGTCATAGAACATGCACTCAAAGATAATAGTAATGTTGCTAGTTTTAGGTAACCCATCTGATATGTATAAGTTTTGAACACAGAAGTGAATGCAACATCTATGATGTATGATTGGTTGTCTAAAATTGGAGACGTTACTAATTTTGCTGTTGTCTGTTGTCGGAAAAAACGACAAGATCATGGCGCAAAAAAAATGAATTGCTATTTTTAAAAAAGCAGCGATGGTGTCATCACTTTAACAAGAAATACCTGTACAGTAATATCCCGGTTTACGCGATCAATGCGTGGCAAAAAAAAACATTAAGCGAATAAAACGTAAAACGGGATCAATTACGTTTTTTAAATTGTCATATGAAGTATTTTGAATAAAAAAAGAATACAAATACCATAAGGTTGAAAACGGTATTTAACAGTGAAATAATGTTTTAATTTTATATAATGTAAAAATATTAAAAAATAAATAAATTTAATTGCAATGAGAGCGCAAGCGCGACTGAAGAAAATTACCACGCAGGCGCACTGTATCGTACACCTCCGCGGTAGTTGATTTAAAAAAAAGCGTTATAGCGAATCAACGTAAACCGGAGCAACGTAAACCTGGGTATTAGTGTATATAAAAATGCTGCGTCAAAAAATATTGATTTGAATTTTAAAAATTTATCGATTTTCGGATTTTTTTCAAAACTTAATAGTTTAAGACTTATCGAATTGTTGCGTTACGTTACTTGTGTCGGCCATCCAATTTACGAAACCAAAATATTTAAGTTCGGGTCTGAAGTGAAAAATACCTACCTTGTAGGGCACTCTGTTGGTGATTACGGAATAACTGACGGGTAAGCGACCATATTATGACTAATTGTAAGATTTACGATTTTTGTCAGGGAAAGTCGTAAACTTAGTTAATTTGAAATCGACAGCTCCTTCAAAGTGTCGGTAACGTGTTTTCTGTGATATTTTGAATGTAAAGAGTTGAATAATAATAATAATATTAATTTTGGTTTATTTTACTTTATTGCGTCCTGGCGCCGTTGGAATAATTAAATTAAAATTAAATACGGTAATTGTAGATTATTGGACGCGGGTTTTAAATTTTTTAGGGGGAATAGGAAGGCGTTTTTTTCGCAAAAATACTAAAATAGATCTCATCCAGAAACAGAACAATTTACGTTGCTTGTTAGATCCGAAGTTGTCATCGTCGTTGTAGTTTAATGTTAATTAACCACAAAACCACAGATAATACAAAAGAAACCACAATACTGTCTCACGTGCATGCACAGGGCATTCGTGTAAACAAATTGTATCCTTTCCATGACTCGTCGTCTAGTGTTTTATCTACTCATCACTAGAGGCGCCTTTCTTAGCTTGAATTCCCAATACGTTTGACATGATATAATAAAAAGTTGAAATATAGGCGGCAGTTAATATTAAGGTATTTGATTAATTTTATATTTCACTTTTATTTTTGAAGTAACAGGAGATAATAATCAAATTTATGTGTAATTGAGTAGATAACGACATCTGGTGTGTATCAGATTTATGTTTTACTGAGTTATACCCACAACAAAATTACATATAAGTCTTGAACCAATATAAAATGATAAATTTCATTATAATCACGCATCTGTTTGTGAATTTAATTAAAATCGCCGTGGTTTTTGTTTAATCATTATTTTGAAATGTTATGTCTTATTGCGTTGCAAAGTGTTTGCGTATGTAAATAACTACGATAAATACAGTAAAAAAAATTAAAGACATGAATATTTTAACATGTACTTTTTTGCTCCCAATGATAAAAACAATTACCAAAACTGAGTCATACGCTTTTAAAATACATTTACAAGACGGTATGATAACCATATGCATCGGCAACATTTGCACATTGTTCTTAAGAAATTTCTTTTGTAGTTGTTAAATAAAATTGAAAGAAAATGTTAACTGTTAGGTCAGTCACGCTTTTAAAACACTCCTGCAATTAAATGTTACATTGCATAATTTGTTGAAACAAATCGCCTTTAGATCGTTTCCAATACAACAATACAAATGACTCGAACGCTATCTTTGTCGTCGTTCACCTGCACGTTGAGTTTTTCTCTTCGATTTTTTTTTTTTTGGAGGTAACGATCAAACCAGAATGTTTGTTTAACTTGTGTATTTTCTTAGCGTTATTATTACACAAGATTGTTCCTAATTTGACTTTAGTATGTTGTACTTTTTTGTCCTTATTTACATTCCCTTCGCCATTATTTGATTTTAGCAATTTAGTCGCAGTTTTTTCGGATGCTCATAAAAAAACGAATTTCGTCAAACAGATTAATTTTTTTTACTGTTCATTTTTGAATAGAGCATGAAGAGATCTTGCAAATGAGGTATCACAAGCCCCCCTTCCAATTTAAAAATTTGGGGGTTGCAACTGTCACTCGAAGGGGATTGAGGATATTATATGATAGACTAAAAATGAGGGAGTTTGGTTAGTTGTTTTCGAGAGCGGACGTGTTTGATACAGCTCCGTGCTTGTCAATTTGAAATTGCCAAATTTCTAAAGATTTAAAAGGTGGAAGTGTTCAGTGATTGTTCGTTGGTGTTTGTGTTCAATTCTGTGAGCGTTTTTGGCCGGATGTTTTCGTTCCTGTGCTAGATTTAGGTGTTTTTTGAAATATTTGACATGTTATTTCTGTCAAATTGATTTTTTGTTTTGTTTTGACATTTGCAAGGGTGTATGGCTGTTTCTTTGTGATTCGTAATACTTCCTTGCTCGTCAATTGAAGTTGGAGGGCCGCTTTTTTGGGATCATGGATTATTGATTGTTAATTCATCTTGCATTGGACTAGTTTGAGTGCTTTGAATATTTTGTTTTTTTTGATCAGTTTACTTTCCAAACTTATAGCAAAATTTGTGAAGTGACACTGACATTGACATTTATAATAAGGAAAATTGATTAAGATGAAAACAAGCAGTTGTAAGGTTTCTGCTGCAAGTTTTTCTTTCAGTGGTGCTACTACGAAGGGGAGTTCGCCCTTCAGCAAGGTGGAGGGAAAGAAGGAGCCCATAACTATTGAAGCGTTTTTTCTCAAGCTCCGTGAGGTTGAAAATGAGGCACGTGAGACCAAGAATCTTCATAGGAATGTTAAGGCGGCTTTGAAGGTGCTTGTGAAGATGGCGGATGAGCTGGAAAATACAAGGAGGGCCATTAAAAAAGATTTGAATGAAGTAAGTGTGAAGACCCCTGGCATATCCATGAGAGGGTTTGGAGACAAGGTGCTGACCGTGGAGATGAGTTCACAGACAGAAAGTGCGTGTGTGAAATCAGTCAGTGAGGTTAGCTTGCGGCCTGAAGCCTCTTTTTCGTTTTCGCCGTTAATGAAGGTGGACCAAACTGAGGATGAAGTTGGAACGTGCGTGAACAATGTCCCGTGGACCCAGGTGTTAGGAAGGAAGGCGGTTTCCACTCCGAAAAGGACGATGGTCAGGAGTAAGCCTTCTGCAGTGGTCGTTAAGAGCAATGGGGATGTCACGTATGCGGAGATAATGAGGCTCGCCAGGACCAAGCTGGATCCGGGAAAAATCGGGGTCGAGGTCACAAAGGTCAGGAGGACAAGAACGGGCGAGGTTTTAATTGAAGTGAAGGGAGGAAGTGACAAAAGCGAGCTTCTCAAAGGAGAATTGGAGAAGGCACTGGGAGGAGAGGAGGTACAAATAAGGACGCTGGCCACTGTCGCTTCGGTAGAAATTTGGGACATCGAGGAAGGAACTGAGGAAAAGGAAGTGGTTTTGGCTCTCGAAAAGGCGACAAAAGCGGATCCAGAGCACTTTAAAGTAAGGACCCTCAAAACCGTTCGACCGGGTGTCATGCTGGCAGTGGTCTTGATGCCTGCTAGAGTTGCAAAACCGCTGGTAGAGCTGGGAAAACTGAAGATTGGTTGGACGAACTGTCGCGTTCGAGTCAGGCCCAACGTCACTCGATGCTTTAAGTGCTATGGGTATGGACATATCGCCAGGACGTGCATAGGTCCGGATAGGCAAAACTGTTGCCACAAGTGCGCGCAAGAGGGACATAAGTACAAGGAATGTCCAAATAAAACGCAGTGCTGGCTTTGCAAAGAACCGCATAGAGTGGGCAGTTACAAGTGTAAGGCATATATGGAGGCGGCATTAGGAAACCGGAAATGAGGATGCTCCAAATAAATCTGAACAGGTGCAGGGCGGCTCATGATGTGATGCTTCAGACGGCGATCGATGCAAAAATGGACTTGATACTGGCCAGCGAACCAAATAAAAACTGCATAATGTCCGGGGGCTGGTACGCAGATCAAGAGGGAAATGCGGCCATCTTGGTGAAAGCAGGCATCAGTGTGGACGAAGTTGGAACGCAACACAAAGGGTTCGTGTGGGTTAGAATAGGGAATGCGCGAATGTACAGCTGTTACGTGTCCCCGAATACCAGTCATGAGGAGTATCTTGATTTCGTTACGGATCTAGAACATGACATAGCCAGGTGGGGGGGGAGTGTCATCGTCACGGGGGACTTCAACGCTAGATCCAGCACATGGGACAGTTACGGGGTCAACTGGAGAGGAGGCGTAATAGAAGACCTCATCGGGAGGTTAGACCTTGTCGTATGTAACAGGGGGGGAGAAGCCACTTTCCGCAGAGGCCAATACAGGTCAACCCCTGACCTGACTATGGCTTCACCAAATATGGCAGTCAAAGTCAAAGACTGGCGGGTCATGGTCGAGGAAGACTCGCTCAGTGACCACAATTACGTGAGTTTTAGGCTGCAAATGACGAAGGCTCGGATGGAGACGGCGAAGCAAACGGGCTGGTCTGTCAAAAACATCACGCCTGAAATTGAGGAAGAGCTTCTGAGTGCCCTTGATTTAGAAATGTCAGGAGGACAAGGCAAGGGGCCAGATATGACGTTGAGCGAGCAGGCAGAAGCGTTCATAAACAAGGTAACATGCGCGTGTGACCAGGTACTTCCAAAAAGAAAAGGGCTCAAGGGAAGAAAACCCATGTACTGGTGGACGGAGGAAATCGCGGGACTGCGAAGGGAGAGCCTCGCAGCCAGAAGGCGACACCAGAGAGCGAGAAGACGACTTAACGAGAATGATGTAGAGCTCAGGGAGGAGGCAGCGGCAAAGAAGAAGGCTTTAGTTCTGGCCATTAAACGTAGCAAAAAGAGCTGCTGGGCGAACCTTTGTCAGGACGTTGATAATGACACCTGGGGACTGGGGTATAAAATAGTCACCAAGAAGCTTCAGTTCAGCAAAGAGATCCCAGGCCTTGCGGATAGGGTGGATGAAATAGTAGCCACGCTTTTTCCAGAAAGGCCGCTGATGAGACAAGGCAGTAGAAGAGGAATCGGAGCGGAGGAACTCCCCCCGCTGGAAATAACAGCGGAAGAGCTGCAGGCAGCTGCGAATAACTTAAGCTCCGGAAAGGCGCCAGGGCCGGATGGTATCCCCAATGAGGTGATCAAGATCATCATTCGAAAGAAGCCGGAACTCATTGGGGACCTGCTGAACAGATGCCTTCAAGAGAGGGAGATCCCGGACTGTGGAAAGGTGGCCAGACTGGTACTGCTGAGGAAGGGTGACAAACCGCTGGAGGATCCGAAGTCGTACAGACCCTTATGCATGCTGAACACCTGGGCAAAGCTGCTGGAGCGCATTCTTTTGGGAAGAATGCAGGAAGCCATCGCTGAGGCAGGCGACCTCGGGAAGGAACAATACGGGTTCCGGAAGGGACGCTCTACGGTGGACGCGGTGACAAGAGTCCAGGAGATAGCGGAGGTGGCCAGAAGTGGCACGTGGAGGACGCAGGAGTACGTTCTGATGGCCACACTCGACATCAGAAACGCGTTTAACTCGCTGGACTGGAGCGAGATTCTGAAAGCCGCGGAGGACTGGAAAATGCCTCAGTACGTGGTCGACATCCTTCGGAGCTACTTTAATCGCAGGAGACTGATTATGGATGTGGGAGGCACGTCAAAAAGCTGGTGGTTAAGCAGCGGGGTGCCACAGGGATCCGTGCTGGGCCCGACCGTGTGGAATATGGTATACGATGGAGTCCTCAGGCAGAACATGCCCCCAGGGGTAAACCTTATTGCATTTGCGGATGACCTGGCGGTAGTGGGAACAGGCAGGTGCATGGAAAACATTGAAAGAAATGTTAATCGTGCATTAGAGGATATAGTGAACTGGCTGCAGGACCACAGCCTTGACATAGCGCCGGAGAAGTCGGAAGTTATTGTAATGTCTGGCAGAAGACAGTGTGCTCCCCCAAGGATTGAGGTGAGAGGAACTAGATTGAGAGTAGTGAAAAAATTAAAATATCTGGGCGTCATCATGGATCCGGCTCTGAAGATGATAGCACACGTGGAAAGTGCTGCGGCGCGTGCGGTGGCAATGACAAACGCGTTAGTCAGACTAATGCCGCACACGGGGGGGCCTAGAGACGCGAGGAGGAGGCTGTTGATGAGCGTCGCCAACTCGGTGGCGTTATACGCTGCACCAACGTGGGCCACAGCACTGAAGTGGGGCAAAGTGAGGGAAATGTTGAGGAAAGCTCAAAGACCGGGATTATTGCGAGTCACTCGGGCATACCGGACTGTCTCGGATGCTGCAGCAGGAGTTCTGGCGGGCATGGCACCTCTAGATTTACTAGCCAAAGGAAGGGCAACGTACTATGAACGATGCAAGGTCAGCTTAATACAAGAAAGACAGCAGATTGAGAAGGAACTGTACGAGGAAAGGATGCGGGAATGGCAGGATAGGTGGGAGAGTAGTAATACGGGAGCCTGGACGAGGTTACTGATCCCTGATGTACGGGAGTGGGTAGAAAGAAGCCACGGTGAAAACAGCTACCACATCACTCAGTTTTTGACGGGACACGGCTGCTTCGGATCATACCTCCACAGGATCGGAAAGCGTGAAACGCCCGCCTGCCAGCACTGCGGAGGGGACGTGGATGATGTAGAGCACGCACTGTTTCAGTGTCAAACATGGGAGGAACAGAGGGCTGCTCTCACAACCAAGCTGGGATGCGTCATAGGGAGCGGAAGCATCATCAGAGAAATGTTGGAAACGGAGGAAAAGTGGAACGCGGCAGCAGGATACATTACGGCAGTAGTACAAGCGAAGGAAAAGTTAGAGAGAGAATTGGAGAAAGCGGATGAACTATAGTGAATATTGGGGGGCTGTTTGTGTCAGTTTGTGTTTTTTTTTGTGGAGCTGTGTGAATTTATGTGTGAGTGAATTTGTTTTTTGTATTTTTGTATTTTTTGTATTTTTTGTTATTTTTTGTTTTGAAAAATTCTAGATTGAATGTGAGGAACTAACTCGAGGATAACTGGCCGATTGAAAATTTCATCTTTTTTTTCCTTTTTTCCAAAAATTTAGAAAATTTAGCGAATTTGTACGTGAGCTAGAGCTATAGAGGTAGAGCTAGAGTCTACAAAAAAGGAGAACGTTTTATAAAAACGGTGTGGCGGGATGCACTTGGCATCGAGAGCAGCACAGCCTGAAGCAATGCGTGAGCCGTTCTGGGCTGTGTGGAGCTATGAAGGGGTGCGTTTAGTGGGTAGCGACCCATTCAGGGGAACCCCACAGTACCGGGTAAATTAATTAATTAATTAGGCCTGGTCTTCCAATAAGGAATTTCAACACCTCTATAAGAAAAAAAAAAAAAAAAAAAAAAGACTAAAAATGAAGTGTTTCTGGATTTTTTTTTTCAATATGTACAATAATTGAGATAATTAATTTATTCCAGTTGGCTGCCGCTCCCTGTATAATACAATTATTAATGGTATAATTATAATTAGTATAATTAGTGGTATAATCCAATAAGTAGAAGCTTATAAGAACGTTATTTCTACGTGTAAGCAAGGTTCCCAAATTAAATTACTATTGTTTGCATTATAGAATATGCTGTTCGCACACACAATAGTCCAAGCATACATTTTGATATTCGTGTTAACACGAGTCTACTGTAATTATTTTTCATTTTATTTTAATTACCTTCGTATATTTTTAAATATACACTTTCGGTATGTATAATCATAATTAGCAGTTATCGGTCATTATAAAATTAAATTGAACTATGCACTAAAGGATTAAAACGTCGTTAATCTTTTAATTTTCTTTATTGATGTGAAAGTGAAAATAAAACTTTGATAAAGTCCAAAATTTAACCGTATTTTAAAAATTTCCTTTTTGAACGAATCGGTGAAATTAAATCACATTTGTCCTAAATTAGGCGCACAACAAAAAACAAAATTATTTGCTTCAGGTTAATTACATTTTCGTACAGTTCACCTACATTTTAAGCATTTTTCCATGCATTTCGGATTATGTTCAATTTAACCAGAAGAAAGCATGGGAATGTATTACAAGAATTGAAAGTACGAGACATTGCACCTGTTTTTATTTGATTATTATTGGATGTTTTTAAACAGGAAATTCAACTAAAACAGCGTTGTATAAATACAACCAGATCGTTTACACACATATCTCCGGTTCAGTTTTAAGTTGATCGATAAAATAATTATAATTTTTCAAACCGGAATCGTAAAATTTGTAGTGCGTGAAATTTTGCACACAGTTTTCTGTTACATTGTCATAGTGGGTATTAAAATTAATGCAAGTCCCAAACAGACTTTTTTGTGTGTTTAATTAGGAAGTTGTGTCTCGTTGGATAATTTTGCAAATGCGGAATTAATCATTGCGTAACTTTTTTGAATTGGGGACAAACTGTTATCATAAAGAAGCTGTCGCTTGCGTAATTTTTTTTATACCCTTTCACATAAAAATAAGCATCGAGGAACCAGTTTTGCTTAATCAAACTATCTCCCGGTTGTAATTTCACCTTCCAAAAACGGATGCATTTTGTAATCTTTGATGTTCGGGGAAAGTCTCGTGATGCTATTTTTGTAGTTGATCTCCCGCATTGGAGAATCACCGGCTAGCGTTTTAAAAATATATAAATTTAGGAATTGCGTGCACGTTTGTGCCGGAAATGAATAATAAAATAATCACTGTTACAACGACTAATGAATAAAGTTCACCAGATTACATTCGTATATTGGTTTGAAGAAAAGTGATTTGAATTTAAATTAACGCACAACAATTGGCAATAATTTATCCGGGATAAGTAAAATATAAGCGAATTATAATGTCAATATAATTAGAAATTCAGTTAGAAAACTATGTAATTACAGTTAATTGCTTTTTCATTACCTCAAAAGACATACATTTATTGTAAGTTTTTGTAAACAATTTCTCATGAACTTTAATGAGATTTAGTGTAATGTTGTTTTAAATATCTTTTATTAATTGAGGCACCGAGAAGTACAAATGACCTTTGTTGGTAAATTAAGATTCTCCCAATTTTTTTTTTTTTATAATGTGAATTGCGAGATACTGCGATCATAACTTGAACTGCAACATGTAAAACTCCTATATTCACTAAACTTTAAAGTAAATTTTCTCAACAGACACTTCTATCCTTATTGACTTCTAAGAGAGTCAATTACGCACCTTGAAATTACAAGACAATTTAAAAAAAAAAGTTTTGCATTTAGGGGCCGTTCAAGTATTACGTAAGCAGAATTTTAGCTATTTTCGTCTTTGCGCGTTTCTACCAAACGAATTTGATAATTTGCCACGTCCACAATGTATTACCAACATTTGAGGTACATAATACTAACTACGATTATTCTTATCCAACGCATACACACAAATTAAAAATGGTGGACTGGGTTTTATAAGTATTGAAGTGTATTAATAATGAAGAAAAATTAGTTTAGAATCTTATTCAAGTATAAAAAGATCTATGATCATGGTACTTGTAGAAAAATTGAGAGGTTAAGCATCTGTCGCAGTTGTGAATATAATTGGCCTATGTATAGATAAAACTTACATAACTAGAAAAATGATTTATTACAGTAAATGCTCAATATACCCCCAACTCGAACTTCCATAACCCGAGTGATTCTCTAAGTCGAATTATTATCGTGACTCTTGAAATTCACACGTTTTTATATGAATTTTTTTTTCATTAGTTAAATTATTCTCAAATTCTTAGAAAGTTGTAAATGGTTTCGCTGTTTTATTATTTAACGAAATTTTAGTCTTAAGGCGATACGCTCAGTTCCGTCAAATTCATATTTCAAGTGGGCGTTTTCGGTATAAAAGTTTAAACTACGACAAATGAATGCTAAATTTGCCAATGTTAAATAAAGATCGACGATTTTAGGCTTGTCTGGACGTAACCAAAATATCTAGACTTCGATTTCAATTTCGTGACCTTATTTTTTAGAAATTATTCCAAAAAAAAATTGTTGTAATGTTGCTGAGTGTTACTTACAAAATTTCTAATAAATTCGTGTTTTTTTCAATTTTTTAAATTTATATTTTATTGAGGGCCCTTCAGACAATTTCGAAAAAAAGTAATTTATCTATTGAAACGTATCTTTTTCAGGAATTTTCGTACCAATTTTGTAAATAGTGTAAATAATACACAAATTATGTTTTGCTGTAATTTCTGTATTTCGAAGTTTTCCTTATTCGAACTTTTCTGACGGTTTCTTGGAGATTCAATTTAGAGAAGTTCTACTGTATTTAAATGTAGTGGAACATTTAAATGTGAAAAGGAGTGAACTAGGATGTTTTATTTACAACTCACATTTTTTTTTTATTTTTAATGTGTGATTGTGCTATTTATTAACCAAACTTTCTTGTAAAAATTTTCTAGTGTATTGGCTTCGTTAACTGAAATTTTCTTGCTTAAAAGTCAATTTCGTACTTTAATACAAATTTTTCTTTATTAATAACAAAAAAGCCACACAACATAACCACTGTTTACTTGTAAACTTTTTGTTATTGTTTATTCTTATACTCATACTTTCACAGAATGTTACTTACTGTGTACTTTTGGAAACTCGACTCTTTCAAATCACTAAAACTACTTTCCGGCTCAACTTCCGCAATTCACACGGTATGCTGATCTTAATGAGCTCGACAAATCTGTAGATTTCGTTAAAGTTCTAATTTTTTGACATTGATTTCCGTTCTTTGACAAATAACGAGGACAAGTATGGATTAATGTTAAAAGTGTTTGGAATTAGGATTTATATTAAATTCTGTTCAATAATCCAGCGATTCAAATCATGTGGGAATTTAACCAGTACTTATTAATTAACTGTAGCTAATTTATTAAATGTGAAAATGAACGTTGACAATTGCATGAACTGGCTTTATTGAGAAAAAAAATTGTTAAAAAAATGCATACTTAATGGAATAGATTTGACACGGTGTAGGAGTTTCGAACAATATAATAAATTTATTCATCTGTATTTAAATTAAGGTGTTTACCAACAGAAGTTTCCTTTTTTAAATCCTAGACTACCTACATTTCGAGTGCATTAGTAAAAAATTCGTACACTCGGCAAATTATCGGAACTACCTAGAAACGAACGATTTCCCCTTCTCTACCAGTTCCAACTCAAAGTATGCTAAAGTTGGATTACTTGTTGACTCCCTCAGTTGTGTGTAACTGCTCGATGTGTTGTGTATTTCTTTGTAACTTCTCCGCGAGTGTGCGACGATGAATCATTTATAAACGACACGAATGACTAACGTTTGTCAATGAATAGGTATTCCACTCGAGTTCTGTACGCGGAATATGATCACAATGATGAGACCAAACTCGAAACCGCCGCCGCCTGTGCCACCGCGTCCAAGTAAAACTATTATAGCCGAAGCACTGGCCAAAACTAAGAAATTATCACCCGACATGGGGAGGCAAGACGTGCCGAAAAGGACAGCGCCGCCACCTCCTGTTAAAACAAGATCCATCGATTTACCACCTGTCGTTAAGTCACAGTCCCATTCCACCGTAAATTTATTACCTAAACGGGCGCCTTCCTTCGAAAGGTCAGTTTCACACGAAGAAGAAGTGAAGAACAGTTCGCGAACCCTCATCTTCCAGTCGGCGAATTTAAAAAAAGTTTCCAGGAACGATTCGGACAGAAACAACCAAATTAACGGAAGTAATAGTTTTCGTTCGAATAAGAATGGCTTTGATGAGAAAACCGCCAGTGATAATTCAGAATGGAACGAAATGTTGAACGGAAAAAATCATGTAAACACTCTTATTGATGAAATGTTCGCTAGTATTCTCGATATTCCCGATGAGAAAATAGACACCATAGAAGCAGTTAATGATCAAGTCAACACGGAATTTATCTCCAACCTTCAGGACGTCAGAATTGAATTATCAGATAACGGCAAGGTACACAAAAGCGATAGCAGCACAAATCCGTCAGACAGTGAAGATAAGCTCGAGCGGAACCCAATTTTGGTAATTGAAGATCACCTAAATGAAATGTCGCAGCAAGATTCAGAAAATCGTAGCGGTTCCTCGACAAGTGAACGAAAACGCGTCCAATTCGACGACAAAAAGAACCACGAACTGTTAATAGCGGAACTGCAGAACATGAAACAGGAACAGGAACGGATACTGAAGCGCCAAAGAAAACCGTCACGCGACCTTTACGAAGACAGCAATAACAACAGTGATAACAGTGACGATATCTCGAAAATAAAACATTCAGACTGGGTCGAACTGAATGACGGACGGGAAGTGCGGTTTTCTAGTTGTCAAATTACAATCGAAGAAAAATCGAACGAAAAACTTATCGCTGAAGTGGAACCTGTTATTTCCAGGTTAAGCGCGATGTCTTCTTTGCACGGGTTGCCTCCTCTTCCGAAGAGCCTGAGCGGATTTAGTATATTGGACGCCCAGAGGACCCCCCAAACGCCGAACAGGACGGCGAGGGGCGCGACGCCTCCCACGCCCGGATCCGGCTCCGGACACGTTGTTTATCCGCCACATCCGAGGGTTATGAATGGCACCGCGGAATTGTCGTCGGGAAGAAAGTCGACGAATCTCGACGCCCAACTGGCCGTTTTGCGACGAGAAATGGTGAGTTTTATTTTTTTATGCTTTGGCGGTTTACTGATTGTAATTAACTGAAAGGCGAACGCAACCTCGTAATGTCCGGTTAAGTAAGAATTTACGCAATTTTTTAAATTGCATATGTTTTTAATAATACCCCAAGTTAACTTTTATTTTCGTGTGTTGGCTGTAATGCGCTGCATATGGCCAAGGTTGAACCTATTTCGTTTGAGGTGATAATTTATTTCACATGAAACTGTACGTTAATTTTACGGTTCTACTTGGAAATTGCCAGTTTTATGGCCGTGGCAACAAAGGGTGCGTCTAACTGAGTACAGTCGAACTTCAGTAGAGCAATTTTTTGAGAACCTATTGTGGAAAAGGGTTATTGTTATTCTAGCAATACGACGTGATTGACAGGAACGAAAACAAAAATCGGCAGAAAATAATTTTATTAGTGTACTGTCGGTCAATTTAACCTTCCAGTAGTCGCACCTTTTTTGAGACATTAGTATGACTCCGGCAAAAGAAAATTCTAAATTTTTTTGAAATTTTAAGTTAAAATTGGTAATAAATTGTAGCCTTTCCAAGTGTATGATTAAGTTGTTATGCCATAAAGTCATAAACATTAAAAAAAAAGTTTTGAGCAGAAAAATTTTCAAAAAACTTTAATGAATACTACCCACAACACAAAATGTTAATAATTTTACTAGATATTGTACAAAATAAATACTGAAAACTTTTTATTTTACTGGTCTCTTGTGGACCATTGAACAAGCTAATTTTAACTTAAACTTTAACTTAAACTTTGGTGTACATGTCGCAGCCGTATTGTAGAATCCGCCGCAATATGAAGCGGCTGGCCACTTCACAAAGCAGCTTTCTTTTGTAAAACGGCTGATTAACATTTAGGCAGATTGTTTAGCCGGAATGTTGACTATGTGTAATGCAGGGCGACAATCAGCCATATTGTAGATGTCGGCGGCGAATTGTAAATTCAGTCGTTTTCTAAATGATTGGGGAGATTGTAAAATATAGAATGAACAGAGAATCTTTACAATTTGACTGAAAATTTTAGGTGTTTTATGAATCGCTGAATAACTCAGTCCGTTTGATAAAGGAAGAATTGTTAGACATTTTATAAAAAAAACCTTTTATATTAAACCTTTTTCTTATAGTTATGACTTTATATTTGTCATAGCTACAAGGAAAGATTTTCTTTATATAAAGTCCCTTTTCGCCGTTTTATAAAACCGCGACCCGTCATTTTGTTACATTGGAAAACGCGAAACGTCGTTACAATAAGGCTGACCAACGTTTAGCCGTATTACAACCCGCCTAAACGTTAACCAGTCGATTTACAAAACCGAGCCGTTTTATAATGCGGCTAGTCGGTTTGTATTGTAGCGGATTCTACAATCCGCCTGCGACATCTATAACCCAATATCCTCAAAAAGTGGATATTGAACAAACCAATATTAACTTGACGATTTGTCAAACAATTTACAATAAATTAATGGGTTTTTTTCACATGAAAAAACCTACGCTGTCATTTTGAGCAGCTTTTCCATCACACACCTTGACTTCGTGCTTGAAACAAGCAACCACACACTTTGAAAATTATTGGACAGTGCATTTGTATCGAAAATGATTATTACAAATTTACCTTGGGCTGTTGTAAACCGAAATTTCTATTTTCGTAAAAACAATATTTCGACAAAGTGACATAAATACACTATATTTTTATTTGCTGGAAATTGTTATGCGCCATTAACCGATTTGCTCCGTCGCAACTCTGACTTGAAATCGGGCCCTTATGGAACAAATATTCGCGCGCTTCTCTGTTGTTCCTACGATCGATTCGCCACCTGGCGGGTTATTTTTGAATTCAGCACTTACAAATCTTATTGGCTGACAGTATGCATATTAGTAGTTTTTTGTGAAATTTTTGATTTAATAACCTTCGACAAGTAATATTTTAACTGACAACAAACTTAACATTTTTTAGTAACATCAATGTAATGAATTTATAATAGCATGCTGATTTTTTTTAAATTATTTGGATCACTTTCGTTTTTTTTTACTGTTTTTAGAAACATTTAGCTTGGTTTTCGCAACTGTTCTTTGTTGCTTTCCAAACTACCCTTACCAAACTTTCTTCTTTTCTGAGAAATTGATATCTGTTCGTCAGACGGTTGGTGTAGCACGACGCGTTAAAACAGGGTTTGCCGATGATTTAATTACGCCTATATTGGGGAATATTTTATATTGAAGTGCACGTGGACCAGTCGGGTTTATTCTTTATATCGAGAGGTGACTGTATTAAACGGCTGGGTTTTTATACTCATTATCCAACCTCTAACCTTTCAAGATTATACTTCTGCAAACTGATTAAATGTAATCATCAAAATGTTCGTTTAGGTTCTATTCATGAACGAATAGATAGATGTGGAATGAACTGCAGCACTACAATTTTAACTCGGTTCGGTTTGTTGATTATCGTTCTGCTATTCAGCTATCGAAATTTCTAATTACCCGTTGACAACTCGTTTTCCGATCGTTAAGTTAATGCTTAGTAAGCGCACATCACACTTAAAGACACCACTTATCGTTCAAATTTTTTAAACTCGAGAATAATTCATTAGATACGTTAGTATAGTATGATCCAACACTTTCATTCTCTAGAACAGTGGCTAAGAATGTTTTTTTTTTTTTTTTAATTGATGTTGTCAATACTGACTAAAGATGCTTAATAATAGAAACAACAGAAAGTTTTGCAAAATGTTTAATACATGAATACAGTGAAAGTCACTTATAACGACAGAAACTTACAAGGTTGAATTTCTATATGCTATATTATAGTTACTATAATTTCTTTAAATCATTATATTGTTTTGTCGCTTATAATATTAACTTATAATATCAAAAACGTTTCTTAGGCAATTTTGTGAATTACCATGAAAATCACAAGACGTCAATTGAGTTTGATTAGAAATAAAATTAAGTCTCATAATGATTGGTAAATTTTTGCAGTCAATTGTTGACTCGAATGATGTTGATCAAAACTATTTCATAAAAGGGATGGCAAATCATCCCATTCAAACAAATTCCACCTAATCTTGAATTTTGGTTTACACTTTTGGTATGCTTGTCGTTTTTTAACTGCGTTTATAAATTTATTTGTTGTTTATTGTGTTGTTCCGGGCGGTTCAGACGTTTAATATACCAATATTATTCCAGTTTCTTCTATATTATTGAACTTGTGACCTAAAGTATTGAGGTATTGCCGACATTGAAACTATTGATCTCGGCGGTATTGGCAATATTTGTATTGACAATATATATTGATCGTCTGAACCGCCTATTATAATAATAGCATAGCCGTTCACAAATTATTATCTTGAATTTTTTGTAGTGATATCACTTGTGACATGTGCAACTGGTTTCGGTATCAAAAGTAGGTCTTAACAAATGCTAATATTATTCTAGTAACATATTATTAAAATAAAGATCTACATATAAAAGAAGATCAAGGTTCAAAACTCATTAATGTTAAACATAACACATCTTATTTTATTAATTTTCCTTTTACTTTTCTACTAATAAAAAATTATTGTCGAAAACCAACACAAATTTCCTTAAACGCTTAAAAAAAAAAACAAATCATGCTTTGCAGTTTTCTTTAGTCTGAACAAAATAAAAAATAAAAAAACTTACAGGAAGAAACGGATTGAAAGGCAGAAGCCTCGAACGTCCGGTGTTTAAAGCTCACAATCTCACAAACGTTCTATTTCATTATGAAAATTATCGCGGCGTGAAATTTCAAGAAGTACAGGCAACGATAAAAAAAGGTCACACTGCTGGGTCATTAATTTCCGGCCTTATTTTTTTAAATGCCCATTGATTCAAATTAGCTCATTAATTTTTTTCCATGTTGCATCGCTGGATGGTGTCGTTTATTACAGTCTTTTAACCTTATGATGATCTAATCCGTACAATCATGATGTTCAGCGAGTTGTGTTGCGTCACGGACTATAGGACAGGTGAATACAAGCGCGCTCTTCTCACGTTGTCGCTGTGTGCACTGTTTTACTTGAATTATTCGAAAGCACTTGATAGAGGAAGTCTTTCCAGATTAATGCTTAAGATTAGATTTGCATTTTAAACGAGATAGATTTATTGCTTGATATCATTTAAATCAATCGTTTCAGTTGATTTCACGTGTTTTTTACTTGTTGGTAACTTTCAAGTGATTTACAAAAGAACCGTATTGTTCAATCAAAGATTTCTATGTGTATGTTTTAAAATCCTTGTGTACTTTACAGTTCGTTTCACTTGCACTTTGAAAGTGTTACTATCTCTTTCAGTGCCTCTGCCACTTTATTACCATATGTTATCACTCCGTTTTTTTTTTTTTGTGTACACTAAGATTGCATGCGTATGCGACAGGTGTTATTACGTTACGATAAATTTCCGCTTAAATACAACTAATATCGCGCGGTGTGCGAATAATTGCATGCACTAACAGTAAATTGTTTAGACTACTTCTTTCATTGTATCATATTTATCCTTGAATTATGAATTGCCAAACTGGAATCGCATGAATTTTCATTTTTGACCTCTTTAGCCGTTGAGAGGGTATAATCGTTAGATCAAGGTTACTCACTACATCTAATGGATCGTCACTGGAGAGATTTAATTATACCGGGTGCATTATAAATGGGGTATAATATTCAAACTAAACAAAAGCCGTTTGGTTATGAAGTTGGTCAAACATTGAAATGTTCTTGACCATAGTTGCGAAATACAGTAGAGTCTCGTTATAGTGAACAAATTCGTAATATACTGAGGATGTTCGTAATTTGGAGGTTATGATAAAAATAACTAAGACCAAATTAGAGTTTTCATGTAAGTCGAAAAATGGGTTTGTTTCAAAAGAAATTATTTAGTGCGGTCCTGCGTACGGTAAAATTCTGAATTTAAATGCATACGCCAATTTGAAATGCAGTTATTACTTGCTATAAACTTTTTAGTAGGCGCATGATTTTCTTTTGAAATGAAAAATCCTATTTAGCCTTGTGTGTAGTCTATTCGGAACCAAATTCGAAAAAATAAATAAAATAAAATAAAATAATCCGAGCACACTTTATGATTATGAATATGTGCACTACAATTTACCTTTGTTGTAATCATTTGAAAACAAAAACTTTTACCTAAGCACACTTTATGAAAATGTGAATTCTAACATAAGTCGCAAAAAAACAAAAAAAAGAACAAAAAAAACAAAAAAAAACACTATGAATATGTGCACTGCAATTTGCATGGTTTTACCTAGGATAACCGACTCTTAAAATTCAACCCTTGTTGTAATCATATGAAAACAAAATTTTACCTGAGCACACTTTATGAAAATGTGGATTCGAACGTGTGGGGGAAAAAAAATTGACCCGAGCACACTTTATGAATATGTGCACTGCAATTTGCATGGTTTTACCTAGGAAAACCGACTCTTAAGATTCAACCCTTGTTGTATTCATTTGAAAACAAAAAATTGACCTGAGCATACTTTATGAATATGTGCACTGCAATTTGCATGGTTTTACCTAGGAAAACCGACTCTTAAGATTCAACCCTTGTTGTAATCATTTGAAAACGAAAAAATGGAAAACTGCAAGTACAAATACGTTCTTGTCTACTTCGGTATAAGCGAGTTGAACTGAATTAATTAAGCTAGATTTGTGCATGACAAGTTTATTTAACCCGGAAACCGTCCTTGCTTCTAGGTAGACTGTCGTCAATGATTAATTTTAATTTAACGAAACGTTTTGATTTGCTTACAAATACCTTTACGGTATTGATTTTATTTCAAAGAAATGTTAACAGTTTCCGCAATCGTTAGCTGTAAAAACAAACAAAGAAATTAGTATTAAAAATAAGTATTTTTTTAATTTCATGAAGATTATCAAATGGATCTATTTTACCTAGCACAATGTACTTTTTTCTTGTGATATACCGTTTTGTATAATTTGCCCAAGTTACAAACGCTGCTTTAATTTAAAAACATCCGTTTGAAGGTTATTGTTGCTGATATTTTTTTTGTTTGTTTATTATTTAGTTTAAGTGTAATAATTGTATTATTTTTTTATCATTGTGTTGCTTCCGTTATTCATTTGATTTTTTTGAAGGGTTATGTTTTTAGTAGTCTATGTATGTTTGTATGTTCCACCGTAGCGCCTAAACTATTCATCCGATTTTGATAAATAAGGTGCCAATCGGTTCGTTATTATGGCCCGGGTGACATAACTACATTCTCATTAGGTTATTTTTTTCCGTAGTCGGGTTACAGTTTTTTAAACTGTTTATCTTGTTCTGTTTTCAACGAACGTAATGATCATGACTGTTACAACCTTTTGAGCTACGACGATGCCGGTTAGTTATTCATCACTTGTGGCTACCCCCAAAATTGAGCTTCAATTAGTTGTTTATTTGAAATTTGGTGGACGTATGACTGTGATATAAGGCGAGAAAAGTCACATTCTAAGTCAGAAAAAGCAAATTCTCAGTCAGAAAAATCGATTCTCGGTCAGAAAAGTCACAATCTGAGTCAGAAAAAGCAGATTCTGAGAAAGAAAAATCGATTTTGGGTGAAAAAGTCACATTCTAAGTCAGAAAAATCAAATTCTGAGTCAGAAAAATCGATTCACAGCCAGAAAAATCACATTCGGAGTCAGAAAATGGAGATTATGAGTCAGAAAAATCGATTCTCGGCCAGAAAATGACATTCTGAGTTAGAAAAATCAGATTCTGAGATAGAAAAATCGAATCTGGGTGAGAAAAATCACATTCTAAGTCAGAAAAAGCAAATTCTGAGTAAGAGGAATCGATTCTCGGCCAGAAAAATCACATTCTGACTCAGAAAAATGATATTCTGAGTCAGAAAAAACAGATTCTGAGTCAGAAAAATCGATTCTCGGCCAGAAGAATCACATTCTGATTCAGAAAAAGCAGATTCTGAGACAGAAAAATCGATTTTGGGTCAAAAAAGTCACATTCTGAGTCAGAAAAATCGATTCTCGGTTAGAAGAACCACATTCTGAGTCAGAAAAATCGATCCACAGCCAGAAAAAACACATTCTGAGTCAGAAAAATCAGATTCTGAGACTGAAAATCGAATCTGGGTGAGAAAAGTCACATCTAAGTCAGAAAAAGCAAATTCTGAGACAGAAAAATCCCTTATAATGGAATCTCAAGAGTAAAAGTAATAATTTACGACTGTAAATAGTCGTTAGTACGTTCCCGAAGAGGTAAGTGCGATTTAAATTTATGACTGTAAAAATTTGTCACTGTCGAGTGGAAGTCGGTCGATGTGAACAACAGAAGCGTACCTAAGTCGAGCCTTTTTACATTCTTGTAGATTTCTAAAATTTACGTAAATTGCAAGTCCTCTAATAAATTACGATTATGAGTACGAAGATACTTTAAAGTGTGAATGTTGAATTATTTTTTTTAACTCGAAGACGACTTATTACATTTTTCGTTTGAAATATTTTCGGTGCGGCTATGGAAAAGGGACAGAGACCATTCGAGGTAAACCTTATACACTTTCAGTTGGGGCGATGTCGTTAAAGTACTTATCACGGCTTAAAGTAATAAAGCTGTTATTTAGGTGTGAATTCTTACCGGACGTATTCAGGTAAAAATTTGGATTCTCGAAAATCTTTTGTTACGTAAAGTCATTTATTTCTTATCTCTAACAACATCGCCCCAACTGATCGTGTATAAGGTATACCTACTTCCAGTTTCGGAGAATATTTTACAATGCCATACATTTAAATCGTACTTAACTTTTCGGATATATACTAAGGACTATTTATAGTCATAAATTATTACTTTTACTTTTAAGATTTCAATATAAGGAAATTTTAGACTAATTACAGCTTTTTTTACTTTGGATATCTTTGCCTTAATAATACTGATCTTCAAAAGTGAAATTTAACACAATTGGGAGATATTATTTTTATAAAAAATCAGTTTTTATTTTTTTTGTCGAAAACTAACGCCGTGGAAATTTCAAATAAATAACTTTCAATTAAAGTTCAATTTTGGGGGTGGCCACAAGTGATGGGACACCCGGTACGTAATTCAGTTCTTCCGTATGCTTACCTTTTCAGTTATTATTTATTATTCGAAACGTGTATCCTCAGTATCGAGTTTTTTCACCGATAAATCGCCAACGCTAGGTGTCAAGGACGTGAAGGTAATGCGTCGTATTAAAAACGGTGACAACATTGAATTGCAATTAAACGATTAGATTTATTCCAGTTATTTACGAGCAATGTTCCGTAAAAAAAATACAGGGGGTGCGGTGAATAAATTTCAAACTAGAATAAAAGTAGTGCAAAAAACTAACGAAATGCAACTTTTGTAAATCTTAATTTTGTGACGACATTCGCAGTGTCAATTTACCGGTGTCCCCAACGGTTTTCTTGTTTGTATGCATCTAGCTGTCGAAGAATCGGAAAGAAAAATGCGATCTGTGACGCTCCGTATTATATCATTTGGATCATGTCTTGTAAACTGTAAGTTGTTTGCATTGACACAACTGATGGCTAATACAGCCGAGAATGGATACATTCACTGCCCGCGGCAATGGGTTACGTAAACTGGTTTCGTCTTACAATCCGTAACGTTATCCTTAGTTACTCCCGTAAAATCCATAAAAAATTACTCGACTTAAAAGTACAGTTACCCAAATTAAAAAGCTGGCAGATTCACGCTTACGCGCTTGAATTTCCACGTGCGGTCTCGAAATGCAAATTTTTCATTTACTTGCATGTCCTTGTGACGTGTGTTCTTGTGTTGATTCACTGGTGCGTGCATTTGCGGTTTTTTCCTGTCAGTGAAAATGCATCATCGTTCTGGTACTTGATTTTTTTTCTAACTTTGATATAATCTCAATTTTCATTGTAGTTTTGGAATACTGCCTTTGAAATTAGATGCAGCAGGAAGTTATTGTTTCTTAGAAGAGAATGCACTCTCAAGATCGATGAACTGAGGTTAACAGAGGTTTATTGTACTTTATGATTCCTCTTTTATCAAATTCAGTTTCATATGAACACTTCACAGATAATTCTAAAGAAAGTGAAAAACGGTGTGTTTACCGTTTAGAAAAGATAGCAACGCATTTTAGTGTAAACATTTGTCGTTTTAATCGCAACGTTATTAACAGTTTAAATTCTCGATCGTTTTTGGTTTGTATCGTTTTTCTAAATATACTTTGTTAATTAGTTGCTGCGTCTGAATGCAAAGAATTTTCGGGTACCACGTGCCTCCAATTGATACTATTTTTTGATTTCTCCATTCCAACGAGAAGCATAACTTGTGTTAAAATTGCCTCCATTAAATTTGTTTCATTTAACGAAACTGACGCAGTAATTTTACAAGTGTAACGTATTACAATTTTAAAATGATAATATAGTGAAGTCCGGATACAGTGAACTTGGAAAATTAATTAAAATTGGTTCACTAGAAAATAAACGACATATTTGCAGTTACCAAGATAGTAATTCTCATTTTACACATCTTTCCACTAACACAGCTTTTTTCTATGAATTGCATTGTAAAAAAGCCCGGTTTCGTTGGCGTTAAAAATGTCTTTACTGTCATAGTTCTTGCGAAGATCAGCCCAAACCATTCTAAAAGTCCCTTATCAACTCACTCATAAGTTGATTTTCTCAACCTTTTAGCCTACTTTGACAAAATTTGGGTTACTTTATCAGGAAGTTCATTATAGCCGGTTTCACTATAAGCGGTAAAAACTATGTTAGTTTTATAGAAACATTTTTCAGTACTTGAAGTAGTGTTTACTATACCCGGAAGTTAATTACAAGCGGGTCCATTATATCCGAACTTGACTGTATATTAGAGAATTAGAAGACTATGAAATTAGTGCTTTATTTCATTTGTGTTGGTAGTAATGAGTCCACGTTATATTTCCTAATTTTGAAGTGACGTTACTAATATAACCTTAAATTGACAGATGTAAAATGCCAATATCCGTGCATTACTACCAACATATTAAAGAAAAAATATTTTAGTCTTTTAATGCTTTTCCTGGGTTCATTGTTTGTAGAATTTGCATGAGAAGTGTTCAAATTGAAAGTTTTTTTCGAATATTTATGCATCTTCAGATTTACACAACTTATTCAAAACACTTGGAGAGTATTTTACTATTTCTTTTTTAATCCCTTAACGCACAAGGCCGTGCCAAATCGTGAGTCGCAAATTTTTACAAACCCGCTTATGTCACTTTCAAAGCTCTTTTGTGGTAATTCAACTATAACGTCTACGGTTATGTAACGATTAATGCTGTACAGAAATATAAAAAATAAATTTGATCCCGGTAGTCTATGAAAAATATGGCCGCTGTCTGCCCTCATAACTACACCTTATAAAACTATATATGAACTACAATTAACTGTATTATTAATTCATATGACTTTAATACAGTCTAATAAGCAACATAAATATGCAAAAATATGTAATTTAAACAAAACTAAACGCGTAAAGTTCAATTTTCATAAACAGGTGTGTTTTTTTATCACCCTAAAAAATAAAGGGACTAATAATTAAGTTGAATATCTGTGGTGAAAAATTGCAATCTCCTATGTAAGGATTTACAAATATTCAGCAACTTTCTATGTCATTTTCCACAAATTTGAAAATAAATAACAAATCGATCTTCAAAGAAGTCTTCTTGGAGCTACAAAAACCTGTTGTGTTAATAAACAATAATAATTAGCGATTTAAACAACAAAATGTCTATGTCAAGTGAAGAATGACGGCAAAGAGATTGTTGCAACCGTTCTGCAATGCTGCCATTGATGATGCCATTTTATCAGCGTGTTGATTTGTTTTATAGTTCATACATATATAAATTATAATATGTATTGTTATAAGCTATTTAAAATGGGCGATACGTTTTGCCCGACTTTGCATCGACTAAACTTTTGATTAGCTTTTTCGCCAATTTACACACACTCTGTATAGTGTACAATAAAACATTCGTGTAATTATGTAGGGAAATTTTAATCTTTGTACTACATCTTAATTTACGTGATCTGGTTGGCTATCATTTCTGTATTCAACTGCCAATGTTTACCTGCGTTAATTTCAGGGAAATTCCGAAACTTTCCAGAAATACATTTCTATCAAGCACAAAATTCAACTTACATTTCCGTCCAACTTGCCGATTTAATCATTGTTTCGGTTGAATTTTCGTTGGTTTTGCCAATGTAGAGCAAGCAATAATTAGGAAAATCCAATTTTATTCAAATTTATTTTTTCCCATCAATGAACCAACGTTATAATCTTTACACTTCCTTTGGAGTCGGTTATAATTTATAAACCACAAACATTTCTCGGTACTAATTGATTCACTGCTAACACTAGTTAATGAAGTTGTTTGGTACACAATTTTACGATTACAGCTGAGCGTCGAGATTAATTCTCACGTATGCATTCATAGTTTTTTTTGCTGTTAATCTGAAAATTGAAAACGAAGTGAGAGGTAATTGTAGGTAAAGAAATTATACTTGCGAGCCTTTTTTAACCCCACTTTACAAGAAATTTGCAAATCATCCGCGTATAGAAATTTGCCCTCTGTTAATGCACCTGTTCAACCTTGCCCCACTTGCATTTATACCAGCGCTTGCATACAGTAGGTGTGGTTCTTGAAATTTAAAAAAATGCAGCTTGAAATGTCTAATGAAAAAAAGTTGAGAAATCGGATGTTAGTTTTTCCAAACTTAAAATCGTTCAATGTGAATCACCTATTATTTACTTTTTTGATCTATCAGATGCGTTGTTAGTGTTTTTTTATTCTTAATAAACGACCAGAATAAAATTAAGCACCCACGATTAAAATTCTGTTTGTGTTTCCTAGTTGGGACAAGGTGGGTCCAAAAATACGTGATTTTTACGGCTCAGTACACGCCTTGTGTATGTGACTCTTCGACATTAAAAAATGTAAAAAAATTTAGGACACTTTTCTTCGATAAACCAGGATGTATCGACGTTCATTTGTAATTATTTACGGCATGTCGAATGCGGCGTAGCTTATTATACGGTTTGTTTGCAGGTAATTATTATAAATTTATTGGAAATTATAATTTTATTTGCATTAATAAGACATCGATTTCGAAAAAAATTTTAATGGCAGACTTAACGGTCGATTTAAATTAAATAGGAGTCACGATAAAGTACTTGTTTAAAATTTATTTATTGAATTTAGCCTCTACGTACATTTCTTTTTAACGTTTTGTGTTGATCTCCGTAATTAATTAATTAATGTACATTATTTTTCAACGAGGGAACACACCTGGAAAGTTACTTTAGTTGTTTTTGAATATTTCTGAACGTGCCATTCCATATTGATTAATGGATTTGATATTAACATTGTTCCAATTGATTTCATTTAAATTATTTTAAAACTTCAAGGTCGAATTACTTATTGTTTACTTAATTTGAAGGCTGGTAGTCGGCATTTGCCGGCTAATTACAATGGTTATTTTAAAAACGTTTTTTGTATTTACTTTTCGTTTATTTACGGCCGTGATTTATGAATGATTGCTGAATTTCAATAAAAATTGATATAACTAAAAACTAGCGCTTCATCATCTCAATTTAAATCAATTTACTCTTTTTGTCATAATTGACGAATTCTATTTACTAATGATTTGCCTATGCATATACGGAATGTCCCTTAAAGCCGAGGTAAAAATTGTGTCATTTTATGTAAACTAGTCTCTTTTATGTTTTTTCGAATATCGCTTCGTTGCTATTTCTGTTGGAGATATTAATAAAAAAAATTATCATTAGAAAGAGGTTGAAGTATCCTAGCGGGAGGAAGTCATTTTCAGCAATTCTTCAAAACAAAATGTTAAAATATTTTAAAAAATGAAATGCATTGGTTGTTTTTATTAACACGATTGAAATATTTTTTAAATTCTCTAGAAATAAACGGACAAGAGGACAAAAAAAAGTTTCCTATCATCCTATCATATCATATTTAAGGCCCTGGTGAAAATATTTCAATTTGTTTTTGGAGACAATCCTCGTTATTTACTCTATAAAATTTATTATTGATATATCCAACAGGAATAGAAATATTCGGGAAAACATGACACGAAAAAACATTAAGGGGGCCACTTGAGAAGCAAGATTCACAAGATGGCGCCACCGTAGTAAAAGTGTCAATTTTGTAAAAGCTCTTTTCATTAACAAGCTTTTTTATATAAAAAACTAGTGGTGGATATAAGAGATAAAAAAAATGAACTAGTTATAGACATAAACTTGCAATGGAAAAACTTGGAAATAGTATTTATTCAAAAATGTCACACTTTCCGATGCTTTTTGACTTAAATACTGACAAATGTGATTAGATAATGTACGAGTATACTTATGATTAATGCTACCAGGGTGTGATCAGCAAGATTTTCTGTACTTTTAACAAAAAATTCAAATATTATTGAAAGTTTGACATTTTTGAATAAATACTTTTCTCAACTTTTTCCATGGCAAATTTATATCTATACCTAGATCATTTTTTAATCTTTTATATCCGCCACTAGTTTTTTATATAAAAAAGTTTGTTAATGAAAAAGGCATTTTACAAAATTGACACCTTTCTCTACGGTGGCGCCATCTTGTGAATCTTGCTTCTCAAGTGGCCCCCTTAAAGGAGCTAATCGTCATAAAATGACCCAAGGAATCACTTCTTCAATTTTCACTACGTTTTTAAGAAACATATATGTATACCTTGTGTTCATAATATTAAATTGTAAGTATACAAGTATAGCAGAAACTTTAGTACAAAAAATTTTAAAAAAGTTGAAAAAAGTTGAAAAAAGTGGCACTTGTCTACATACCAACACGTTTCTGTATAGCAACTTTGTTTGCTTTTTTTTCTGAACGATTTTTCTATTAGAAATACAAAGCAAGTGCAAGATTTTCAGGCATTTGCCTGTAATACGGAAAAATAGTGTGTGACAGGAGACAGTGGATATTTTGAAGAATGTGATATCATGAATTTGTTTATCAGATAGCCTAACGAAATTCGTAGGTTTTAAAATATTTTCATATTTCTCTTGCATTACAAAATGATATAATATAAATCAACATAGTTTTGCTTCTTGTGGCGCGATTCTTCCAAACACATTAAAATGCACATCCACTTACAGAATTTTACGTTCCATTTGTATTTTCTTGGATTTAGTATTGACCTTTAATAAAAAGGTTTTGTAATACGATTAACAATACATGAAACAAATATAATTTGCAATTTTGAAAATTATCATTTTAACTGGAAGCAGTAAATATAAAATTTGCAATGAATGAATTTTTGTCCTTCGTTATTAAATTGATAATTGTATAATTTATTTCTTAATTTATTCGGATTTCTGTAAGTTGCGTTTTTATTGTGTTATTCGCTTTCACAGATGTTTCATTGCATATTTACAAAAGTAAGCGTAGTCTATGAAATACCCGTCTTATGCGTAATCGCAGGATCAGACAAAACATCGGTCACAAAACCTGTTGAATTACGTTCGGAAAATAAATTGTTTAAAACTTATACAGATGATTGTAAAAATCGTGGAATAAATTTGGTAGGTTCTTGACCCACAATTTATTTAGAAAGAAAAAAATGTTTTGTTCTTATCGATTAATCTTTTTTTGTCAAAATGCGTTAATATTCACGTCAGGAATCTACAGACAGATTTACTCCTCGGCTTTCTTAACAATCTCTGTATATAGCACTTAAGAATACTGAAATTTGAGCTGATTTCAGGGAATCGTATCACCGATAACAATATTGAAGTTTATCGTAAAGAAAATTTTTAAACCGCTCCTCGTACGTATACGTTGATTTTATTCGTAAATACAGTGAAACCCCGTTTTTACGTTTTTCAAAGGACGTAAATGGAGGGAAAACGTAAATTAAGGGCAATGAAAATTTTTCTTTAAAAAAGCATGTAAATAGTTTGGTGTAAATTTATTTCTTGTGTTTATAGGTTTTTTGCAAACTATAATTTCTTCGTACTTTGAAATTCTTTTGTGCATGCGCTTTTTTGCCATGGGACGACATTTTATGGCACTTGATTGATTCACGATTTATTATTGTAGCCAAAGTGGTATATCAAAATTACGCGCGAGCGAAACGCGCGAGAATCAATACCGAATGAAATATAAAATTGTGCACCTAATGACGATCACGCCACTTTGCAAAGTGCAGACTTGTTTAAAACCGGCTAACATATTCATTTCAATGATTTCCATAGATTTAATCGAATGTGCTGAAATAAATGGAATTTTGAATTTTAATAAATTGAATAACTGCATTTTAAATATTTCCAACGTAAATTGCGGGAAAAATAAACGTCAAACCGGGTATTATCTACATTAAAATGAAACGGGACTGCAAAAATTAGACGTAAATAACGGGAAAACGTGAAATGCGGGGACATAAAAACGGGGTTCCACTGTATATTATTGTTCTCGTGGATGTCACGCCCAAGAATTGCTCGACTTATTCGAAAACCATTTACGCACGGATTACTTTTGAAAGAGTGGGAAACACATTTGCACGTTTTAGAATTTAAAAAAATTATTGTCAAGCCCACATTTACTTTATCACCGAAAGGTCGTTGGTCTTTCAGGGAAATTTCCTTTTTCACGCTTGGTCGATTTTAAAAATTAATTTAGCGACAATTTGCGTACCTACATTATTTTACACGTGAACTTCGTGGTATGCCCTGGAAACCTGAGTCGCATTTCCTCCCACTGGAAACAGTTACTCTTCTATTTGAACTCTCTTAGGTGGCCTCACAACAAATCGTGAGAGGAACTTTAAAAAAACCTGTCTGCGATTTAAACTTTTGAAATACATAAGTATCTTTCCTAACATTACAGTCGACCTTTTTGTTTTTGTTAATAAATAATTTGTCGGAAATCAAAACTCGCATTGTTCACATCGAGGCAATTTAAAGTGTCAAGTTTCATGAAATCGATTTACTTACTATCACTGCATTTATTCCACAACAGTTCATTGGCATTTTTCTAGTTTAGTATTTCGTATTAAGATAATAAAATAATTAAAATCGACCGATTTTTACGGTCAAACCTGTGACAACACAAAAAAAAACTTTTCCTGCCGAGCTTAATTAGGAAATATATTAAATTTTAATGAGTTGATAATTAGCTTATTTTTCGGGTGACTCATTAATAAACAATTTGCGAGTTTTACGGTATTTCATTCACAAAAAGTAAATTTCGTTTTTAAATGAATTTTTTGTTTGTACCGTGTATATCCGAACAATGTAAAAAGTTTTAAGAAGGAGATAAATTACCGCAAGGTAAAAGCAACGTATTTATAATGACGGAATTGAAATGACCTCTGCGTGCCGTTGTGGATGTGAATATGTTGCATGCATTTATTGTCTGAAATTATGAGGAAATTGATAAGAATTTTTTGTATGGTGAAGAAAAAAATCTTTTTTATTTTGTTCACAGTTTCGTTGTCGTTGTTGTAGATGAATTAGAAATCCGACCTTCAAACAGATCTAGGTACTTGTTTTTATATCGCAACATAAAAGGTTTTCTTTTTAGTAGTATTGCCTCATCTTTTGTGCTATACATTATTTTCCAGCTCACAAGGTGCGGTTAAAAAGTGCTCTAGTCGTCCGACTAGAATCAGTTATTTCAGTCTTAAATAATATAATAGCGACGCTGTACAGGGCGATTTGTTAGCCTATGGGCCGCATTCGGAGAGAGAACTCAGAAAAACAACGCGTTCGAAAGAATAGGTAGGCGACTTTTACGTTCGGATATTTTCTTTACCTTTGCAATGACCATTGTGCGTCGTTTAAAAATAAGTTAGCATATTCAAGGTAACTTAAACAATAATTACATTATTAAAATGACTTACTAATAATCCTGTTTTTTCCATAACACTTTTTTGGTTTTTGTTAATTTTGTTGAAATGTTCCAGAACAGACCCAATTTTATCGAACTGTTTAATGTACAGATACTAGTACAGTAATAATTCCTATTGAACCAAAAGGGCCCAAAACAGGGTTTCCAAATAACAGAAAAAAAAATCCCACTCACAACATAGTATCACTGGTATTGCCAACATTGAAGAAAAATACTAGAAAAATGATATTTTAAAAAAATATTCTAAGTGATACTTCAAACCGAGATTACATACTACATTTTCAGAATTATATCAAATTGATTATTACATTTTCAATTTTTAATATTTACGCTTGTTGAAACTGAAGATTCGGATTACCAAAATCATAAAAAGTAAAAAGTAAAACATTTTCAGCCAATAACTCCGATTATCTATCTGACTAATAATATTTTATTAAAATAAATAAATATTTATAACGATTTTTTTTTAAATTTCACTAAAAGTTCAATTGGACACTGAAAATAAATGGTTGTTATAATTTGTTACAAATACTTATTTTTATATTTTTTTGCACTTTTAGTTTATCCTGTCATGATTTTGGTTGCCAATTGTTCGTTTAGTGTAATCAATTCATTCAGTGTTGTTTTGAACAATTTGGTAATAATTTGCACGTTTCCGTTATTCCCAGGAATCGAATAAGACCTTATTTCCGTTTAAAGCGATTAACAAGCTTTTCGCTTAATCGCTAGTAAGGAATTCGAATTTGATCATAATACATAGAGTGCGGAACAACCAAATTGCTGTTGACAAGACAAGCAAAAACAATTTAAGTGTTCATAAAAAATGAGTCGCGAAAATTCGCAAAATTCAAGTAACTCAAGTAAGAATGTCGGTATTGCAGTTGCTTACTTTTCCGACGCTGAGAAATGAACTGATCAGATTTTAAAAAAGTAGTGACGTCACGTATTTAAAAATTTCAATATTATTTAGAACATATTAACTTAAAGCGTATCATTTAATCGTTACTTTCAGGAAAAATTTTAAAAATGGCAAAAAAGAAAGAAAAGATTTTCTGATTTCTTTTTTTCCATTTTATTATATTAAAAGTGAAGCAAGGAAGCTGCAAAATAATAGCATTGATTTTAACTTAAATGTTTCTTCAATCATATAAGACATTTTTAATTCAATCTGTTGCATTGAGCAAATATTTGTTTTGTCTTCTAATTATTGTAAACCATACAAAGAGATAAAATTTTATTATGACTTGCGTCGGTGGATAAATGGATACAGGATGGAATTTAAACCGGCTCCTTTAAGTGTTTTATTGAAATCAGTACCGCGAAATGATTCTGTTTTTATTCTTCAGTCCAGTTCGCCGACGGTTTCTAATGTGATTACAGTCAAATTGACCTCTAAATTTTAATTGCATAAATATATGAAATTGCAAAATGTTTCATTTATAAAAATGTACCCACATGTGGCTCCTATAAATTCTTTAGCTACATTTTGTGTACATTTAAAACTTTTGTTGTTTTGCAAATTAAAAAGGCGAGTTTAAACTATATACAGTGTACTCTTCTGTAACCATTAAGTAGTCACTTTATTCTTACGTACATAACTACTGGCGTGGGGTCGCACAAGCCCCAGTGCAGTTGCGGTTAGTTTGTATACGAAAACATGATTCTTTTTACAGATTATCTTTAATATGTTTTATTTAAAGTATTGTTGACAATTTAGAAACTTTAATTAAATGTCAGTTCTACATAACTCCGGGTAAAATCAGTAAGCGCAAGAAAGTTGTTATTTGTAGCATATATTTACAAAATATAAAAATCGTCTGGAAATTAGGAAACTTGCAGTTGACGTTCGATTGTTTATTGTTGTAGCTCCAATAATAACAAAGTTGCCAATGGTGGACACTTTATAATACAACCCTGTATATATATATATATTTAAATCTAACATTTTAATTAAATAGGTGATGTTTGCAGGTCATACCTGCATTCCGCTTTTTTCTTTTAATTGAATGCAAAATACTTGTTATTCCTTTAAAGAAAATTTACTGTTATTCACATTATCATACCGACCACCCTCTCCTATTTTAAATACATACTTGTTCAGATCGCCACACCTTACCTGTCTAATGTAAACACTTTTCGTTACATTAACTTCAACCGCTATACAAATTTTTGCTTTGGATTTACTAATTCAAATGTTGTTTTAGTAGTAAAAACATTTTAACATTATGTTCGTATTTACTTGAATTTTTACCTTTTTCGTAAACAAATAAATTGTGTTGTACGTTAATATTAAAAATATTTGTTTAAATTTGTAAATGAATAAAAAGAGTCTGTTCAAAATGCAGACGCTTTATAAAATATTCACCCCATTTTAAAGGTTAAAAATACCGTCCTCAAAATTACTTATTTAATCAGTATTTTCATAATCAGTATCGTTAATAGTCATTTGTGCATTATGTGGTATAAACACAAATGCTTTTTGCACTGCCAACGAATATAATAAGGTGCATTCAAGTAAAAACGTTATCGAGTAACCTTTTTTTCAAGCAGTACTTGGATGTAGCACTTCAATTATTACATGTAAATGTTATCCTCGAATAAAATCTGGTCTACATCCTTTTCGATAACGTTTTCATTTGAACGTTTGTTATTTACTGTTACCTGTTTTTTGCGGACAATCTGAGCACCGTTACTGTCACCAAAGTTTTAATTATTCCTACATTTTCAGTCGATCCTACTAGTTTTAATTGGTTCTAATCTTAAATTTAATCCGTTGCGTATCTATTAACTGCAATTAAAACAAATTCTTGACAATAACGAGTTTTATTTTGTGTCAAAAGGTATTAAGCTGTTGTGTGCTTTAAATATTGAATATGTGGATGGCCCTAAAACAAATTTTAAAAAATTGAACACACTTTCAGGAAATGCGATATGTTTATTATTGAAAAACAGCAATAAGTCATTTTTAGAACCTAATAATTAATTGCAATAATCTTCTGTGTTTTAGCACAGCAATTCAAGATTTAGGTGGAAACATTTGATAAGACTGCAAAGGAGGTTTCAAAAGGGCGCGGGTCCCTCTCCCCAACCTTTAATTAAAAAAATTAAATGTTTAGTTTCTCCCATTATAATGACTATTCAATTCACAAAATCATTTTTCAAATATTATCCAATAAAATAGCAGATATTTACTTTCGTATCCTAACAACAGAAAATTCCAGCGAATATTTCATTAGTGAAAATATAACTGGATATTCCACTAGTGGTTGCAGTGAATATTTTAAAGTAACTTGATTATTATTTTTATTTAAGAAAATTATTACTTTGTTACAAAATTAACTGAACAATTTGAAAAATGAACATTGTTGCAATACTGAAAAATTCCTTCTTTGAACGAATGTTCAACATCACAAATTTTACCCTCCCTGCTGTTGGGCAATTCAGTCGCCACCGTTGTCGACGTAGTAGTTCTCATTTTTTCAACAATTGTCCTGTGATGTTCGTTGTCCATTTGTAAATAAGACTTGATTGAATACAGCTTCACTAAATGGGTTAATCTCAATATTCCACTTATTGAAATACATTTCTTGCACCATTTTCGCAGTACTGTTCCATAAATGCTTGACCACACCTTCCTTATTATCCGACCCATCTCTCTTCCTCATATTAACGGCCCAACTCTTCAGAATAATATTTAACTCTGCAGATGTGACAGATGGTGTCAAAGAGTAGTCTTTTTCTTCCAAAAACTGAGAGAACTGACGCCATACCGACTCTCGTGACTTCCGTGTATTTTCCGGCACGTTTCTTCCAATATCTACATTGATTTCTGCATCAGATCTCTCTCCAAATCTTTTGCACACACTTTCCATTACTGTCAGAAAATATTCAAATAACAACTTTTTTTACCGGTTGCTATGGAAATGAAATCATGTGTAACTCAAATTTTCGAACTAGATTTTGAAATATTTCATTTTAATCATTGATTTGGTGAATTGAATAGTCTGTTGAATACAATTCGTTGTCAAAGATTGTACAATATTTTTATTCATGGTCATTATACGCTTCCGAACACCATTCGTGCTGCGCACTCATGGTGTTCATAAAGCGAATGACCATTCATAAAAATATTCGACAATCTTTGACTACTCGTTGTATTATAACTGATTATTTTTTAATGATTTCATTCACCAATCATTTAGCAGTATTTGGGCACACGTGTTTAATTCTGTCCAATCACAACATTATTATAGTGAGAATTTTCTACTGTACATTATTCCCGCGAGCATAATTTCTAGTATTTTGTTTACATATGTTACTTGACAGCACATTTTCTAGTTTTGACATCTGTCGCCAGTTTGATTTTAGTTTATAATGAATTAAACTGTATTTTTATGCTGTATTTTTTATTTAAACGTTAAAAAATAATCTTCCGAATACCACTCGAGAGTGCGAATTAATTAGAAAATAATTCTCTAGTTATTTTTTCAAACTTGTTGCCATTTGGGAATAGCCACTCGAGCCCTACGGGCTCTCGTGTCTACTCCCTGGCAACAAGTTTTCGAAAATCTGTCGAATTATTTTCAATTTATTCCCACTCTCTTGTGATATTACTTATGAAAATTTTTCACATCGAGGTTTTAACTGAAATAGTCACTTTGAACCCATTTACACCAATTATAAAACATGGCACAGTGACCAAATGTTGAATTTGAGTCAATTTCATTTTTTCATTTTCTACAACTTTTCTTCATATTTCCAACGTCAGATCGGTGCATTAAGCCGGGTCCAGACCGTTGCAATAATGTTGCATGAGTGAGTTTAAACGTTCTCCGCGATTCCAGTTTTTTATACTGAATTTAACAAGCTTAATTATTGTTGAGGTGAAAACACCTTTTGGTAATTTTTATCAATTTACCGGGCCTCTAGCTGAATTCTGGAACCGGAAATCAATATGATATACCACATGTTCTTCATCTTCTGTTCTTCATCTAATGTTTATTTTTGAACTCAATAGTTTTTTAGTAGTCTGTGAGTTTCAGGCGGATCACGAACCTGCGCTAATATTTCTGATGGGAGTAATTTTATATTGATATCAGTCTGATCGACCACTTGAAATGAATGGATAGATCTATAACTTACCATTGCGATTTCATGCACCATTAAAATTCATCGTAAAGTTAATAAGGCATTTGTTCCAATTTGAATGTTTTTTGTTCCGAGTCGATGTTTTTCTTATTATGGTATACAAATGTAACTATAGTTAATTTATTAATTCGAGAATTAAAATAAAAAGAACAAATTACACTGGAACATTTCTGGTAAATATTTTTTGGCGGCAAATTTGAATTTTAGTATTTTTAATTCACAAAATTACAACATTTGTATTTCAAATATAACACATGTTGGTAAAAATTTAGGAAAATTACATACAAATAATTTATATTCATTGTATTGTTAGTTTTTGCGATTTTTTTGAAAAACAATAAGGAGAACGAATACAAAAAGAGGGTGGCACACAATATTCAGTAATTTCACCACTGCATTTATTAATCAAATAATTCAAATTCATTGTCGTCACAGTCACTTTCTGTTGTGCTTGGAAAAATGGAAAAAAATATAAATGAAGCCAAACGAAATAAAAGCACACAACTGAAGCCACTCAGTTCTGATAAGAACTTCTTTAATTTAATGAAACACACAGCTACAATCAGCTTTTTCGGCAATATGGCGACTGCCCATTTTCCATAATTTCATCAGTGTAAAAAAAGCTTTCCAAGAGCCAATCACACATCTACCTTTTGGCGGGATCTATTTGAATCTGCTTCTCGAATTAATAAATGAACTATAGAAAGTTTAAGTCGATTTGCTGTGATCGATTAATAATGTCAGCTAATCAGTAATTCAATTTTATGCAAAGTACTGATGCTATTTAAATTAATCACCCACAACATTTGATTCGAAAGTGTGTGCGCATCTATAACACCAAATTAAAATGTCATTTGGATTGCTGTTATTAACTTTCACTCGCATTGCAAAATTACATTTCTATGCAAAACTTCTTGCAGCGCATATTTGCAATTTCTCAATTATTTGTGCTCACAAGAGCGTACGGCGCGGAAATTTATTAGGTCACCAAGTTAAAATTTCGCGCTCGCTTTAAATTTTAATAATAGAAAATAACAATATCCGGCCTTCAGCGCGAAAGTAGTTTTTATAGAGCAATAAATCACCAGGTCAAAGTCATCCGTGAATTTTAATTAAATTTTTCTCTACTTTTCAGTACAGTTTACGGCAATTAGATCTTTCACTACTGTCACAACTGTGGTCTTTGAATGAATCTATTCAAGACTTCCGACAGATATTACAAGATCAAGATGATAGACCTTTGTCACCGCCGTCGCCATCGCCATCGCCATCATCTGAAGACGAAGGAGATGGGGATGAGTTTTATTCACCGCAGCCCTTGAGATTAAGGCCCGCACCTCCTCCGCCACCATTAAGGAAACCTAGCAACAGTTCGTCTGCAACTTCTAGTGAATATGGGACTGGTTAACTTTAGGTAATTCATGTGTGTTGATGTACCATTCCATGAAGTTTTTTTAAAAAATAATTGTGACTGTAACTACTAATGTCATTTTAGTGTACAAATTTTATCAATTATTGTTGTGTTATGTATATGTGTAGTAGTGACTTTTTTAATTTGCTAAAGTTAGATTTTAAATTTTAATATGTGTAACACTGACTGATAAATAAAAATTAAAGTAAAATATGGATTAAAGGTGTCTGCAATTATTAATGCATGTTTTTTAACAACATATATTTTTTTTCATTTTGCAATTAAAACACTGCCACTAACGTAAATACACTCGAATATCTCTTAAGGCTAAATAATTTGAAAAATCAAAATTACATCACTGCTGTTTGCTATAAAGTATTAATGGGTTATAGTAAGTGTAGAAGAAAGAGTATTCATATCAAATACTTCAAGAAACAATAATTCCAAGAAATCCGATAAATTTAAAAATTATTCTACACAGTCACAATCTTGCCATCATCTTATTTCAGTTAGTAAAACAGCTGTAAAATATCGAAATTTTACCTCACGACCAAAAGCAAACATGAAATAAAAAATTCGCTAGCGCCATAAGATCGTCGCATAAAATTTTAACAAAATAAATAAGATGACGGCTCTTAATAATCAGTTCTTTATACAAGTTACAAAATTTTACTTAAAACTATAACAACCTACATTGTCGAAATGGATGGAAGAAATCGTACATAATAAGTAAAAATACGGAAAAAGCTTCACAATCAAGAACAACACAAAAAGCAACTTCAACTGCAACAAGTGGTTATGTTTAAAAAAAAACTCACAAACACATGCGAGCTCTAAATATGTTCTTCAGAAAAATTAGTGCCTACCTTATGCCTCGCTTTTACAATAATCAATCACAATTTAATTTTACAAATTGACTGTAACTATGCGTCATCCTCACAACTATGCATTTCTTTAACAAGAATGACTATGTATAAAACATAATGAAAATTGCAATAAGTTATTACGAATACAAATCTGTACCAGAGAAGCAGAACGAAGTATGTTCACTTTTTCCAACCATGAAATTTTGATGTATATTGATTAAAATATGTCCCATCTACACATTAAAGGGGGAATTATGTCCCAACTTAGAATTTGTGTTGCACTATGATGTATCTCCAAGCATTACTTTAAGGCAACACCAATAATATCAAGTCATTAATTTGAATATCCTGAACATTGTCACTTTTGGACATACATCGTTTTGCTTCTCTGGTACAGAGTTTATTTTTACGTTAGTCCAGAATATTTCTTGGATTAGTTGCATTAAATATCTTCAACGTTCTGCCACAAGTAAGAAGTCGATTCCCTGTTTTCGATATAATTACTACAATAGTATGTAATAATATAAGTGCAGATAATGATTAAGAATAGGTACAACTTAATACAGTGTCAATGATAATGCTATTGTTAAAGCGCATGCCAAACGTCTTAGACCTCAGATGAGCAAATAAAGAAGAAGAGAAAGTTATAGAAAAGGTCAGGTAAAACGAGTTTTCTGCGTCGAAGTTCATGAGGTTTGGCACAATCTTTAACCAAAATTTGAGTTTATCGCTGACTGCAATAATTCTATTACATATCTTAAATAAGATAAGAAATTAATTCTGAAATTTGATATTTTTACAGCTTTTAATTAATTATGATTATCACTGTTTTTCATAGTTTTCATAGTTAAATTTTGAATAGTGTGATTATTATAAATTTATCAGGAAATCTGCATATTGTGTACAGCCTCATCGCTACCAAGTATTTAAAAAAATGTTTTATAAAATAAAAATATTGAAATATGCATAACAATTCATGTAATAGCAGGAGTGCTATTTTTATTAATATGACGAGATAAAACCAAAAAAATAGTACTGTCACATCCAAAACAGTACGTATGGTCTCTTTGCTAATCCTGAAGCGGTCACACATGGTGGAAAAAGCAGACAGTTTGTGCTATATTACTTATTTAATCTTTATCTAATGGTATATCTTCTTATCAATGTTTTTTTGTAGTCTACCATTTTTGTTTGTCTCCTTACTTTATCCATCAAACTTTTAAATAGCAAATATAAATTTATAAGTTTATTTTTTCAATTTGATGAGGCGTAGGTAGTTAGGTGAAATAAAAATAATACTAACAAAACAAAATGTTTATGCAACATTAAAAAAAAAAATTATTATAAATAAAGAAACTGTCACACTACACTACACAGAAATCAATTTGTTTTTCTGACAAGATTGAAATTACTTTGCACGAATTTCTATATAAATGTGCAACCGTCTCAGAATTATTTATAATCATTTACAACTACAACGTAACTTTTTATAATTAATTTATAACTTTTAGAACATATCACTTTAACCCTGAAAGCAACAGCTACCATAATATATCTATACATACAAAGTGACAAACATATTTTGCAACTTTCCTCTTGAATGCAAATGTATTCCTTAGCTCTGCAATTTTCAAGATCCTCAATGTAATTTATAATAAATGAAAAGAATTAAAGTGTATTAAGGAACAATTTCTGAATAAATAGCAATAAAAATTTTTGATTTGCTTTTGCTTAGTTTTAAAATCATTGGTAGTAAATGATCAAATCACTGATTTATGGTACGTACACATTGAATGTAATTTCATGAATTTAAAAAAAAACCTGACGTATGATTTATTCTGGTACTTTTGTCAAGTAGCTGAAACTTTGATCTAAGCATTAGGTTAATAATGGAATAGATTCCTACTGAATAATGTGAAACCTATTCTTCCTACCTCAAGTTAATACAAATATCTAAAGAACACATCCGAACTCCATTTCTTTTTAAATTATACAAAAAAAAAAAACTAAAATGTTTCATTGTAAAATTTAAGGTTATGTCAAGAACATCACAGACAGAAATTTTATTTCAAACTTAAATACTAGAATGATAAATAGAAAGAAGATATAAATTGTCAACAAATAAATCCAAAATTATCTACTAATTGGCACCAAATAATGCACACATTCTCACATTTGTAAATTTCAAAGTCACTCCAAGAAACACAAGACACATCCCATCTTTGGTTATTTATTACTATTAGATGAGCTTATTTTGCGCCAAACAGATTAATTCACGACACAAAATCAAACCCTTTTAAGTTACGTCATCAGAATATTTTGATTCCTAATAAATTCTATTTTACAAAGAAGCAACTGACTACATACCAAACCGTTACATCTTCTTAACATTCGTGCAGCAGTTGGTACAGTCAAAGCAGCATTGCTATCTTTTAATAGTCCACTGTCGTCCCCTTTCATTTAAACCAAGTTGTTCCTGCATGCGCTTAATATCTTCTATGAGCTTCTGTTTTTCATCCAAGAGTTTTGATACCTTATCTTGTGCGGATGTTAGATTGGAACGAAGAACTTCAGTTTCTTCTTTCGAACGCCTTAACACATGATTTTCATCTGATACACGTTCAAAAGCTGTAAGGCGCCTTTTTAACTCTTCGTTCTCTATTTTCAATTCCTTACATGATTGCTGAAGTGTTGAATTTGCTTCGTGAAAATCTGTCAATTTTTTGATTAAATATTTAATTTAATTGTACAATTAAAATACCTGAAGCAGTGGAAATTGAATTAGGAAGAGACGATCCTAATGGCATAATATGAAAGATTCCATCTTCCTTTCTTGATATAAAAAGTTGCACAATGCCCAAGTCAATTGGAATAGGACCTGGCGATGTTATATTACTTGGAGGTCGATCTTCATTTAAATGTAAGTGAACATTTTCCAGCGACAACTGCAACAAAATAATAAAACACGATCGTGCAATGACAAACAAATAATTACCTGTAGAGGAATTGGTGCCACAATAATTTCATCTTCTATTAGATCGGTTAATCCAACAACGGTGCTCATTGGCAAATCAAGATTTAAATCTCTAACACGAATATTAACGAAATCGGTAAACAATTTTCTTAAAATACTTTTATCACTTAGATCTAAATGTAATGTATCACATGGTATAAATTCATGATCCATTCGAAGTTTCACTCGTGGGGTGGTACTATCACTTGCTGGATTATCGGCCCAAGCTCGACCTCGTGAACTGAATTTCGTCTGTTGAAAATAAAATCTAAATTTAACAGTCAAACAGGAATTGGAAGCAATGTTTACATCAAGTCTAATTTCTAAAATTGCAATATTTTAGTACAGAAATTGATTCAGGAAAGCAGTTCAAGCAGAAAAAAATACCATTATGCAATTAAGTATCAATGCATGCAATTAATATTAATTATAAATAATAATGAAATAATTTTGGTAATGCACAATAAGTAATGAAACTATCAGATGTACACAAAAAGTCTTAAGCATTCTGGGCAGCTATGGATTGTGATGAGTGTCTTTACTAAATAAGGGAACATAAACGAATATGGGTCAAGAGTTATGAAATTACTGCCACCTCTAAATCATACAAAAAAAGTTTAAGAAATGTCATTTTTACAATTCTCAGCTATTAATTTGCAGCTGGTTTTTAGAAGCCGGCAAATTAGCAAATCCTCAAATTTCATAGTTCATTTGACTCACAGTAATTTATGTCCACTCTGTATAATTTAGACAACAAAAGTCAAATTTGACTAAAATATAAAGACATTTTAAAATCCATAGTCGGACAGGATGCCAAGACTTTGAACACCTGATATATGAATTTAAACCTTGAAAATTTTGCATAATAAATTATGATAGACAAATCCTCTACAGCAGTGGTTATCAAATAAACATTTGTACATTTTGGAAGTGCAAAAATTTTAGTTTTGGTTTAATTAAAAAATTGAGAACCACTGCTCTACAGCAACTTGGCAATCATAAAATGTAATTAGTAAAATAACTACAGCAATTAGTGTATAGCAGCAGCAGCTTTTGGAAAGTTTCAGATTGTGACAACACAATAAAAGTTATTTATCCAAAACAACATTGTCAATACGTCTTATTTTAACGGTAAGTACTGAAATCTACCTATTTTAAACTTCACATAGAAATAAATTAAAGCGAAAACTTTCGCATTCTTATGGTAGATAATTACATTTATATTTGAAAATTATTAACATTTCATAAAACTTACAAAGCCTTAGCTTTCACTAATTTTGGCATAGATTATCTCCAAAGATAATGCTAATAACAATATCATTTTAAATTTTTTTGTTATATTTGGGCAAATTCTATGACAATTGAACAAACATGCTTTAGCAAAACTACTAATTTTTATAAAAAAATCTGCGGATACCTTGATATCATTGGCCTGTGCCACACACAACATTCAGAAGCATGCAAAAAATACAAAGAAAAAACTGTGTTATAGATTTGAGAGAGTAAAACTGTGTGACTTTAGCTAAAAAATTAGTTCGTTCGTTTCAGTCCATGTTTAAAACTTGGAATAAAAATAGTAATATATGAAATTATGCAATGAAAAATAGTTCACTAATAAATTACCTGAAATTCATCCCATGGTATTGAAGTACAATCATCATTTGTTATGTTCCCAACTTGCACTTTAATGCAAGATGAATACCCAACAGATTGCTGAATGAATTCAATTTTGTTCAGTTTGAATGTAGAAACAGATACCTTTAATTAATATAGAAATAATGACACAAGTTACTAAAATACTTTTCATATTACCAAATCCTTTCGTTTGAAACTACTGGTTAACGATGGATCGCTTGTTGTTGTTATGGTCATTTCTTCTTCTAAAACTTCACTTGCAACTTCGACTGCCGCTATACTGCTACTTTGAAGCTTTGGTACTTGAAACATGGAATCAATTGGCTGGCTAATTCGATCGGGTCCTTCATCCAGATTAACAACAAGAAAATTATCAGAATCACTGGAAGCATCACTGCGAATCGAAGTGGTATCACTTGCATCATCTACATTTGGTTTTATGGCATTCTCCATTGATGTCACAAGTGATGAAAATCCTTTCTTCATCGTCGAAAAACCTGAAGATCAAAAATTATGAAATTAACATCTTCTTAAGTAACAATTGCTACTTGCCAGCATTAATATTACTTTGAAATGTGAATGGCTGTGGTGCATTTTTTCCAGATTTTAATTCTTCTTGCCCAAAATCTACTGATGAGCTGCAGGACATTTCACTGATGGGACTTCCAAGCCCGTTAGGAACGAGGTCTTTGTCCTTTGGAAATTGGCTCTTACTAGCAGGTGGTAGCCACGATTCTCCATCTGGAGTGCAAACTACTGGTTGGATATTTGATCCGATCGTCACTGGACTTGATGATTCCGGTACACATGATCCCACATCTTCTCCCGACGATTCTTTACCTGGATAATGTGATGGCATAACGAATGTAACTTCAAGTTGAGGAATTAATGCCCCAACTATTAAAGATCCACTTCCTTCCGATTTAAGTATACGATTTGTATCAAGAGTTATAAAAGTAGCAAGTTCTGTTACTTCTTCTGCCAGTCTTAATAGGAACAAGTATTGATAATGATTAATTTGCACACTGACTAGATTGGATATGTATGCTAGTGCGTGAATATCAGCATTTTTTGGACCATCTTCTCTAATTTTAATAGTCGAGTTGGGATCTAGATTTGAATGTAACCAAATAGTTATAGGGATGGAATCAAGAAGTGGAACACCCTTGGTGTTACCAAGGGCTTTGGCACCAACAAAATCCCCCCAAACTGGATCCAAATCAATACACCAAACGTCTTTTGCTTCAATCCATAAAAGCTCTTTGTTAAATTGAGAAACCTATAAAGAAAAACTCAAAACCACTCAAAAAAATTAAATATTGTTCATACCAATGTGTTAATTGAAGTTGTATCTAAGGTGCTAGGAATAGGTCTAATGTTATCATTTGTGGAAATATGATCAAGAAATTTTTGAGTTATGATATAAAAATCAGATGGTTGTGAAGGAAAATCGGAACCAAAAAATAATGAACCCATGTGGAATGAATCTACACATTTTGCTAAGTCTGCTCTGGAAGAATGTTCCAAACTTCGTACATTTGTTACTGTAGCTCTTGTCACTTGAAAATTTAGCGATTTTGGTCGGTCCCTTTGATTATGGTATTCAAGAGTACTTTCAAAAATAATCTACAAACAAATCAGTTAATAAAAATTAGTAACAGCCCACTAATTTACCATTGGCAAGATTAACTCAACTTTAACGTCAATATAAGTGAGATTTGATCCAGCAAGTTCTTGTTGTTTCGATGCCAATAATGACTGATGTAAATTGAGGGCAAATGAATTGAACCACAAGCAGCTGTCGGCATCAAAAAATATCTGTATGGGATTTACTTGCACATAAAATTTGGGTGGTGGTACTGGAAAATTCGTACTTAAATTCCATACAAAACGAAAAAATAAATTCTTACATGGAAATGGAATTTCACTTGGATAATAAAAGTAGATAAATTCAGCATGCACTATACTCGTATCATCAGGAAGAGCCATACGATCACGATCACCTAACAGAAACAACAGTGACAATTTCAATTTCATTATTTAGTCGAAATTATTATTTTTCAGTCTCTCATGTTTAAACAGTCAGTGCAATTCAAACATATTTTATAGAGAGATCGTGAAAAACATTTATTTTAATAATGGGTTTACATAAAATTGAACATGATTGAATCCCAATCAAACACATGCAGGTAACTAACACAAAAAAAAACAAGATTCTTTATAATTATTCGTGCTAATGAATGAAAGATCAAACATCTAAATAAATTAGATTCAATTTCTTCAGCTTTGTTTAACTGAAATTTATATAAGTGTGAAATAAATTATTAATTCAATTAAAAAAATTGTTTGCTTAAAGGTTTTTGCCTTTACTGAACTTTTATATTTACTTAGTAATTCTTTCATATATATTGTATTGAAGGGACTTCAGAACATACAAGGAAACGATGTGTAAAATGACGTACCTAGTCGATAAAATGACATACCCTGCAATTTTTGAGTTTTAAGGAATCAGTATATTGTTGCAGTGTTATTAGCTGACTAATTGGTAACTCTGATGTTTTTCAAAATTAAATAAATTTTGGCTTGAATATTTTGGAAGATAAATTTAGAGAAGTCAGTGCTTCATATTTTAGAAGTATACATTTATTGAAAATTTTTTTCGATTTGCAACTGCAGTAAATCCTCGATAAGACGAACTCGAAGGGACGAGAATATTGCATGTTCGTAGTAACGAAGTTCGTCATGAAAATGAAGTTTATGAAAATGTGGATTCTAACATAAGTCAAAAAAAAAAAAGAACCTGAGCACACTTTATGAAAATGTGCACTGCAATTCGCATGGTTTTACCTAGGAAAACCGACTCAAGATTCAACCCTGAGCACACCTTATGAAAATGTGGATTCTATCATACCTGAACACACTTTCTGAAAATGTGGATTCTAACATAAGATTGAAATAAAAAGTATTTCAAAGAAAAATAATCACTTCTATTCTTGGTTGATGCGGTTTTCCATTTTTTTGTTTTCTAATGATTACAACAAGGGTTGACTCTTAAGAGTCGGTTTGCGTAGATGAAAGCATGCAACTTTCAGTGTGTTTGTTTGAACTGATTGAATTGAAGTAAAACTGGGTTTTTTGAAATAGCGCACGAGTGTTCAAGGGGTTTATGCGGGTCCGAAAGGATCAATTGTAAAAAGACTTACGGATAATTTGGAGAGCACGACATCCGGCCAAGTGTGATTTTATGTTGAAATGTATTGTATTTAAAGAGTGCAGTAATAAAATTGTTAGAATTAATGGTGGCTCTATAACAATGTAAAAAAAACAAGTTACATTTACAGCGGAATGCACAAACAATTGATAATAAATCTATTGAAGTTGTGAAAGCTGTTAAAAAAGGGACACTTTCAAGTAGTTTCTCACTGTCTCGGATGTGCAGGTTCAAACGTTAAACACTGTGCAGTTAAAGCGTTACTGACGACTGGAAAAAAATATTATGTCTCTCCCCAACACCGATTTGTTCGTCTTAAAAGAGATTTTTAACCTCAAGGTTCTAAAATTTAGTCCGTAGTTCGTGTTAACCGAGCGACATTACATAAGAAACGATAAAAAACCAACCGGGACCACAGTGTTTGTTCGCCCTAACGAGGTGTTCGTCTTATCGAGGATTTACTGTAATTTCATTTTAAAAAGTTTCATACAAATTATGTAACTACCACTGAAAATAGTGAAAACAATAGTGAAAGAAAAACTATCACACAACAAAAAAACTAATTTTCTAATCTACTTCATACCACACTACAAGGTATATAATACCTGAGCCAACATTCTTTTCTTTCCTCTTATGTTGCGCTATGAGTTTAAAAAACAATTGCTTATAGAAAATACCGCAAGAAAATATTTAAAAACTAGTAAAACTCAACTTACCACAAATAAATTCCTTCAACCCTTGTTTTTTACCGGTAACACGATATAAAACAAAATCTCTAATTCTCAAAATAACGCAAGCTGTCATCATCTTGGCAAGTTCTTTTACTACAAAATCTTTAACATCACTAGGATTTTGTGGACGCTTGATTTGTTCTGGAGATGTATTTCCAAAGTCGCCCTGTTCTTTATTGCCTTTACTTGCTCTGGTAAGTGGAGTGTGCTGTATTTTATTATACCCAATCAAATCCAAAAAACGAGTGCGAAATGAGGAAAGAGCCTGCTCTTGCCAATGTGGATGAGGAATAGAGGCTTCATGATACTTAGGCCAATGTTTTCGTTCACCTTTGGCTAAATGATAGGGATAATAATCAACTTGAAATCGCTGCACACATATTTGAAGGGCAGCTCCATCCTTTAAATTTGGATGACTCGATCGCCCAGCTGAAAATTACTGTATCGGCCACCAGAACTAACACAAATAATTTTACATACGTCCGGGATCATCACAAAGATGCAGAATTATTTGTTCCGATAAAAAATGATATGAAGTTTCAATCACATCATAACGTGCAAACATTTTCGTTATGGTAGAGGCTCCTTGTTGGGCTCTGGCTTGTTGAGCAAGATGTGCTTGATATTCAGGTAATTCCTGCACAGTACAATAAATGATCAAATCAGTTGAACAACTATAGATTGTTGTTTACCTCTAATTTCCTCGCTGCTTTTGCTTTGCGTGTTACTTGAGTAGCCTTTTGCACAAGTCCGGCCAAAGAATCCAGAAAATGTAAAGCTGCTTTCAATTGAGAATCAGTAAAAATCCACAACAAATCATCCAATATTACAACCAATCTTGAACCCATTATAAAACAGTCTGAAAATAAAAATGGTTCAAAATTATTTTCACTGTTGGCAGAGTATTACCAGAAAGTCTCTTTTTAATTGTAATCCTACAACGAGCTTGATTTGTTAAAAGTCTAAGTGGGGTCAAATTTTTGTCTTTAGTTGATTTAGCTTCAATTCGTACAGTCTGCCATTCAAGCTCTTTAAAAATCAGTAATTGGCCTTTTTCAGGCTCTTTTAATCTAGTCATTCTTAAATCAGACTTTTCCCAATGAGGATTTTTAGATTCCACAAGAATCCTAGATATCTATAACTTTAATGTTTAAAATGTATTTATACAATTTGTGATAGATACCTGTACACTGGCAGTAAATGCTGGGCTATTAAAAGTAATATTTACTGTATTTACAGTAACCGTAATTCCATCTATAACTTTATGAATAAAGCTGTATTTTCCTGGTACTGCAGCGTATGAAGATAAACCAGCTTGAGATGACATTGACCGTAATTCTTCACATGTCTCAACTGTTATGCTAACTTCATCTAAGCTCTACAAACTAAAGTTGTAAAAATATTATAAGAAATTATCAAAGCTTTACCAAATGTATTGGTACACTTTTAAGCTTTGTCCATTGTATTCTAAATGAAACTTTATTACACCAGGCACTTGTCAATCGCAACCAAGAAGGTAGTTCAAGGAGATCAGTAAGGACAATTTCATTTAGTTCTAGATTCGTTAATTCACCTTCGCCTTTAAAAGCGCTCAGATTTATTTTATCCGCCGATAAGTTTTTTGTGAATCTATGAAAAAAAATATGTTGCAATGTAATGGAATAATTGACACTACTAAATACTGACCTGGAAAGATGTTTCAACAGTTGGTTCTTAATTATGGACACCATATTTAAATACAACTATTATAACTACTCCTACTATTAACACTATTTTAACTGTAAACTTTCTTACATGACTAGAACAATGTATTAATTTAACAACAAAAATCGAAAAAATCCGTCATAAACCCAGACAAAAATCTGGGTTTTGACACTTAACAATGGTACCAACATTTAGAAATTACATTTTGCTTTCGAGTGAATATTTTTTGGAAAATATTGTTATATAGATATACCTAATACATTGCTAATAGTAAACATTTTTGATAAGTTACAATTTTAATCCAAAAGATAATCTGAATTCAAAATATTAAAATACACTTTTTCTGCTTTTTTTATTACAGATAGAGGGCGCGTTTCTGGCGAGTCTGTGCGCTCATTCTTTCCGGTTGTATTTCGGTGCTGCGTGGAACCATCAAGATGTCGTACGTATTTTAATCCAAGTTTTTTAATTCAATCTTCACCAGTTCATATTGAAAAAATTACACATAATCATCAATCCTTGCTGCATAACAAATTAAGCGTTTTTATTTTTTGAACAGGTCTAAAGTATCTCGTGAAACCCTGTATGAATGTGTCAATGGGGTTATCCAATACTCCAAAGATAAGAAACGTGGTTTTGTGGAAACGGTGGAACTTCAAATTGGTTTGAAGAATTATGACCCTCAAAAAGATAAGCGGTTCAGTGGCACTGTTAAGTATGTAGACCTGAAACGGATCATTTTTAAGATTTAAGGTTATGTAACTTAAAATTGGTCTGATTATTCAGGAAGCTAAGTATGTCCTTAGCGGACCTGCACCCAGGGTCTTAAAATAACTGGGGAGATAATGGCAACATTATCACCCATTCCTTTTTTCAGTCACATCCCGATTGGTGAGTACAGTAAACGATTAAAGCAAAAGGTTTTGTGATAATTGATGTCATTTTCATTCATTGGGGTCTCTTTTACAGGCTAAAGCATATCCCACGTCCGAAAATGCAAGTGTGTGTCCTTGGCGATCAACAGCATTGTGACGAAGCGAAAGCTAATAATGTGCCGTTCATGGACGTTGAAGCCTTGAAAAAATTGAACAAAAATAAGAAACTGGTTAAGAAGCTCGCCAAGAAATATGATGCATTTTTGGCATCTGAAGCGCTCATTAAACAGATTCCGCGTCTGTTGGGGCCAGGTTTGAATAAGGCTGGAAAGTTCCCTGGTCTTCTTTCCCATCAAGAAAGTATGATTCAAAAGATTGATGAAGTGAAGGCTACAATTAAATTCCAGATGAAGAAGGTTTGTATTGACACCAGTTAATTTGCACCATTAAGCCAACAAATTAACTTTTCAATGTTAAATTTTGTATGGAAAAATGGCGCTAAATCAATCAGCAGTTCATAACTACCGCAGTTATTTGTTGTAATTGTGGATTTAAAATATGCTGACAGTATTTTTTTAACTTGTTTTTATGTTTAACTGTATTTAAAACTATGTTTCTTATGTAGGTACTCTGTCTGTCCGTGGCTGTTGGCCATGTTGATATGGTTCCTGATGAATTGGTTCAAAATGTTCATCTTTCAATTAATTTTTTGGTGTCGCTGCTGAAGAAACACTGGCAAAATGTTCGATCGTTGCATGTCAAGTCGTCAATGGGACATCCTCAACGATTATATTAAATTTACATACTTTTATGTATTTAAGATAAATAAATGATTTATAAAAATATTTTTTCGCAAGTGATTGATAGTGCTACTAGTCATCGATATTTTTGGTGCTGATAAAATCAAAAAGTACTTTAAATTTAATTTGATAAATAGTTTTTGCACAATTACATTTGAATTGCTATGAGTAATTATGTTTGTTTGATGTACCGTAACATTGGCATTCTTGGAAAGCATTCAAATGTGAAAATTTAGTTTGGTTTAGATTTCCTACTATTAACAGTCTTGTGACTGAAAGTTAATTTTTTAGGTTACTTCAGGTTTTTTTTAAATTTCCTGAGCGGGTCTTATTTGGCACACTGAAATAAGCCCCATAAACCAGATTTTTTTGTAAAGGCAATACCTTTTTTGTTTATATACAAGGTGTTATAAGTTTTACCATCGAAACCATAACACCTATTAATGATTGAGGGGAAAATCACTTATTACTACATCAATTGAAATGTACAGGGTGTCCCATCACTTGTGGCCACCCCCTCAATTGAAATTTGGTGCACGCATGCCTCTGGTATACTGCCCTCCTAAGAAAAACCCCCGTATCTACAAAAAAAGAACATTGAAATTTTAGTACTTATTCGATTCTGCTCGATTTATATGACATATTTACTTAATAAAAAGACTGTAAATGCAAGAAAGCATTGCATTTACGGTCTTTTTATTAAGTAAATATGCTATATAAATCGAGCAGAATCGATAAGTACTAAAATTAAAAAAAAAAAAAATTTCTGTAGATACGGGGGTCTTTCTTAGGAGGGCAGAAATAAGGCTAGAAATTTCCAGTTTTACATGTTAATTGTCGGCGGTAGTTTTCGAGAAAAATAATAAAAACTGATTTTTTATAATAATACTATTTCCCAATTTTTTAAAATTTCACTTTTCAAGATCAGTAAGGCAAAAATATCCAAAATAAAAAAAAAAATTCCAAAAAATACTTACAGTTCGTCATATGTAATTGAATACTTACATAACATGTACTTATTGATGAAAAAATCTATCCAAAGTTGATTGCACAGTAATACTTTTAAAAATGAAAATTTCCATAAGTAAGAAATTTGCAAGAAATTCTTCTAGGGATTTTTCAGGTAGTCGAAATTGGGGGAAAAAACCAGTTGTTCATACATCCATTGTATTTTCTATTAGCAAAAATTCCGTTCCCCGAGAATTTTGGTAAACCTTTCTTAAAAAATAATCACTATATAGAGGCTTACCATCATAATATTGAGGTATTTTTATATGCAAAACGTACAAAAATGCACGTTCCTGACAAAAACATTACTGTAGAAAAAAATCATTATAGAGAAGGTCACTATAGAGGAGTTCGACTGTATTTGCAACTTGATTTGCACAAAAATTGTTATTTTTTTAAGTAGGTAAAATACGAAAAATTCTAATACTTATTATCTAAATTTCAAGCGGTCAGTCAGAATTTAAAAAAACTTGCAAAAATCGTGGGAAAGAAATCGAATTGATGAAGTTTGTGATTATTTTTGTTTCAATGGGTTTGAAATGTAATTGCAATTTAATAGATGCACTTTACAATAAATCACCTAAATTAATCTTAATCGACGGAATTATATGAGATTAACGTAAAATTATTAAGTGAATCAATGACAAGATAACTACGTAGGTACACTTAATATTTAAAAGTATTCTGGTTTATTGTAGTATCAGTTTTAAGTGTTTGTATTGTAGATAACAATATCTTTTTATTAATGTGATGGCTATACCCACAGGAAAACAGTCAGATTTTTTTTCAGTTGGGAGAAAAGCCTGTATGTACTTAAAATTTAATAGATAATATATTATCTACTATAGTAGCTCAATTTATTTTAAAAATGGATATGTCTCGTTTTAAATGGTCAATATTGTTCAATTTATTAGTTTTTTTGATGTACGAACAGTAAAATATTTTCACAAAATTTAGTATAATTGAAATAATTGTACTAATTTGCGTTTATTAAATAAAGTCATTTCCGTGTTAGAAAGTATTTTTTTAAATACTTTACGACATAAGTAGACCGATTTACCGGACAATGGTATTGATGTGGGGTACCTACTTGACTTTTTATTTATTACATTCATTAAAGTTAACTTAAGATTGCAGGACTGATGGCAACTGATAAGCTGTCTTGTCTAGTTTGATGGATCGATCATAAACTATTGTTAGGGTGGTAAACCGCATTCTCCACTGTTGGAAAGTCATAAATAAGTTTTCTTTTTTGTGTTTTTTCTTAAATTTGATTTAACTCAAATGTAATAATGTTTTACAAATCAAATTGCAAATATTAATGCTGCGAATAATTTGACAAATTTTGAAGTAAAAAACCAGTATAAGCGTTCAAAATTGGGTTATTTTGTTGCAAGCCGGCTGACGGACGATACTGTCACAGACCCTACTTTCAAATCAGTCTATGTACTTACACCATACTTTATTTCCCGATCATATACAGAGTGCGTATGAAAAATCTTTTCAAAATTCTTTATCGTTAATAGGATATCTTCTGAAGATGACATTTATTCACAAATATACTTATAGGCAAAATACAGTTTTTATGCAATGTACTTATTTAATTAAATTGTTATTTTCGTTAAAAGTTATTAAATAATTAATGACAAGGCTTTTTCAATTTTTTATTAGCAATGCGTATTTATATTTCCCATTTACTATAATCAATAAAACATATTTTTGTGTAGCTATAAACTTCTCTGCTGTGATTACAATAGAATGCTTTTGTAATTAATCTTTGGTATTTTTGCTGGAATTCATATTTGAGAGACACTTGTAAATATCATTTACGCAAGAAACTGAGAACTTATCTAAAAATATATATCTATAAGTTGTTTTTAAATTACAAACGAGAATTTTAGATTTATCGATAAAAACCAGTGTAAATTATAGTGCTGATTTAATACGTGATTATAACGCAAATTTTGTGCTGTTTGTCAGTATCTTTTTTGTTGTAGTGTAGTAGGTACAAGTTAACAAACTATAAATCTATGAACTGTTTTTAAAATTAGTAACTGATGAAAATTAAATAACAATGTATAACAAATTAGTTCTCTTACTGGTTGTGTTTAGTTGTGAATATTTGGTAACAAGTCAAATACTTAAATCGTTGAATGTACAGGATGAACTATCAAATTCCAACAAGGTAATATGTGGACCCATCAGTAAGTAATTGCTCAATTATTTTTTTTAATGTCTTTTTAATATAAGAAAAAATATGAATTAAATAAATATTTAGTTTTTGGGCGATCATGAAAATAGTAACTTCAAGAAGGGGTTAAAAAAAATTAATCAAACTTATTGGTGATGCAATTTTCACGTCATTAATTAAGTTTATTATAAATCATCACGCGACCGAAAAAAAATAATTAAAAATATTGATAAATTAACGCTAACATAATAATTATATTGATCTTATTTTATCGGAACCACTCAAGTATAAATTTGATAATTTTTTGTGTACAAAATATACAATATACGATAGGTATAATTATGTGCATACATCTCGACACATCTCAATTTGCCAAATATACCATTTGATATTTGCTTTTTTTTAAAATTATGCGAAATGCACGCTGCGTGGTAATTGCAGGACTTCCATTTCGAGGAAACTCCTCCACAACAAGCCAAGCCATTGTACTCATTGAAAACGGCACATACACCCAAAAGAAAACCCCAGATAACCCCACACAGTCATATCTACAAAAGCGTAGTTAGGACATGCAAAAAATAAAAATAAAACTTGAAATTTCAACATTTTTCTTGAAATTTCACCTTTTTAAAAAAGTTGAAATTTCACCTTTTTTAAAAAAACTTGAAATTTCAACTTTTTTAATTCCACTGATAAATGAATTACTTTTGCCAATGGAACTGCACACAGCATAGACACCTTTGACAACACCGAGAAGGTGTATAGTCTGATTTTTCATTATAGAATTAAAAGTTGTGGTTTTAAATGTTTTTATTATTGTAGGTGTAGTGTGATAATTAATGTCACAATAAGTAATCTTTATAAACAAGTTCATAACCTGAATCTTCTACGCACTGGTAAAATAATTTCAAACCACTTCCTACTCGATTTCTACAATATAGACTTAGACTATAGCTGCATGTTATAAATCTGCAAATCTTACAGAAACACCGACGGCTTTTCAGAGTGACTTCCTATCAAGGTTAAATGATGAAAAAAACAACTTGAAATTTCAACTTTTTTAAAAAGGTGAAATTTGAAGAAAAATGTTGAAATTTCAAGTTTTATTTTTATTTTTTGCATGTCCTAACTACGCTTTCGTACATATCCCCACCACAGCACATTTTAAAAACAAGCCGATAAAATGGCATGTGAAATTCGCAAATAAAAATATTTTTTCTGTACCTTTATTTATTTGCTTGTAGAATGATAGGATTATGAGATGGAGTTTTGCGTAGGTGTACGCACGGACAGATTTGAATGGATTCAGTTCGTATCTTGAATATTGTATTATATTGCGCTCGCACAGATTTTCGCCCATGCAAAACTCCACCTCATAATCCGATTACTGTAACTTCCTTTTGTAATAGGGGAGGTATTTATGTCGTACCCTGTATAAAAGGTTTCGTATATAGTTTGTCTAAACTTATTCTGCGTTTATGACTGTGCGTTTTACAATACTATAAGTGATCCGGCCATAAAAGTAGGTAAGCCGTAATAATCAGCATGGGCAGAAGTGACCAGGGCTGTATTTGGTAAATTTTTATAAATTTCTTGATGCTTAAATATAAATATGAGTAAACATTAAACCTCTTCTAATAATTAGGTAGGTATGTGGGGTTATTGATTAACTTAAATACTTGATGAATTCTATGACTTGTATTTGATTATTTGTTCTGAACTTAACTAAAGTTGAAATATTTAAGTACGGTTCTGAAGTATCTACAAAAATATTTTTCAAAGCAACCAGATGTGTCGCATCCTGCAATGAACCCTCATTATCATCACTAAAAGTTGATTGCGGTTTAAAATCATAAACGCAGAATATTTTTAGTCAAACTCTACCTATGTAGTGTACCACAACGAAGTTTCAGTTAAGTCATCTACTTACGTATTTTAATTTACGGCGTTATTGCTAAAAAATGTTTTTAGTTTATTGAAAACAAACATTTATTTTTTTTTAGATTGGCCTCCTGTAGTAGGTTTCAGTGTTAAATCGACAAATTCAGCCATTTACGTGAAATGGGAAAGTTCGTCCTGTACCGATGTATATTGTTTGTGGTTGGATGGGAAGTTAGAATTTGTATACAATGTGACCCGCCGATTTACTGCAAATCCTTGCACCGAATACACAGTTAAAGTAGGTTTAAGCACAATACGCGGGTGTGTATCTATAACTGAGCAGCTCACAACAACTACAGAACTGAGTAAGTAGGTATAAATTAAGTATCCAATCGATGAAAAGTACACCGAGATTTTATTCAGAAGTTGAAAATAAAAGAATCTTGTGTGTATTATGTGATATTTTCACAAAGTAGTTTTTGCTTGAGAAAACAGAAACAAGTAATATTTATGTCGCATCATTTGTGTATACGTAGACGAAATTCTGGTAAGATGACAATAGTAAGCGATTATAATTTTTGATGTAAAGGGTTTTCCAATAAGAGGTGTTATTTTGAATAGCCCGTTATTTCGGTAGATGTAACTTTTGGAGCTGTAATTTTTTGACATTTGACAAGTAGAAACTACGCCATTAATAAAAATGGAACGATACACGCTTCAACAACGCATTGAAATTATTAAAATTCACTATAAAAATGGTGAAAATTTGGCAGAGACGGTTCGTAAAACTCGAACATTTTTGGGTCGTCGTGAAGCACCTTGTCGGACCGCAATACAGAAATTGGTGGAAAAATTCGAGCTGTTGGGACAAGTTAGCCGGCCGATTTTGCTTGTTGACGAAGCCATCCAGGTGGAAATGGGCCTCATCACTCAAGATGATTTTACGATGGAATTCCGGATCATTTTCATGCATTTCAAGGACCCAATCGGCAAAGATACGACGTTGTTGATGATCGGCCGGCTTGAGTTCTTGTGTTAACTGAACTTTATAAGCCTTAAGACCCAAATCTTTATGCAAAATACGGTGTAATGACGTTTTTGGAATGTCTAATTCCAAAGAACGACGAGGAATGGACAAACCTGGGTTTTCTTCAACACTTTCGGCTACAGCAGCAATATTCTCGGCTGTTCTTGAGCGACGTGCACGGGTTTTATTCTTCACATCACTAACTTGTCCCAACAGCTCGAATTTTTCCACCAATTTCTGTATTGCGGTCCGACAAGGTGCTTCACGACGACCCAAAAATGTTCGAGTTTTACGAACCGTCTCTGCCAAATTTTCACCATTTTTATAGTGAATTTTAATAATTTCAATGCGTTGTTGAAGCGTGTATCGTTCCATTTTTATTAATGGCGTAGTTTCTACTTGTCAAATGTCAAAAAATTACAGCTCCAAAAGTTACATCTACCGAAATAACGGGCTATTCAAAATAACACCTCTTATTGGAAAACCCTTTACAAAGCATCCTGCTAAAAATTTTGTAATGCTCTGAAAACTTACAGTAATTTTAAAAATTTGCTGGAAATCTAAACGAAAATTAACATGTTTTCCTCAAAAAGTGTAGCGGATGCACATGCTTCCACCTCAAGGGAGTAAGATGACTTAGTTACTCTCTTCTACGCTATATAGCGAGAAAAAGATTTGTTTATACCACGGCTTTTTTCCTCAATAATACTCTGAAATTCCTTAAAGAAAATAATGTAGAACCAAATGTGAGAAAAATCGAGATATCGAGAGTAGTTCCTAAAGTACGGTCCAAACACAGCTGCGCGCGTACTAACGTTAATAAATCGGCGCGCGCGGTTAAGGGTTAATACATATAAGCGAAAGTAATAAACGATCAATTTTTTGTTACTAGATACAATATTCAACTGCTTGTATGAATGGAAACCGGATTTAGTTGTTTACACTTAATTTAAATTTTTTACATCAAATTCACTTTATATTTTGCGCCATTTACGTTTCATATACAAAATTTTACACAATGAAAAACTATTAAAATTTCAGGACCGACTGCCGTGAGGGAGCTTGCAGTAACTCTAACTAATATGGAGTTGTTTATAAACTGGAAAGAACCTTCAACTGCTGTACAATGCGTGAAGTATTATATAGTTACTTTAAGCAACGATTATGGTATTACACGAAGAATAGAAGTACCAACGAAATTTGTTTATATGTATATAAATAATCTGGTACCTTGCATGACATACACAGTAAGCGTACAACCATATGTGAGGGATAAAATAAGTGGACCTCCGAGTTCCAAATCGGTATCAGTTAATAAAAAAAGTATAGTAAAATTTATTTGTGCTATTCAAAACTAAATGTGTTGCTGCAGTTATGGAAGCACCCAAACCCAAGAACCCGGTGGTTGGTACAACATTTGCAATTTTGGAATGGATTGTCGATAGCTGTTTGATTAACGCGTGTGAAATTTTAAAAGTAATAGGTGCATGTGTAAGTAAAAGTCCACCTTCTGCTTTCAACTTTCTTCCACCTTTTTCCAACGGGTGTATTGACGGCCAACGCAATCCTATAAGCATGAATGTAACCAACTTGATGCCATATACGAATTATACATGTAGGCTTTCTATTTCCAATAGCGCAGGCGATAGTGATTATATAAGTACAGAAGTTACCTTTGAAACATCTGAAGATAGTAAGGGAAAAAATAATTTACTTTTAAATATTCATCAACATTTTGCAGTTCCTACTAAACCACAAATTGTTAAAATACAAGGGATTACTACCAATTCATTTTTAATAACTTGGGAAAAACCTGCTCTTATACCAGGAATCCAAAGCTATACTGAAATTACAATAATATCTTACGGACCCCAACATGATGTTCCTAGAGGATGTTTTGTGGAATTAAGTAGAAACTTTACAAATTTAGTTGTACCCATTGCAACTAAATTTAGCTTCACTTCTGCATTTCCCAATTATCGTTACGAAGTTTATGTAAGGGCGTCAACAAGTCCTGGCTTCGGCCCAGCAAGTGATGTTGTCAGTACGACAACAAAACCCACAGGTATCTTTTTTTAATTTGTATTACAATATTTTTTATAACGTACCCTGTATGCAAGTTAAGTCACTTAAATTGTTAGTCTAACAAAGCTTGGCGCGGATAAATCTTTTTTAAACTTTCATAATTTTTTAATGAAGGGCGAAATAAATAGGGTTCTTTGCAATTTGATTTGTTCTTTGGTACAGCTTCGTTGTAATGGCACCCGGAAATTTATTGTTATAAATATACCAAAATAGTTCAGGATGCGCTTGCTTATTAACAAATGTTTCTTAAACTTAATTCATTGACGAATGTTGCAATAGTTTACAGAGATTATAAAAATATTGAAGTTTTTAAAATTTACTCAAACTACAATCAGTTTTCTTATATCTCAACGTGACAAGATATCATTTCATTTGATAGTGGAAACAGAGGATTAAAAAGTGACAGATCTTAATAGATATTCTCCCGAAGATATCTCGAGACAGGTTATTTAATCCATTATCTACAAATTGTGCCAAGTACAACTTTCTTGAATTCGCAATTTTCGTTTTAAATTTTGACTACTATCTGAAATCAACTGTACTATTATGGTGTCGAGGTATTCCCTTACTTTGCTTCCACACTTTCCTGTTCTTTACCATTTCTGTCGCCGAGTTCCTCTATCTCTTAATATTTTATTTATTGAACATTCCACTTTCTTTTCGGTCTTCTTCTTCCGTCTTTACCTAATAGCCTTGCCTTCCAGATTCTCTTTACTTGTCTTCCCTCTTTCATTCTTATCAAGTGTCCAAACCAGTTCAATTTTCTATTTTCCGACGTTCACAGCATTATATCTACTAATAGTCTATATTTTTATAGCTCCTGAAGCTGTACGAAATCCGAAAGCGCTGGTAATAATTAATGAAGGTGAAATGTATTCAGTAAATGCTTTGATTAGTTTTGTGCCAAGTTGTAATACAAATGGAAATCCTGATCCGTATCAACTTAGATGGATAGGTGAACGATTCGGTTACTTTGATGATAGTGGTACAATTACAATAAACGATTTAATGTATAGTCTACCTTTAAAAGCTGAATATCACTATGAAGTTACAATTGTCGTAAGAAATACAGAATTTGGAACAGAAACTAAATTATATCTTGACGCTCCTTCTGGTGGTATGAAATATTTAGGTTGAATTTATTTCACATTACAATGAACATATTTACAGTTCCTCGATTCGTAAACCAAAGTCTCGAAGCGCCCATTGTCATTGATGATTCAACCGCATCTTTAAATCTAACCCAATACATTTTCGACGAAATAAATGGGGATATTTTATTTTACGCCTTAATTTTAGCTGAGTTAGGATTTGAAGAAAGTTCAACTTATGGTCATTGGGATGGCACCGCAGAATCATGGCCTTACATTGGAAATTGGACAAATAATGGTGATTATGTACAGCCCTATCAAGTTACTCCAATGTTCTGGAATCCACCTCAAGGTAGTAGAACAATAACAAAAAAACGTATAAAGCATTTTTTTTTCAAAGGCATAGAAAATTTTACACTTTTGGGTACTGACGTATGTTCAACTGATGTGGAATACTGCAACGGTCCGCTACGAGAATTAACAACGTATGCCTTTAAGGTTAGATCTTTCACTAATAAAGGCTATCGAGATAGTGCAACGGTTTATTTTAAAACTCGTAAGTTATATAATTTACAGTGAGATTAATTTAATGGCTGCATTTATTTTATAGTTGGAATACCAATTTACACCAATACAGCTAATTTGGGGATGATTCTTGGTATTATATTTGGAATAATAGGAGCGGCCACCCTACTTATATTTATTTGTATTTTGTGTTGCAAACGCAGAAAATATAATCAAAAAACTCATAATTCGTATTAATATTTAAATAAACGTAAATATATTTTTTAGTATTTGATTAAGTAAGTTATTTTTTCCTTATTTATGCCATAAGATAGTGTTTTTCGGGTCCAATATCTGGACGAAAATAGCGCACTACCTATGTAGTCCCGAAAGTGTAAGTGTATTTAGGTCCGAGAAGTTAAGGGCCCATACACTACCAACATGGTTGTCACCCTCTTCGTCAACAATGTTGTGGTTGTGGCCCACACACTTGCCAACCAAGTTGGTAAACATCAGTTTTATGAAAATATGGATTCTAACATAAATCGAAAAAAAAAATTGACCTGAAAATTTATGAAAATGTGCACTGCAATTTACATGGTTTTACCTAGGAAAACCGACTCTTAAGATTCAACCCTTGTTGTAATCATTTGAAAAGAAAAAGATTAACCTGAGCACACCTTATGAAAATGTCCATTGCAATTTGCATGTTTTTTTTTGGTCAGAGAGTTATATAAAAATGAAAACTTATGTATTTGTTTTGCGAGGAACACGATGGTGCAATTAAAAATCGATTTGCTCTAAGATTGACAGAGATAGAAAACTATAAATTGAGAAAATGGCCGTAGCTCCGTTAATACTGGAGCAACTCAATTGATTCTTGTTTCATCGTTTCTGGCACGAAAAGTTATCCTAGTAAGGAAAAAAAAAAGGAGAGAAAGAAACCAAACCAAGGAAAAAACTTTTTCTTCTTTCTTGCTTAGAGCGTCATATAAACATGAAAACTTATGTATTTTTTTGCGAGGAACACGATGGTGCAATTAAAAATCAATTTGCTCTAAGATTGACAGAGATAGAAATCTTAAACCTAAACTAACCTTATCTAACCCTTATGAAAATGTGGATTCTAACATAAGTCAAAAAAAAAAAAAAATGACCTGAGCACACTTTATGAAAATGGTTTTACCTAGGAAAACCGACTCTTAAGTTTCAACCCTTGTTGTAATTAGTTAAAAACAAGAAAATGGAAAATTTCATCAGCCAAGAATAGAAGTGATTATTTTTCTTTGAAATCCTTTTTATTTCAATGTTCTATCATCAACAGTTTTTAAATAAACACGTTAAAACACACTGCAATTTGCAAGGGTGAGTATAAAACTTGACTCACCCTGTATTTAAATATAATACGTATCGTAAAATATCCAACTTACAGGACTGGTTATACAATATACCATTTTACGTTATTATTGAATTATTACGTAAAAGGTAAATTAGTATACTGACACAATGTTTTTAGTTTTACTATTCTACGGTTTATTAATTTTTGACGGCTCCATAAGGATTTAAAAACAAAACTTCAATGAATTAATTTTATTCGTTCATTTAGTTAACTATACAGTTTTTGTTGTTAACTATGCAGGTACTGGAGGTACAGTAGGGACAGTAGTAGGAAGCGTTGGTAGGCCACCCAAGAGTCCAAGTAGAAACACGATCAGTGCTCCAATTAGTGGTAAAGAAGTTAAGAAAGATAAGTTAGGCAACGAAGGTAATGACGGTGTAGCTGGTAACGAAGGGACACCAGTTCCTGTCGGTAAGCCAGGTAAGCCAGGTAATCCAGGTAAACCAGGTAAACCAGGTAATCCAGGTAAACCAGGTAAGCCAGGTAAGCCAGGTAAGCCAGGTAACGATGGTAAACCACCACCAAGTAATGCCAGTATGGGCCCCAGTGCTCCAGTAGGTAAAATAAGGAGCAATCCAAAAACAATAGCAATCAGTGATGATATGTCAAGAGGTACAGCAGGTAAAGTAGGAGGATCAGCTCGAACTTGCAATGGCTGAGCTGCTGCAAAAAAAAACAAATTTTATAATAGTACTTAAAATTGACACATGATCCCTGACACTTTACTATTAATAATTCAACAATATTGGAATCAATATTATCAAACTTGCACTTCAATAATAATTAAAAAACGAATTTTGATTAAATTAATTGAAGCTTTTTATCAAAACGCACAAAATCAGGTCCGTTATCGAGTCCACAAGTAATTTCCACCGATACACATACAAAAATTGTGATTGTATCATTTGCACGCAAATAATACTTTCACATACATATTATATTTTGCGCACTTAAACTTTGTTTAAAAAATAAAATTATTTTAAAAGAATATTTTTGAAAAAACGCGTCATTATTCTTCGGAAAAAAAATCTCCACCAAACTGAATACAAAAAAAAATGTGTTGCTATTTAAAAAAAATTAGTCGATTGACAAAAATGACATATTAAAATAAAAATAAAAATTATACTCTTTTGTAGTATTTATACACATGTCTTATGCGGTTTTTGAATATCTGAATATCTGAATATCTGAGAGTAAAAATAATTTTATAATTCTTACCCATGCAATTTCCTTGGGAAACCAAGGCGAAGAGCAACAACGATCCAACAACGAACAATTTCATCGTGATGAGTATTTGGTACTGTGGAAGCTTTTTTCGAAAAGCAATAACTATAATTTTTTTGCGTTCCTTATATACTAGCAAAAGTAATCTGTGGCAATAAACCTTGTAGTTTTATTTGCGAAATGTTAAAATTCGTGAAAACAAAAATTTGAATTCGTATATAAATTTTCTTAAATTAGGTAAACTACAAACAATAGAGTTAATTTATAAATTTGCGTGTAACAGCACGTGGAACTTGAAATCTTCAATATTGTTTTTTTTAGTGTTTAATTTCGAATATGTACTTTCTTTGTAATAACTTGACTTTGAACTAAAACTTTTTAACTTCAATAAAGTCACAAGTTATTTTATTGCACGATGAATAGTTTATTTATTTTTTATTTTATTGATTAAGTCTCCGTCGTTACTTTTCGGAAATATTATTAAAATTAATTTATGATGTTATAGTACACTTATCTTTGTTATTATTGCAAATCGATCAAAACTGAAACCAATTTTCCCAGCTACATTTTGAACTAATTGGCGAAAAATGTTCTTTTTCGGTTACTTCGTAAATAGGTAGGTACTACAAAATATTGAAAAAAAATTACACAAATGTTTTATTCAAATTAAATCCTTTCTTAAATGGCAACAATTGGAAAGTAAGTATTGTTTATCTCAATGGTTTCAGTTGACCTGTTCCGGTTTAACTTTGGATTTTTCTTTTTTCCGTGGTTTATATTGGATTTTTCTAACTTTGGTAGCCTGCAGTGTCAATCTTGAAAATCTTTAGATCATTTCTTATTTTCTTGCTTCATGGTTTATCCATTTTTAACATATCTTTGCAATTTTATTTCTTAATCATGAGATTCTACATCAAAAACAAAGCAACAATTGTTGTTACAATATGCAGAAATTGAATTTGAGGGGGAGCTAAATCGTAACGACATTGTATTCTCAAAAATATGCTTCATGCAAGTTACTCATGTTTGATTGTTATTTTTTATTAAAAATTTAATCTGCTCAGCTTTCTTTAAAATGTAGTATGTACCTAAGGTATCTTTACTGAACTAGTTTGAACCCAAAAAAATTATAAAATTGGAGATCTTCCTTTTTGTACCGGGGTGTTCAATTGATGTATTTCTCCATTTATTACGTTAATGCTTAGAATAAAACTTAATCCCTTCTTATTGGGTTAGTTATTTCTAAAGTACAAAAGTAAATAAAAACTTTTGTAATATTTACGGTATTTATTTTCGACTCAAATTTCCATTGTTCTGTTGAAGGCACCGTACTACCGTAATTTTATTTTAATTTATAAATACTAGAAGTTATGTTGAAAGCTCAAAATAACATATATGATAATGTTTTCCTTTCCTTCCTTCACGCGTATATTTTTGTTTTTGTGTTTTGATTTTATCATTTGGTAAATAGCATATAATAAATAAAATACGAAATGAATAAGCCGATAAAATATGAGTATGTTGTTAGTTTTATTTTATTGATGAAAATTTTGAATTGATAAAAACTAATCAATCTTGTGGTATTTGCAAACTATAGTTCAAAGAATCCACTAGTATCTTATTTACTGTAATAATTTTTTTTCTGGGGAATATCGATTTTCAGTAGAATATTTTTAAGCATGTTTATGTCCGACTGAATAATAACGTTCACTTTATGGTACAGTTGTGCGGCCATAAAGTGCATCTTTATAGTATTAGTAAAATAAAGTAACTTTATTTTCAATACAGTCAAAATAAGTATTCATTTATTTAAATTTCCAAAATGCACTCTACTGCATATTGTTATAATTGCATAACCAATTTGGTGAACTCTCGATAATTCGTACTAAAACGATCGAGGTTCTGTATGAGTTATGAGAAGTAAATCTTATCGTGGGAAACTGAAGAAAAAAAACGACTGTTACTGAAACTTAAATTTTTAATAAAAAATAACAATCAAACATGAGTAACTTGCATGGAGTATATTTTTGAGAATACAAATACAAATACAAATTTAAGTTCTGGACATTGTAACAGCAATTGTTGCTTTGTTTTTGATGTAGAATCTCATGATTAAGAAATTAAATTGCAAAAATATGTTAAAAAGGGATACACTATGAAGCAAGAAAATAAGAAATGATCTAAAGATTTTCAAGATTGACACTGAAAGACTACCAAAGTTAGAAAAATCCAATATAAACCCATGGAAAAAAGAAAAATCCGAAGATAAACCGGTAGAGGTCAACTGAAATCATTGAGATGAACGATACTTACTTTCCAATTGTTGCCATTTAAGAAAGGATTTAATTTGAATAAAACATTTGTGTCATTTTTTTCAATATCTTCCTATTTACGAAGTAATCGAAAAAGAACATTTTTCGTCAATTAGTTCAAAATGTAGCTGGAAAAATTGGTTTCAGTTTTGATCTATTTGCAATAATAACAAAGATAAGTGTACTATCACATCATAAATTAATTTTAATAATATTTCCGAAAAGTAACCACGGAGACTTAATCAATAAAATAAAAAATAAATAAACTATTCATCGTGCAATAAAATAACTTGTGACTTTATTGAAGTTAAAAAGTTTTCATTCAAAATCAAGTTATTACAAAGAAAGTACATATTCGAAATTAAAAACTAAAAAAAATAATATTGAAGATGTCAAGTTCCACGTGCTGTTATGCGCAAATTTATAAAGTAACTCTATTGTTTATAGTTTACCTAATTTAAGAAAATTTATATGCGAATTCAATTTTTGTTTTCACGAATTTTTAATATTTCGCAAATGAAACTACAAGGTTTATTGCCATAGATTACTTTTGCTAGTATATAAAGAACGCAAAAAAATTATAGTTATCACTTGTGGTAAAAGCTTTCACAGTACCAAAAACTTATCACGATGAAGTTGTTCCTTGTTGGATCGTTGTTGCTCTTCGCCTTGGTTTCCCAAGGAAATTGCATGGGTAAGAATTATAAAATTATTTCTGTACCTTGGAAGAAAAAGGGCCAATGTCCATTTTGTTAGTTTTGTAAAACTGCCACGCAAACATTGGCAAACTCATTGTTCACTCTCTCCACTGGACTCTCAATTTTTTTTTAACTTGGAATGTGTTTATGGCATGACATTGTTTTTTTTTCTACTAATAGAATAGATCATTTCCAGTACATTGGTGATCTAAACTCCAAATCGTCAAAATTGGACATTGGCCCTTTTTCTTCCAAGGTACAGATTTTTACTCTCAGATATTCAGATATTCAGATATTCAAAAACCGCATAAGACATGTGTATAAATACTACAAATATTTTTTTAATATGTCATTTTTGTCAACCGTCAGTCGACTTTTTTTTTTTAAATAGCAACACATTTTTTTTTTATTTAGTTTTGAATAATAATGAGGTGTTTCAACTTGATTTTGTAAAATATTCTTGGAAAATAATTTTATTTTTTAAACAAAGTTTAAGTGCGCAAAATATAATATGTATGTGATAGTATTATTTGGGTGCAAATAATACAATCACAATTTTTGTATGTGTATCGGTGGAAATCACTTGTTGACTCGATAACGGACCTGATTTTGTGCGCTTTGATAAAAAGCGTCAATTAATTTAATCAAAATTCGTTTTTTAATTATTATTGAAGTGCAAGTTTGACAATATTGATTCCAATATTGTTGAATTATTAATAGTAAAGTGTCAGAGATCATGGGTCAATTTTAAGTACTATTATAAAATTTGTTTTTTTTGCAGCAGCTCAGGCATTGCAAGTTCGAGCTGATCCTCCTACTTTACCTGCTGCTGTACCTCTTGACATATCATCACTGATTGCTATTGTTTTTGGATTGCTCCTTATTTTACCTACTGGAGCACTGGGGCCCATACTGGCATTACTTGGTGGTGGTTTACCATCGTTACCTGGCTTACCTGGCTTACCCGGCTTACCTGGCTTACCTGGCTTACCTGGCTTACCAGGCTTACCAGGCTTACCTACGTTGCCTGGCTTACCGACAGGAACTACTGTCCCTTCGTTACCAGCTACACCGTCATTACCTTCGTTGCCTAACTTATCTTTCTTAACTTCTTTACCACTAATTGGAGCACTGATCGTGTTTCTACTTGGACTCTTGGGTGGCCTACCAACGCTTCCTACTACTGTCCCTACTGTACCTCCAGTACCTGCATAGTTAACAACAAAAACTGTATAGTTAACTAAATGAACGAATAAAATAAATTCATTGAAGTTTTGTTTTTAAATCATTATGGAGCCGTCAAAAATTAATAAACCAAAAGTACATAGAATATCAAAACTAAGAACATTGTGTCAGTATACTAATTTACCTTTTACTTAATAATCCAATAATAAGTAAAATGGTATATTGTATAACCAGTCCTGTAAGTTGGATATTTTACGATACGTATTATATTTAAATACAGGGTGAGGCAAGTTTTATACCCACCCATTTTAAGCGTATTAAATATTAACAAAAAATAATCCAATTTACACACAACACCAAATCGATGGCATACTTGATGAGTAATAACGGTTTTGATATAATTTCATTTGGCGCTGTCAAATAAAAAAATAAACGTTTTTTTACCATTCACGTGTCAGAGATGCTTAATGAAATCAATTCGTAAAATTTTCGCGACAAAAAAATGATTGAATTTTGAATTATAGCCATTTTTATTAGCGTTTAACTTCTAGAGCTAGTAGGTAAATGTGCCTAACAATGACAATGTCCCTCCAGAAGTGCCGGTAAGTGGAACGGTAGGTATTAGAATCAGGACTGCAACTAGGAAAAGTGTAACATTAATCTTCAAACCACCGACAACAAAATAAGCAGCTAAACAGCAGTAATTAGCATTTGAGAAATACACGGTGACTCATTTTGCATGAACTAAGATTACTTAATCCTCAAATTATAGGTAACACATTACTTATTATGTGATTTTTTTATTGTCTACTTTGTAAACAGAATGTAAAATGGGTATTGAAGATTGTTTCATGTAAATAATAAAATACTTGTACCAATTTATATTTAATCAAATGTTACACCTAACAGTAAACTTACTCATCAAGTATTGACTAATTACAGTTTCTAATAAATATTAATCAACACAAAACTTTTAATCAAATTGTCATGCTATTTAAAAAATGGTCAATGTATTACAATTAAACAACAGTACTAAATAGAATCACAGAATTACAATATCATCACATAAAATAATATATCAATTTGTTGCTAATTTTCGCTTTAAAGTATAATATCCAACTATCCGCAAGAAAATAATATTACCAATCAAGGTCAAAACATTCCTTAAGTAAGAATCTTCATCCATTCCAATTTCTTTCAATAATATTTCCGGTATCTTATAATGACAATATACAGCATCTTCGGGACAAATCAGTGGACTTCGTCCATTTCCATATATTGCTTGCATTAAAGCTTCGAATGTGTATCTGGCGTATGATAGGAACGATACGATGTACATTGGTTTGGACATGTGTGTTAAAAAAATCACAAATCCTGCAAATAATACTTTTGTGCAAACAATGATGGCTCCTAGAAAAGTCCCATTCTGAAAGGTTTACAATTAAAACGGTAGAATATATAAACAGTCAGTCATCTTACCACTGAATCAACAGTCGTTCCCAAAACAAGCCCCATACTTTCCGCAACAATTGTCAATAAAACTAACGGAATTATGAACATAAAATATCTGGTCCATTCCAACGGTTGTCCAGACATAAAATAGGAAATCGAAGTGTAAGCACATGAAAACAATATCTGAAAATTGGAGTATACAATCGGTAATGACAATAATAATAGTAAATCTTACTTGTATAGGAATGTTTGCTACCATATTTGCGATATAATACGTTTTTAATCCATACCAATTGTTAAATTTTTCTTTTCTTAATACTGGCAATTCAGAGGGAACTAAAAAATTTCATTATTTTTGGACTTTGTTATAATAAATTGTGCTAGTTATACTTACATCTAAGTACAGCAGGCATCATTGACGTGTAACATAAGTAAACCACACTTATAATAAAGTAACCCATATTTACAAACGTTTTTGATGCGTCATTTCCAGCATTCAAATAAGTTAAACCCAATAGTAAGCCGACCACTATGTGAAGGGCGAGTTTTAAATGAGTTATAGTCTGAAACAACTTTGCAAATTAATAAATTAGAACTAGTAGATAAACATAATGTAAACATAAAATGTAAAGCAAGTAATATCGATAGCATCTGCATATTACACACGAAAGAAACCGGTAGTAACACACGCTCATACAGGTTCTTGTTCTAGTTTATGGTTTCTGCAATATATAGTGTCATCGTGCGTGCAAGTACAACATTGTATCCCACGCCTTTATTCAACGCTTATTAATTAAAATCGAAATTTGGTTTGAAAGATTATTTTACTTTTACGGTTGAGAATTGTTTGAACGGTGCAACGAAAAATTTTCCCTAACCAAGCTTAGCTTTTAACTACAACTAAATAGAGAGACGTATTTTTTCATTGTCGTATTACGACATTTTGGCTGGGAAGCTCGAGCGCATGCGTACGCCGTAGAAATGTAAAAATAAAGCATTACAATGAAAAATACGTCTTGCTATTAACTATTTAATGTTTGCTCGTGTTTATAAAGTTTTCATTGCCAAAGCGGCATTCCTCTCTAATCTTAATTCACACATAAGGTAAACTCATGTTTAATTTTAAACCATTGTTCCTATTTTGATAAAAAGTAAAGCAAAAAATATTTACACTAATCATGTAATCAACATGTTTACATTAAAAAAGAATCTATAAAACTGACAAATTCCTTTTATAATGGTTTGTCCATAATTTATATAGTACTGCAGAGTTCGCCAGTCTAGTAACATAATTTATCAAGTTCGATGTGCTATTTCTGTTATTCATATAAACACCGGTAGAAATGTTTTTACATAGTATGAATAATGCAAGAATAATATGTGTATAGTCACATTGCGCAGTTAATACGTACCCAGTCTCTATACAATTGTAATAATGATCTATTTAATAAAATCCAAAATTTCACCCATTCCGAAGGAGGATTAACCAACACCGTAGCCTTATCTATATCTGAATTGTTTTCATAATTTACACGTTTTTCCTGTTCTATCTCGACTGTAAATTAAATGGTTAATTTTTTTAAATTGGAAGTTAATGAACATTTACGTTTAGGTAGTGGTAGAAGGTTTCGCCATCGAGATTCCACTGCAGCTTCTGCTAATTGTACAGTGTGGTTACCATAATCACCATTAGCTACTTCTAACACTGAAATCATAGTACAAGCCACTTCATTATTGAATAAATTTTCCAACAATAAGTTAAATACCTTATGCAACGTAAATTAACTGATAAAAAAACAACCAACGAGCATCCCATGAAAATTCATTACAGGAGAAAAGGACATTTACATCGTCTCTTATAACCTCGTAATTATGAGACCGCATATATTTTAAAATTACTTGGTAATAAAAGACGAGGTTAATGATAATAACATATTTTACAAAAACTTTACATTTCAGTAGCAAAATGCCAGCAAAAGTGAAATCAAACAAAAAGCGATAATTTTTATGCTGTTTACTATGATAAATGATTGGTATATCGGGCAGGTAAGACAACTTTGAGAACGAGATAACACTGAACTTGACTTTCAACAATTCAATAAAATGGACAAATTTATGTGGCCCCAAAAGGTTGGCAAATCTACAGTCGAAAAGTGTTTCATATTTGTCCACTTAATTTTCATGGTGCAGCTCAATTTGTTGCCAAAAGGCACAATTTATCTGCTATAACAACAACGTATAAATTATTTAAAGTTTTAACTAAGAATTAACGATTATTTTGTACATTTCTGTAATAATGTTTATTTTATTTACAAATCTTATTTACAACCTTTTTTTCATCGCAACTTTGATCTCATATAGTTTCTTTTGTGTTTAAAGCTAGAGAGATAAAAATGATTTTTTGTTGCATTGTGAACCATCAAATGTTTATGTTATAAGAAATATAAATTTTGTATCTTAATACAACACGAGACGAAAAAAAACAAAGAATTAAAAAATAAATTCTACAACAACCTTTTGGTATACAAAGCTAATATGTATGTACATACAATAATATGCTTTAGTCAACGTACATACTGTCTAAATATAGAGTGTCTACCTCTGTTCCCAGTTTCATCAAATTACCTCGATCGTCTCTTATTACATGGTTCTCCCCTACAGTGTTTTTTTACCAGTGAACTATAGGGATTTACACGGTATAAAATTGATCTCGTATTTATGGTTTTTATCCTGACAATTAACCTTGAAAATGTATAATATTGATAAATAAAAATTTAATCACAGACACCAATCACAAGTTCAAGAGAAATCTTATCGCGGCAAGATTTGCATGGTGCTTTTCTTTCCGTTCCAAGTATTATTTATCTTTAGTAACCTTCGATATTTAAAAGATAATTACAATTTACAATTTCGACAAATGTACAAATGTTGCATTTCAGGAGCTTCAACGTTAAAATTTGACGGTTTTCTAATTATTCGATTAATTCTCCAACCGAAGATCATTTGCACTCAACTCTTGTCTCGGAAGATTATTATTTTTTTATTCGTATTGTTTGCTATCTACAAGGCAATTAATATGAAACTCAATTAATGATTTGTTTAATTACCCAGTAACCAATGCTCGTGCAAAATAAAAATCTCACCGTGAAGAGTTGCGCATTTGACTTTTGCATACTTCTGGTTTACTTCATTTTTAACGATAGTTTTTTAAGTGCAACAAACATTAGAAATAATTTTAAATTAAATAAAATGGCTCAAAAATTTTGTATCTTTTTAAATGTCTTTAATGGTTTCAAAAATGCACTGCATGACTGATTAGTTTGATGTATTGCTCTCGTGTAACAGTGTTTCAGAGTATCATCAAGTCAAGTCCTTACCGAAAGATTAGAGAAAAATTGTGCTTACAAAAATCGGCAGGATTGTGATATTGCGGGCAGATGAATCCTGCAGATGATAAATACGAAACGGTATTGGCGTTGTCGCCTTGATAAATGCACTGTCCATCAGCCAAAACGTAAACATGGTCAAACATTTTAAAAATAGTAGCACTAGGTTGGTGAATTGTACAAATTATTGTTCGGCCTCCTCTCGCTAGGGCTTTCAACATAGTTATACACTGCAAGGATGATGAGCTATCCAAGCCACTGTTTAACAGAGAAATTAAAATCTTCCTTTATAATGAAGAATTAAACACGTACGTGGTTGGTTCGTCCAAAAACATCACAGGTGGATTGTTAAGTAATTCTAGCGCAATCGACAACCTTTTTTTCTGACCTCCTGATATTCTGCAACAAGGCGTTTTTTTGCATGTTGTTAAATTCAACGTTTCTAATACATCATCAATCTGAAAAATTATAACAAAATTATAACAAAATTAAAAAACTTCCGAAACACAATTTGCTGAAATAATTATCAGCAACCAATATAGGTGAGAATAAATTAAAAATAATTCGACAGATTTTCGAGTGCCCGTAAGTCTGAGGAAGAGGCTGGATAATTGAGCCGGTGACAGGAAAAGTGGTATAAGTCAAAAATTGTCGATTTTGAGTTATAGCGCATTTTCAATTCTTTAAGTTGAAAACTATTAACTGACCAAGTGATTTAAATGTAGTTCAGCTATTTTTCAAAAGAGAACATCGTCGATGCAGAGTCAAAACCTCGTAATTTATGAAAAACTGAAACCCAAAACTAAACTTTTCTCAAAAAAAAAAGACTTATACCACTTTTCCTCTCATTGGCTCAACTATCTGCACTTAGTCGAACCATCTAGTAACATTTAACTATGTAATAAGAAAAGATATCAAGCTATAATTTCAAAGAAAATCAAGTTGTACAAGTAAAACTGTACAGTGCTGACATAGTACAAGTTAGACAGTACAAAGTTCACCAAAACGAGCAAATATTCAACTTTGTACGAAAGTGCTTTGCAATGTCGACTTTGTACAAAAATAGCTTCGCAATGTTGACATTGTACAATTTCAGACTTGGTACATATACTTTAACAAAATTAACATAGTTGCTAACTTAATATGATTAGCACCCAGGTTGGTTAAGGAATTCGACGGTATTATATTAGATTTGGTTACAAAACGGTCTTTCGTTTTTACAATAATTTTCCAATACGACAATATCACATATATAAAACAACGTGTATAAAATTATCCCAGCTTTACAGACAAAGTGGGATATTTTTCGTCATATATGGCAACCTGAGTCTGAAGGGGTTAAGAACATTAAGCCGGCGCTAGACGTGCGATGTTTGCTATATACCGAATATTCGTCATTCGTCTAAGTGTTTGGCTTGGTGTTCGCTGAATGCCTAGCACTGTGAAACAGACATGCGCACCTTGTCAAATATTCGCCAAACAAGGAACATTTACAATTACTTGCTCTATACCATATGGCTACTACAGCTGTGATGGATACTGAAGTTCAAAGAAAATTGGCTGTGCTTGTAGTATTAAGTTGTGACTATTTAATCGCAAATGAAAAAGAAAAAAGAAGAAATATAAGATGGTGGATGTTACCTGTTAACAAAAACAAAAAAAATTTTGACTACTCATTTTTTTGCCATTTCAATATTTATCTACGTCAGTTTGAATGTGGTTTTGCCAAAACTCAAATGGTTAATTATTTATTTATTTATTCACTTACTATCACTTGTTGGTGCACTTGTGACTAACATTGCTATTTGGTAAACACCGAATGTGTGGAACAAGAACGAATCATGCGCAATGCCAGTGTTCGTCTACTTTGATGTGACATAAAAGACCGACAAACTAAGGGAATAGCAAGCACGTGCATATTTTTTTCAGATTTAAATGCAAACGTTGATAATTTTAAATAATTATTTTGTCAACTGACCGACGTTTACCAAGATATTAAAGCTACAGTGATAATTTTCGGCAATTATCACAAGAGCTACGTAACTAATGTACCAATACGTTGTTGATTATGTACATCTATAAAAAAAAACTTACTTTAACAAAATAGGAATTTTTTTTTATTATACTACTATCAAACTATACTAACAATCAAACAGGTTTTAAATTTGTTCTTGGACTTTTGTAATATTTCTGATAAAGATGAATTATCTTATCAGTTCTGGAAAGGCCAAATTCAAATCCAAGACTGGAAAAATCACCAGATATATATTCAAGAGGGCAAATGCAAAGAGTTCAATAAATTGATTTGTACAATTTTTCTGGATATTCTGTTTCCTTTTTTCTATTTGAAAATAAAGTTTTTTTATTTTTATTGTAATGTAATCAAATTTATTTTCGGTACGAGAGACAAACAGGGAGACATTGTTTTAATATCAAAATTCAAGGAAATAATTCCCCTTCCACTAGATTTTCCAATGTTGTCAAATGCATTCCACCTGCTTTGAAACGGAGCGTCTAAATTCTGCAATTTTGTTCATGAAACGTTTATTACATTTTACAAGCCTAAATTAATTTACGACGGTCGTAAAATCTCCAATTGCCGATAGTTTTATGAGTTCGAGCATAACTTATTACTGCTATTAAATCGTAATAATAGCCCATTATAATCAATTGCTGCCTAATCTTTGATTCTTGTTAAGTATTAGGCCGCTTTCAGACGTCACGGTTTTTTCTTATCGCCGGGTCCGGTCCGGGGACGTGAATTTCAGTAGGCCATTGATTCTTATGAGCGCTTTCACACATTACGTACACGGCACCGAAACCGTCACGGGGACGGAAAACAGCTACGTCTCCCCACTGGTCAACATGGTGACGGAATTCGCAGTTGAGTTAAATGTATGCTTTCACACATCACGTCTCTACCGTTCCGTTGATGAAAATTTAATTGCTTATGTTTTGCCACATTACTCGACATTAGTGTCGATAACAAGCAAAAAATAATAAATGCAGAGCAATTTGAACATCGAAGCAAGTAAACAATCTAATTTGACTTAAAAAGACAAATTTAAACCATAAAAATTTCTTATTTTTAACATAATATAGTTGCATTTTTGTCCCCGTATTTTTTTGTCAATAGATTGAACATATTTTATCTATAAATGTACATATTGTAAAGTGGCTGTGTTGCTTGACAATCTGTTCATTATCTCCATTATAATTATGAAACTTAAATGAAAACTTATCTGGTGTGCGTATTCATAAGGACAAACAAGTTAGTTTTAATTGCGATAATATAAAAACCGATTGTTTACTCAATGTATTATTATCACTGATTACCTGGCATTTGTTTGTAAATAAAGTATTTATAAATGCCACATAAATCATATTCCACGATACTATACGATAAACTTGCACATATTGCACCTTGGCTGCAAGCAGGGCCGGATTTAGACTTGATAAGGCCCTAAGCTATTTGAGATATGGGGCCTTTATGGGGCCCTTTATAAGTCCAGATATTATATGTCAGTGCCAAATATGAAGTGGGGGCCCTAAACAATTTTGTGCCAAATTATAAATTTTAACAGAAGAAAATTCTGAATTTTGACAAGAAATTCAATTTACTCTAAAGTTGTTATTTTGAGTTGTGCCACTCTTGCAGCCGAGGTGCGATATAATCCATACAATCCATCAAACTTCAACAATCCTGTTATCATTTTAAATTTACACAATTTATACATTTACACAAATCATCTGGAAATATCCAATTTCTTCAGAACAACAAAAAAGAAATAAATTGCCCCAAGACGATGATTTTACTGTTGCTAATGAATTATTACTTTATTTAATTAACCGACAGTCCACAAGAATAACTTTGCTTACAGTAAATGAAAGTAACTAATTATGCAATAAATCTAAAACGGTTTTACACTTGAAAATATTGATATTTTTTTAATTTTTTTTCAATTTGTATCTTTTTTTAATACTCACCACTAGTTGTTTTGCCTTATCCGACAAATTTTGTCCTAATTTTAGATTTGCCGCCATCGACATGATTTCGTCGACTGTGAAAAGTGGAAATAAATTGTCATCTTGTAAAATATAGCAGGACTCCTTCTTATATTGTCCAGATCCTTGTCGATTGTGCGTACTTCCACTGCTTCTAATAGCTCCTTGCATTCCGGTGTTTCTGCAATTAATTTCTAACATCACTTAACACGTTCGCATTAATTCAAGTTGCATAATAAAACAAGAGAAATTTATAGCGCTTTCAAAGATTGTGCTAAAATCATCCGTTTGATTTGCATCATAATTATTATTATTAGGAAAACTAATGGTCAGTCAAGATTTAAATAGACAACGACCTTAGCATAAATTCTGTAGGAATAATAGTTTTCGGTGCAAGAATAAAACGTTTTGATCTCGTAGTAATTCCATGCTTATTATTAGAGGATGTGGAGTCACAGCATTGTATCAGAAGGTAAAGGAATTTTGTTTGTAGCTGATGTGGGTGCAAAAAAATCATTTAGATAACAAGTCTGTCTAGCTTTGTGCAGCGATTATGCAACGAGGATCTATTAAATTTAATTATAGAAAAACGTGTTTACTTAATTGATATTCAAGAAATTGCAGCAAATGACGTAAAGGTCGTTTACTGTTTCCGGTACTTATAATTTGTTTACAAATATTACTTGTATATTTTTATCCATTAATTTTACGCTGCAACCAAGCGAGAAAAAAGCAAAAAAAGGTAAAATTAAAAATAACAACACTACTGTAAATTATATTTTTAATATTTTCGGTAAAAACGACTTTCACAAGCTATCGCTTTAAATAATGATCGAATTAAAATTAACACTAATCAGAGAGTAGCCTTCAAAGGTATCGCGGAAAGTCTCCATGACCAAAAACTGGAGTGGCACTCCTATGAAGACAAGCAAACGCATCATATAAAACCAAAAAAAAAAACCCAAATGTGCAAACTGTTTCTTAAAACATCCAGGAAATTACAGAGGCTGTAAAGTAGCGAAAGTACTCCAGGTGAGAAGAGGTAAAATCACCCAAGGAAAATCAATAGAAGGTAATCAGGTAAAGCAACCAAAAACATACTCTCAACCTGGCGATGGAAGAAGTTATACCCAAATTGCAGCCCTTCAGACAAGGCCGCAAACAACGGTGCAGGTCCAAGAAAAATTGCTGACATTGATAGCTAGGATGGATTCCTTTTCGGAAAGGCTACAGAAACTAGAAAGTAACATACCGACAATTTCTAATACTTAAAATGGCAAAAAAATCTATTAGAATAGCTATTTTGAGCGCCAATATTAAACAGCTCGCTTCGCTCACGCGTTAAAATAGACATACATATCTTGATGAAATAACTATTTTCTCAAAAATAAAAATGAAGATACTTTTTGCTTAATTTTTAGATTACCCTGGATACTTTGTGAGAAGTTTAACTACTATTTCTGATTTTCCAACGCATGCAAAACAATAAGAAAGTAACGAATTAACGAGTTATTAAATTTAGTTGTGTATAGTGTGAAATTAGTGACTATTGTATGCCACACCCCTTTTGTATTCGCTCTCCTTTATTGTTTTCGAAAAATTCGTTAAAAACTGTAACACTAGAAATCCTTAAGATAATGAATAAAGATTTTAATGAATATCCACTTAGATATATACAAAAGAAATTTATCTATAAGATAACAAATAACTGTAATTATGGATATTCAAGTTTGTGACCAATGACTAATATCTGAAGACGACTTTCTCGGATCATCTTGTAAACGGAATTGTGTATGATAATTTCCATAAGTATCAAATATGAACAAATTTAACTTAAAAATTCGCTAAGTCGCGTTTTTATTTTCTTTTACTTAAAATTCTGTGAATTTTGTTCAACATTTTGGGATCACCGTTCGAAACAGTTTTCTTTAATTATAGAAACTAAAACAACAACTTTAACTTTAACTTTAATTATTAATTCCTATTCTGATGTAAAACGGTACCATGTAAAAAATAGAGCAAATTATTAAACCAGAATCGTAATATTGAAACGTGTTATGGCAAAATTATCGACCTTAAAAATAATAATCAGTTTTGATAACATTTTTATTGTTTTGTTACTGGATAATATCATGCAAATATCACGTTCTTTTTCTGTGTCCTTCAATTTTGATTCCGGATGCATTCACACTAATTGTCAATTATAACATTCCAATGTAATAATTTTATGATTATTTATAAGCAAACAGAAAAATGCTCAATTAAATCTTTCTATGTGTGTGTATGTGCGTGCGTAGTTTGAATAATATTGATTTCTAACATTAAAGTTGCTTATCCGAACGAGTTTTTGCCGGCGTTCGGTTCTCTCCAATAATTTAGCGTAACAAGTATTATGGAATACCATATTTAATATTATTAAATTGGGTACAATTATTTATATAAAATCATATTTTATTTCAATTATTATTTTCCATAAAATAAGATTTTTATGTTATCAATAATTCGTGACAACAAAATAAGTAAATTATCGAAACTAAAATCATTTGCAAAAGATCTCAAAAATAAATAGTTTCCACTCGTTTAAGGTAAACGTTATGGCAGTCAATAAGGCCCCAACAAACACCACTTAGTGCCTTTGTTGGGGCAATATATCTTGTTGACACATTACCCTTGAGCTATGAAAAAATGCGTGCTCTGCACAACGAGCTCAAGAGTCAGCAATAAGCGTTATGAGTGATGCCAGTTCCATCAATATTTTCTCAAAAATCAAGGACAGGCAGAGAATACCAATAGTTGTCATAAAATAAAATTTAGCATAATCTATAACTTTTCCTTAGATCGATATTTTTATTCGTTAGTTTAGGGCCCTATTTACAAAGCAATTTTCTTCATTAGTAAGCTTAGATTAGGGTTTAGAATTGTGCGATTTGGCATCAAATTTCGCGCATAGAAGTTGATTATGATTTTAATAAAAAATCGTGGTTGACGGGTGAGATATTTGAGGAGTGGCTTTTAAACATCGACCGAATGATGAAGCATCAAAATCAAAGAATTACCATGTCGATATTTACCCTGCACATCCTCGAGATGTAATAAAAACAGTACAAAACATAGAACTTATATTTCCCGCCAAATATGATCGCAAGATTACGGAAGAGAATTTTGCTAAAAATAATTAAGTGAATATCAAAAGCCTGGGCGCAAGATGCGACTCCATCAACCATCGAAAAATGTTTTGGAAAGGCAGGGTTTACGGAAATATTTCACGAAGACTGGACCAATGATGATAACCTGTGTTTTATCAGCATTACGAAAACATTGGGACTCCCAATCCCATTAATAAAGACATTATTGACAGTGTGATACTACAAATCTGCAAATGATAACGCTGAAAACGAAAGTCATGCAGTAATTACTACTGAAATTGAGATAATCAGTGCATTTGACGTCATAAGGCGAAATTTTTCGCAATCTGAATAAATGCGCAAGGCTTTACGAAAACGAAACTTTATTTAAATGTACTACACAATCTAAAACTACCTCGTTTTAGCTTTTATTATTCGACCATTAACTGTATATGAATATAGATGATTTATTTCCAAAAATTTTGTTTTTACGCAATAAATAATGAGACAAAAATCGTTGGGGTCCCCATGACCCCATCATACCGGTTACGGGTTAAGACATTATTAAGGCGATTATTAATAGAATCAATCCGAATTTCGGTTTGTGGTCTTTTTCAATTTTCCAGAACGTGTTCTGAGCAGTTTTAAAACATCAACTACCCGAATTTCTGGTTGTGGTCGTTTTCGTTTTACCAGAATTAGTTCTGAGTGCTTTATTAGCTCAGTGGCCGTTTTCGCTCTTTGCGTCTAACATTCACATTAACATTAATTGCCGATTGCAATATAGAACTGAAAATAAACAGAAAGATTATAACTTTTTTGGATTCAAACTGCCGAAAGAACTAAAATATGCTTAAATGTTCGAACTTTTAATTTATGTATTTGTTTATATCAAGGACAGACTTTAAAAAAATGATCATGCTTTATTTATTTTTTGGCGGATATTTAGTTAAATAGGGTAAGTTTAAAGTTTTGTAGTACATCACATAATTTTATTAATATTATAATTATTCACAAAAATGCTGTTCTGGCCTTGACATTTGTTTAAATTATTTTTAAGTGAAGTTATATAATTAAGACACCCAACGAATTAATGCGCTCATGTGATATACAGTGAGCGCCAGCCAAATGGAACAAATTAATTATCTCAATTATTGGGTATATTGAGAAAAAATCCCGAAACACGTCAATTTTAGTCTATCACATGATATCCTGTAAAATGAAACCCCCTTCGAGCGACAGTTGCAACCTCCAAATTTTTAAATAGGATGTGGGGCTTATGATATCTCATTTGAAAGGTCTCTTCATTCTCTATTCAGAAATGCCAGGGTTTAAAAATTTATTGTAAAAATGAAGAGTAAAAAAAAATTAATCTGTTTAACGAAATTCGCTACAACACATTAAAAAATCAAACTAATAGCGTTTCGTTTTTCATATTGAGAAGGCAAGCAAACATAATTGAAATGTTTAGAAAGTGATATAAAAACTTATCAACATTTTTCGTCAAGTGTTAGTTTAATTTAAAGCGCCGATTGATATGTTTTTTATTATTTATTTATTATTTTATTATTACTAAGACCGAAACGCTATTAATTTTTAATTTTTTAGCGAATTTCGTTAAACAGATTAATTTTTTTTCGCCCTTCATTTTCCCAATAAATTTTTAAACCATGTTTTTTCAATATGCACAATAATTGAGATAATGAATTTATTCCAGTTGGCTGGCGCTCCCTGTATATACATATATAAATTTCTATAATCAGTTGCATGACTTTTTGTATCGATATGTTAATAAAGTTGTTTACGCATGTTAAATTATCTCCATAGACAAGGTCAATTTTAAAATTTAAAAGTTTCTACGTCCTGAAAAAAAGCAAATTGCGGTTTATATCCAAAAAAATGCTTGAAAAAAAAAACGGAGCAATTAGTATTACGTAAGTAATAATTTTGATAAATTTAGTTCCGCTTAATAAAAACTTTATTGAATACAAAAAGTGCGATTAAAGTTAATTCTGAGATGAAATAATCATTCACTTACTTAAATCCAGTCAAAATATTCAAAAGTGAAGTTTTTCCAGCACCGGATGGTCCCAAGATCGCCGTCAATTCTCCAGATTTAAATTTTCCACAAACACCTTTCAAAATTTGTTTTTTTCCTGTAAACAACGTTAAATGTTAGCGTTAATTTTAATGTTACCATAATGCTAATTAAAGGTTAATTACTCACTGTATTAATTTAGACATACTTAAAGGGGCTTAAAAATAACACCGACATATATTTCGGGAACCGATTCTTTAGTAGTGCATGATTTTAAGAAAAAAGTTCGCATAAGTGTCGACCCGTAAACGTTTTGTGACAGAATCACGGCTCTCTGAATTTATACTTATTCGATCAATGTTTTTTTTTTTTGAAAACTTCGACAATTGGTGAATTATGGTTTTGAAATTATTCTTTCATACATTTAATTTCAAAAACAAAATAACAGAACAAATGTTTGCCTCATTAGTGATACTTGCATAAAGATACTATTAATTTGTCTTAAATTAGTTTATGTTATCATTAATGACAGCAAAAATATCGAAACCTTTTGTGTTTATTTGAACTTAACGTGAGTAATATTGGAGTGTTTTATAAGGAATTGTTGGTTAGTTAAAGTCTTAATTTGTTCTGTAATTTGTAACAAATATTATTCTTGCCTTGTCACCGTCTAATTACTCAATTTGGTCACTAACGAACAACCTTAAGACCGGCCATTACACTAAAGTGAATAATAGATGTCACCACGGTTCAAATGCATACCCCTCGTATAATGTAAATTACACTCGTTTTATCAAACATATCGTTTATAAAGAAATATTATTAGTAAATTAATGCGTCAAACTTGGTCAGAATGGTATTCATATTATAATTCATTGGCCGTGTAGTAGTTTATTTGATGTTTTAACACAACCAAAAACCAGTTATATGTTATCTTCAAATTCAATGATAGAGGTGTTAGGTCATAGAAAAAATTGCCGCCAACGGAGTTTACTCAATATTCCAGTTCAATTCCTAATATTTTCGATTCGAAGTACATTTTTCGATTCAAGTTTACAGTTCCGTGAAAACATGGCCGACGCATTAGCTGAGAAAGTTTGGATACCATCCACCAGAGGGTACGATTATAAATTTACTAGCAGTTCGACGTCTTTCCCGGATATTTAACCCTAGAGTAGGCGCGTGAATTTACATATGTAATCCAGTGTTCTTATTTTCATCAGTAATATCACAAGAGAGTGAGAATAAATTGAAAATAATTTGACAGATTTTCGAGAACTTGTTGCCAGAGAATAGATACGAGAGCCCGTAGGGCTCGAGAATGGCAACAAGTTAGAGAAAATACTGTAAAATTATTTCCTAATTAATTCGCACTCTCAAGTGGTATTCAAAAGGTTATTTTATAATGTTTAAATAAAAAATACAGCTTTTTAATATTATTTCTTTTAATTGAACAGTTTCTCATTATAAACTTAGCAAAATGCGTTGTCAGTTCTTAAAATAAAAAAATGTGGGAATTGTGAATTTTTTTAAAAAACACTGAAATTTCCGGATTTTCCGGGTTCTCTCCGGTTCTAATTATTGGATCGGGACATTCGACCTCTCATTCTCTTCGTAATTTAATTCTCTACAATTCGTCTATTGACAACATTAAGATTGCTTCATTACTTTCCATTTTACAAGCAAAACACTAAAACAAAAACGATTTTTTCTTCTAAATTGTTCATAGCAAATTAAAAATTATGGTCCTCGAGTCTAAAATTATGCCAAATTGATCTACTAACTGTCCTTTATGTAATCGCACAGTCGGTTTCTGGGTAGTATTTATGGCATGAAAAAATGCTTTATTGCTTGGCCTACTAGTAATGCCACTAGAGGTTAAATTTTTTCCGGAATTTTTTTCGAAGGTATGAATATTTTGAAAATTATTCCGAGCCCCAGGCGAGGGATAATTTTCTTAAAATATTCATATCCGAGAAAAAATTTTCGGATTTTAATTTAACGTCCAGTGGTATTCGGTAAGAAAATTTTGCACCTTTTTGCAATTTAATTTATATATTGACATATTATCTATAAACGTCACTCAACGCCATAAATAATATGATGAATCTTATTTCGTTGAACGATATTTGAAACATCTGGCATACAACTTTCGCAGGTAGGTAAGTTCGAATGCATTTATTTATGGGAGGTAATAAAGTACTTAAATCATGAAGCTTCTGGGAAAACTGTGTTTTGCATAATCGGTTGATACAAAAAAAATTTAGTCAAAGCAATGGTAAATCAGAAAGACTTTCTTCTCGCGGCTGCAGGATATGTAATTTTAAGTGGTGCACAGAAAAAAGAAAAGAAAAGATTTTGGATTTGCCCATTATTAAGGTCTCGAAAGCGATACAGTGGTAATGGGCAGCGACATTATCAACGATTTAAAAGCCGACGACATTGTTACGTTTTGTAATTAACCCTTTGAGTGCCAAAGTGATTTTTAGAGAATTAGCTAAAATTGCCAATTCCAAAAACAATAAACAAGAATCGATAAGTATGAAAGAGAGATCGATCGTATTAGTTAGTGTGGAAGCAAAAACGCGATCGCGCTCCTGGCATTTTCGGACTGTATTGACGAGCGCGATTGCGCTCCTTGTCACTCAAAGGGTTAATGATGAATTGCGGTGTGACGGAAATTTTAAAAATTTTGCCAGAATACCAAGCGCCGGTTTTGAATTTTTAATCAACGAAGTGGGACAAAATATGTAAAACGATTTTCAAACTAAACTGTCAAATATGTAGTTCCTAAAGACGCAGTTAAAAGCTTTTAAAATAAGAAATTTATAACCATCATAAAATTTGTCACAGCACAAAAGAATTAGAAAATTTGCGATATTCAAGGCTGGAGCCCGTCGCTCTAGGGACGATTTGTACGTCAATTCTGGTTGCTAGGGACCACTGACCTGCTTAAACAATGACAATTTTAAAATTTTCCTGTTCAATTTTCTTAAATTTCAGCCTTTTATAATGTTGAGCTTGTGTTTGTTTTTTAATCCTTTAAAGACGTATGTCGCCCATACGCGTCACACTAGAAAAGAAGCAGTTTTCCCGAATGTCGCACATTCGCGACACAAATCTAACTACATCCCATGGGATCTGTAACCGAAAATAAATTCCGTCCTTAAAGGGTTAAAATGTTTAATTTGTGTGTCTAAATTGGTGTCTTCTTATGGTATTACTAGCGATTATTCTTTTTTGATTAGAGGAATACATTTTTTTCTAAAAAAAATTCAACCATTCAAATTTAATTCAATTTTATGTGTAATTCAGTTCAATGGGTATTTGGATTTGTTCTACGAGTAACGTCACTGTGCAACAAGGACGCAAATACCCCGTCTCCCATCCCAGAAATTCTAAAAATAGATTTGATGTTTCTTTTGATATTGTCGGGCCATCTATGAAGCAGAAAAATTATTACACTTTCTTAGCTTAGAAACATTTGGACTGTGGAATAAAATTGTCAAACCCCCACCATTTTTGGGCCGCCCTTAAGAGGGAATTCTCAGTTCGAATAAACAAAGATTTGGAAGAGGCGTGCCGTTTATTCTAAAGATTTTTATTCAAAGACATACGTTTTGGAAGTGTATGCAGACGCCGCAGGCGCTGAGAAAAGATGAAAGATAGATATTACATTGTACCATTTAAGTAATCTAATTTATGGTTGCTCCTCGTGCGTTATTGGTTCAAGGAATTGTAAATATATGTCTCGGACGATAACCTTGAATTTACACAAATAATTTCTTAGAATTTTAATATAAATATTTTTAGCCGTGAAAACAGCTGATTTGTAATGAATGGGCGAAGAAACTGCGGTAATTAACACAAAAAATAAATAATGGAAGCTCCTTTAGCAGGAACTTGTCGATTGTTAAAATAATGTCACTAAGGGGGAATTCTCACTCCGGACAATCTGTTTTGCGAAGTTTTAATCTTATAGTACGAATACGATGGTTGGTATTTGTAGGTACAGGTAACCCCCGCTCAACGCGAAGGATACGTTCTGGACCTGATAGCGTTAAGCGAAGTTTCTTATCACATCAATTGGCATTTTTTTCAATTTCATAAAATACAGAATAAATACGTATATAAATTGTGGCATTGAGAAAAACATTTGGGCCAATACAGTTCTGATTATACCATTAAGATTATCTTGAAGGACCGGTCGGTCTATACAGAAATAGCAGTGCCTGCGTTTATGACAGTATTCTTCGTAGACACAATGCGAACATGTCTTAAAAATCATAAGAACAATGGAACACTATACCATCGGTGCAGGAATGATTAGAAAAATGGTTCTTGTCCTTAGTATGCAATTTATTATATAAAAAATTAACAAATATTTTGTATATTTAGGTAATATAACAAAAATATAACACAACTTAGTCCCAATTTAGACCGAAACGGTCTGTTACCGCTAGACTGATGTAGCGCACTCCACCGTGGTGTATACAATTTTTTCTGCTACTAGTAATATTTGAATTTAGAATATTTTTATTACAAATTATCATAAGTAATATCACAAGAGAGTGAGAATAAATTGAAAATAATTCGACAGATTTTCGAAAACTTGTTGCCATGGCTATTCCCAAATGGCAACAAGTTTGAAAAAATAACTGGAGAATTATTTTCTAATTAATTCTCACTCTCGAGTGGTATTCGGAAGATTATTTTTTAATGTTTGAATCAAAAATGCAGCATAAAAAATACAGTTTAACAGTTTAAAATAAAACTGGTGACAGATGTCAGATAATTCTCGCGGGAATTTTCTACAGTAGAAAATTCTCACTATAATAATGTTGTAATTGGACAGAATTAAGCACGTGTGCCCAAATACTGCTAAACGATTGGTGAATGAAATCACTAAAAAATAATCATAAGTAATATCACAAGAGAGTGAGAATAAATTGAAAATAATTCGACAGATTTTCGAAAACTTGTTGCCAGGGAATAGACACGAGAGCCCGTAGGGCTCGAGTGGCTATTCCCAAATGGCAACAAGTTTGAAAAAATAACTGGAGAATTATTTTCTAATTAATTCTCACTCTCGAGTGGTATTCGGAAGATTATTTTTTAATGTTTGAATCAAAAATGCAGCATAAAAAATACAGTTTAACAGTTTAAAATAAAACTGGTGACAGATGTCAGATAATTCTCGCGGGAATTTTCTACAGTAGAAAATTCTCACTATAATAATGTTGTGATTGGACAGAATTAAGCACGTGTGTCCAAATACTGCTAAACGATTGGTGAATGAAATCACTAAAAAATAATCAAATAAATATATAATTTTTTGCTTCCATGGCCCTTTGAGCAAATTTTTGAAAAGTACTTTGCAAAAACGATGAGTGAAGGTATAAATATTGTATTTACACCGCCAAAAACTCGAAAAATTGTGGATCATTTACTTACCTAAAAGTAAAGTGACGTTAACTAAACTGACATTTGTCGAGAAGGTGAAATACTTCCAGATGATGTATCGTATGAATAAACATGTAAACTCCTACCTTTCGTACTTTTGGCATTGGACTGAACGTTTAACGGAGAACTGTTAAAATACTTTTGACAGAATTGACATTCAGATATAGGTCAATTTGCAAAAATCATTAATTTAGTTAGACAACGATTTTAATGTATAAAATGTCATTAAATAGTGTCTGCCCATTATAGCAATTCACTCTATAAGTATTTTCTCTCCAATAGTAATAGGATCATCAAAAACTGTAATTTTTTTCATTATTGATCTTAGATTAATAATAAAAAATACTTACTTGCCACTGAACAAACGGTAGTAAAATTAAACGTTACAGCATTCTAATATAAGTACATTAAAATGATATGCTGTAGGTATGGCTAGTAGTGAAAAAAGAATAATATTAGCATTAAATTCCTTTCTCCCAAAGGAGCAAATGCTAAAAATATTTATAATATGTACCTACCTAATTCGGGTTTTGTTTCACTTCATTTTTGGCAAGTATTGGAAGCATTACTTCCATAAACATTTTTGTGAGTTTTGGTAACATTTTTGAAGACCAAAACTCATCATCCCTAACGATCTGGAAAGAAAAATATTAATAACGGATCCACAGTGTGCAGCTAGCTGTGATAGCGGGGTCCTCAGTCAAAACATACCTTGTCGCACACTATGCCATTTGGAGTCCACACAACAAAATAGCTGTGTGATTTATTAGTAATTGCCAGCTGACCCTGTACTTGGTAGTAGTAGTTATGAGTTCTTTTTAGTTTAATAGTTTCTCCCTCTTTCAATAAATAATCAATTTTTTTGTTGTCAACGGCTTCCGCAGGACTTAACCTCAACGCTGCTATTTTATGTGGGCATTTTATTTCGATGATTGCGTCTTCTGATTCAATAATTCCGTCTGGACTAGCTGCTAAGAATGGATGCGTTTCGGAAATATACAAACCGCAATCTTTAATTTTTTTGGAATATGCCTCTTCGAAAGCTTCTTTGGCTATTGGTTCATGATCTTTTCCCCATTCAAACGCCAAATAATTGTGAGCAAATGACTATACCAAACGATAAGACTGAATCAAATAGCTTCAATTTTCTAGTAGACGTTCAAACTCCAAATAATTCCAAACTTCTAAATTCTTTGTAAAAGACCTAGATTTAGTTTTGCAAAATAATATAATTTTTTTAAATAACGAAAACGATGAAATGTTAATAGAAAAAACGGCTGTGTTATTAGAAAGTAATAATATTATAAACCAAGATTCAACTATGATATTATCAACTAATGATATGATTTTGACTGAACCACTATCTGAGATTTTTCCATGTATTCCTGGACCCTCAACATTGGTCAACAAAGATTACAATCTATTATTAGTATTAGTATTTTGGTTCTTTTAATTATACCTACTTGTTATTTTTCTTTTTGTACTTTTTTAAAAAATTATAATTTGTGTTCAATTTGTTGCTCTTTTTTAAAATTATTATAGAAATATAATTATTACACCATACCTATTTAAGTTTTGCAACGCAAATTTTCATAATTATACGACACAAACGCCGAAATAATTAATAAAGGTTAAGTTATAATCAAATTGGCATAATGGACCATAAACGCCAGAACTGTGTAAAAATGGCTAGGGATGATGGCACAAATGCCACTATCGAATAGACATAACCGACAAATAAAAATTGCGACAAATTTTCATTAATTCCTCAAAATAGAAAAAAATCGTTATCAAAAATAGGCCTTTAAAGAGATAGAAAATTTAAAACAAAAATACAACAAATAGAAGTTTGGCTGATTAAGATACAAAAAATTTCAAAGAAACTAATCGGTTTTTGTTACCTCCTGTAAAGTTTACCAAATGGTGTTTATGTCGTTTTAGCGTAAATCCGTCGATATTATAACGATCCTTGTTTACCATCATGTCGTGTTTTTTAAAAAAATTACGAAACACTTCGTCCCAAGTCACAATAAATTTAAACAAAATTTTAAAAATAATTTTAAAAATATGTAAAAAAACACACATACACATAAAATTATGCGTGTTTCAAAAAACATCCTCAGCAAGCTGAGGATAAGTATTAAATGAAATTAAATGTGTTTAAAGTATCTATAATTATCTAAAAAAAATTGTTTTGTATGTGTATGTGTGTTTTTTTAATAGATTTTTAAAATGTGTTTAAATTTATTGTAACTTGGGACTAAGTGTTTCGTAATTTTTTTAAAAAGCAAGACATGAGGGTAACCGAGGATCGTTATAATAAGTAAGCTTAGCTCATGTTTGTAAGTTAATTGTATATGAATATCGAAACTTTATATTTATTAAAATTTATACTTACCGTTTCATTTTCTGTCGAATACTTCTTTGTATATAAGGTCTTCTTTGTTTATCACACATTGTCTATTACAATATTATACAGTATACAGAACAGTAATACAGTATTATTTGCAGTATGCACTAAACAGACACTGACAAAATCTGATCTGAATAGTAATTGCATCGGTATCTTAAAATACTTATCTTTATTTTTGTTTAGAATTCTCGGAACTGATAAATGTCGTACGCGAAACTCCACAGATAATTTGGCGAAGCTCCGCCCTACTAGCCGCAACTGTACCATGTTTCACTTTAAATTTTCCCCGAAACTTTTTGTTACAGGTTGATCTTATTTAAGACTTTGTAGGCTTAATTTTGAAAATATTTTTTTAATTTTTTCAAGGACGTAATTAGAATATGTGATAGAATATGTGACCATCGTTAATTTTTTGATATTATTCTAATTTCATTTTTTATTCTTTTGCTACACATATTTTCGAAAAAAAAAATCTGCATTACAATGTCTTGTATTTTTTTAAGAATTAAAAAAAAAAAATTGTTTAAAAATTTTAAAAAATTAAGTCAGAATTTGCTAAAAACTGATTGAGGTAGTGAGCACTCCGCCTTAATTAAATGTTGTTCATTGTTCTCAGGAACTCATTTTGTATAACTAGTGTTTTAATTTATTTAGACCAGTTTTTATGGCTGTACTCAACTAATACAGCGGTTTTCATATTAGATCCGAGTCAATGTTTAGGTTCGGTAAAAGTTGATAACTAACTATTAATATGATTCAAGATATATAAATATATTTGAATAATTTTATCCTCTGAGGAATTAAAATGTGTCGTTTAAGACTGTCTTCCCTCAAGAAACCTTTTCCACATTCTGAACATTGACACAATTTTTTCTCTCCATGAATTAACATATGTGACTTGAGCTCTTTGTTCCTTAGAACATCCTTTCCACATTCTATGCATTTGAACGATTTTAGAGGAGCGTCCACTATAAGGGGTTTTACTGTACATATCCATACCTATATATTTGTCAACTAGTTCGATTTCGTCGTTTTCGATGTTGATGTTGTCCACTGGGTACCAGGTTGGTCATAAAGTTAGTCTTGGCCTTGGTATGTAAATACCATTAAATATGCGAAATGATTGATTGTGACAATTTTCAGGAATTTTATCTCGCGGTCTTAAAAATATACTAGACAGACACCGCGAATCAGATTAAACCTAGACATGAAAAGCACATTAAAAATTTCTCTGAGTCTGTAGTTTTGTTTGTAGTTTGGTCGTCAAAAATAACGTTGATATTGAGTCAAAATTCTAAATAGGTAACCGATGAAATTTAGCATATTTACAAGAGAACAAATATTCAATGCTTTATCAAAGAGTACCTTTTGATGAAATTACATATTTCCTACCTTTTCAATAGCAATAACAATAATCCTATTTTTACTCTGCAGGGTCGTCACATGTCTGTCACTGATCAACCAAAAAAATATGAAAATAGATGACATACAAGTTAAAGAGTCAGTTCTATTAATAAATATACAGAATTCTAAAACAGGGTACTCGTGCATTCAGAGTAGTGGCAGTGAGAAATATACTTACAAAATGATGATATTGGAGATATGCAGAAACCACTTGCTTCAAAAAACTTTTCGATCATTGTAGGCCTATAATTAGGGTTGGTTATTACCAAGAGACCGATGGATGACATTTAGAACACATGATTTAAGATTTAAGGGTTTTTAGATTTGTTCCACAGCGTTTATTTTTCATTATTTCTGATTTTTTTTGCTATTCTAAACTACAATAACTATAATAACTCTTGGTCTAATTGCAAAAAATTATTAACTTTTGAAGGAACGCACACTTTCCAATGCTTTTTTTGCTTCCTAGGGAGAGAAAGTGCTATTTTTCTTCCTCTACATAGACGGAGAAAATAGTATTTTGCGCTCAGAGTGTGAGAAAACAGATTACTTGCTCAAGAATTTCCCATGAATATCAGCCAATTAAATTCCTGTGATATCTCACTTAGATACCGAAATTGCAAAATACCTGAGGTGAGAATTTAAAAATCTATGAGTTTTATCTCTTACATAAACAATTTAGAAACAAATTAGTTTTCGATTAGTCAAAAATGGCTTGCATTTTCATGCACTAATGCACGTACACCTCATAATTACAAAATTAAACGAAATCGATAGCATAATTCATTCACCTCAATCCACTACTAAACAACTATTAATATAATAAGCGTTCGAAGATATGAACTAATTGCCTAAATGGTATGTAATTTGAATATACCGGTTTTGGTATTATGCAAAGAAAAATTGATTTCATCAGAACAATCACATCTTAAAGTTTTAAATCTAACTGCAGGTTAAATTTGTTACTCATCTTCTTACATCAACAGAAAAATTATTGAGTAAAAAAAGTGTGGATTCATTGAAAATCGAATGATAAAAAAATCTGAACTATTCAGCGACCCATAACATCGTTTTAAATAATGCAGAACAAGTAAATCATGGTCGAGGTTCATTTCAAGACGCATATCAGAACACTTTACTATCTCATTTCTGTCAATGGAAAATTTTGATTCACATTCGTATTTTATTAGTCACAGATAAAACATATTTATGATAATCTGTAGAGATTGTTTAAAATTTCCGCTTTTGCGCTTTTTGTGCATTGACAATATAAAAACAAAAGTGTGCAATTGGTCTGGTTTGAAAGAATAGCTATGGACAGGTTTAACAGCTCCAACAATGCATTACAGTAAGCTATAAATAACTATAAAACTATAAATACAATAAGGTTGAAAGCAGTATTTAACAGTGAAATACTGTATTAATTTTGTATCATGTCAAGATATTAAAAAAGAAAAAAAATTGTAATAAAAGCGCAAAAGCGCACGTTACAGTGCGTCTGCGCGGTTATTGATTTTTAAAAAAGCGTTATCAACGTCATCTGTCATCTGTCAGTTTAAGGTTATATTACTAATGTATGTTTAAAATTAGAAAATATAGCACAAAATGATTCTGTCGGAGGAAGCAATATGACTATTTTCAAAGAAACTTCCGATGAGTAATATTTAAGTGATTCTGTCAAAATTGTATAGGTTATGGTATTAAGTACTGATTAGTGCCAACATAAAATTAGAAAAATATTTCTTCACAAACTTCTAACCGTTTCTGGGATTAAAAACCCACCATGGTGATGGAATTAACATTTTAGTGCAAATGGGTAAAAAATTTGTAAAAATAATCATAATGATAACCTTTGATCAGCAACTTTAAGTACGTCACTACAAACTGTCTATTAATACCAAAATTACAATTTCAAACATCTTGTAAATTACAAAATATCGCTAATAGTTCTATCATATTCGATAATATCTCTTATCGTGAATTACAAAATTTAATTTCTTCGTAAAATTTTGTTAATCGTTGTCGACGAAAATAATGTGGAACTAAATATTGACGGCACGCGTTAATAAAAAATGTTATGAAATAATTATTTTGATATACTAATTAAAGAATCCTGCAAAACTAAAAAAATCTTATTCATCATTATAAAATCAATTGAAAGGCGGCGAGTTATTGTATTTAAATGTGTTATGCTTTATATTTACGTCATCAAATTAAAGGTTATGACTCCAACATAATTTTTTTTCCAAATAAATACTTATCTTAAGAGGAATCCTGATACAAATTTCTTATGGGAAACTCAATACATTTGCCTGTCACTGTAGCTTCGAGTAAAAAATAAATATCATAAAAGTGCGTTATCATGCGAATCTGCATTCATTTTCTACTTAACGGTTTAGTCAAAGTTGCAAATTTCTGTTTGATAATTAGTTTTGCACTGCAATGCCAATATCATGCATCTTCAATTATAACATATAACAACAGTTAAATCTCGATTTTTGTTTAAACCAAAATGTAGATAAGTATTACATTTTTATTGTTATAACTTAACAGATATCGAAAGAATTTCAATAAATATAAGAATTATAGTGGCAGAACTATTTTTTCCTTGGGATGATAATAACGATGGAAGATTTACAACAGGCTATTATATTATTATTTTAAGATGAAACGATCAACCCTGCTAATTTTTTTATTAGGTCGAGCTAGGTGAGAAACCCTCTTACTAACATTTAACTGTATCTTTAGATACTGCTGCGTTTTAAATGTTCCCACAATTCTAAGAATAGAAACTAACGCAACGCCATAATTAATACAATTGCTGAAAAAATTATTGTACAGCCACAAAAATATGACCTTCTTTATAAATTAATTATACAAAATTAGTTTTCTATTCAGCATGTCAACACAATACATAACTGCGTTAATAACAGTCAGAAAATTTTAATTTGATAATTGGATTTGACAAATCTCAATAATCTTAAAATATTTTTTCATTACACAACTTTTTTCAATTATAAAATACAACGAGGTGTCAGTAACAAATTTATAAAACCTGTATTGCAAAAAAAGAACAAAACATGGCTGATATTCTTTCGCCTGAGTCACTCACCTGTCTGTAAAAAACTTTAATCATAACTAATTCTCAGATTAATCGTCTACTATAGTTTAGTTACAACAATACAAGATTATAGTGTGAAGGTAACTGAAGCACACAACAATGTAAAGTAATATGTACTTAAATACGTTTGTGGCAGGTTTATGGTATTGCTTAATTTTTAAACGGTAATTCAGAAAGCAAGTGTTTATTATGGCATCACATTAGGATTTCTCTTTTATCAGAAATTGCATATTATATCTCCATTAAATAAAAAATTATCAATGATCTTGACATTCTGAACCATCAGTCACTTTGGATTTAAATAATTAATTTTAATTATTGGCAAGCACTGTAAAAATCATCTAAAAACTATTAACCCACAATTTTGTTTAGATGAAATTTAAATAATGCAAGTTTATCGACCTTTTAGATTGTGAACTTTGTAAGGATTTCACAGTATCTAAATAGGAAATAACATAATTTCATCGAAACAATTCTTAAAATTAGAGAAGTTGCAACTTTATAAAATCACTGATTAAATTTATTGTCAAAATACGGGATGTCTATAAATGTCTGCCAGACAAAAAATCCGAGCGACGGTGTTTCGAACTACTAGTTAACTTCAAATATTAAACGTCACTTTCAAATGTCGGTTTTAGAATCTGGGGATTTCTAATAAAGGTAGCGCATTCGAAAAAGTGTAAATAGTAATTATTCAAAATAAACGTTAATTTTCTTAATTTTAATTACAGCAACCTTAATTCTCTTAAGTATCTTATGAATTTTAATTTGATCTCTTATCACTAAGTAATTAATTCCATTGCTAACTGGAATCACAGACATTTGTGAAGGTTTTAATAAATTAAACAATTTATTTATCCACAAATAAATCGTACACACGAAAGAGATTACGTTGAAAATGCAGCCAAAGTTAGTGAGAAAGGTCAATGACGCCATTGACGGCATTACCATCTGCAAACAGGTATTATTGCAGAATTATACCATTAAGTAAAGAATAACATTACTTTCATTTTAAAAATGTGATAAAGTTGATAAGATTTATATTAAAATTCGTTACAAACAAGTTTGTGTGTGTGTTGTAAAAAATGTTAAAAGAAATAATTTAAATTCAAATTGAAAGTACTAAGCTACATAATTATGCAAATTTCATAAATTTCAGTTGATCTTGAAAAATTGACGCAGGTAACATTTAGGTAGAGGTTTTTTGTTATTTATAAAACTTAAGGGGGGCAACAACTGAATCCATTAGATACATAATTTGTTTACCAATAGTTTAATGTTTCAAGAAATATCTGAAACCCATCAACTTGATATGTTCAAGAAATTAATTAATTATTTATCAATAAGTATATTTACGATGCAATGTAGGTTCTGTTATCATTTTATGCTCTAATTGTTTTCACATGATTGTGAGTGAACACAACCTTTACTGAAATTATTTTCCTTATCGAATTTTTTTTTAGAAAATTAGAAATTGTGAAACTTGTGTGTCTCCATCCGTTGTATCTAAAAATGTGAGGTTGTAAATGGACAAAATCTAGCCATGTGGTAAATATGACATTTTTAGTCGACCCTGAAGCCTCAAGTACAGTTTTCAACCAAAATGCTTCAGTAATTAATTTTTTTTAAATAAACGTGATTATACCGTGATAACTAATTTTAGTAGATAATTAGGTCACTATCTCAATAATAATAAATTCAATTCAAATTTTAAAGATAAAATAAAATTGCACATCCAAATTCGTCTCAGATAGCAAGAGATTACTCTGAACTAAAAAATGTATTTAAAGAAATCAGTTGTAAACATTTTTACGAAATGTCGACTGGTTTCACAAAACACAGATGAAAATGCTACACATCCACCACTTTTTATAACGTAACCTTGTTACAGGTTAAAAACGACTAAAAGTAAATTTTACAATCAAGGTCGTTTAATTAAATTTTCCAGCAACAATGTAAACATGTTGAGTTTCACAACAATTTTCCATGTATGATGATGCGTGTTGTGCAATTTTCGGTTTGGAAATTAATTCAGAAGGAGCCCACAAGACCGGTTTTGTTCTTGTTGTTAAAAAATGGAAGAAATACAACTGCATATTTTCCAAAATAACTGATCTGAAGAATTCAGCTACAAAACGCGTAACAAAAAAGTTTTTACTTGGGCAACATGAATTTGTAAACCAAAAACTTTAATAACAAGCAAAATTTAGGTTTTTCATTTTATGATACAATTACTACAAATCTAAAATTTTTAAATAAAATGTTTTAAAATTTAAATACCTTTACGTCCATTTTTAACGGTGTAAGTAATGTTCTCGAACTCAATATCTATTTTTTTACTTTTGGGCAAATGTAAGAACACTGCACGTTGCTGTACAACTTCAGCCATAGTTAAAAATTTTAAATTTCTCGAACGCACATAATACACGTCGCACGACCGCAACACCGTACTGATTCGCGTTGAGTGATAATATTTTGTATAGGCTGACGGGTGAACCCCAACTAGTTCGCGAACTGACGATGAAAACGAAAGAATCGTAGTATCAACTTTTAAACTTTTAATTTGTGCCCAACTTGTTACAATTCCACATACAGGTAGCCCTCGGTTTGCGCCGCAATTCCGTTCTTACAAAAGCCGGCGTAAATCGAATCGGCGTAAAGCGAACCCATATTTACAGGTTAGGTTCTACATAAGTGAAAAAGAAGCAAATAATTTTGTTTATTAATACAATATAATGCAAAATACAATTATAAATTTAATTTTTAAAATGTATTTGAAATGTTTTTATTAAAAAATATCAAGTAAAACAAATGAAATTTCAAAGTTTCGGATCTCTTACAACGTCGCGGCTCAGTAAATACTTCAACACAGAAACGAAAATCAGTCGAACATAGGGAGAATCGGTGAATTATCCAATTATGTACACGGCGAAACGGTGAATTGCACAGCAGTGTTATTGTGAATCAGCGTAAATTGAGCCGACGTAAACCGAGAGCTACCTGTACTTGTTTATATTAATTTTATTGATACAATACTAATCTTATCGAACAGGAGATAAGCAAAACTGAAGGTTGCTAAAAAAACTATATATTTTCACTTAAAATTGATTTTCGTTATCAATAATTTTATTATCTTCGAATGTGACATACATTTTCCGTCACTTTAACGTATTTCTAATAATTTCTAAAAGTCGCCCTTACAAGCTTATGATCGTTTTTTATTGTCGGAATTGTAATGACGAAGCAATGAAACAAACCAGGTTTGGTTCCAACAGGATGGTGCCACAGCACACACAACGAGGATCTCGATACAAATTGCGCATCGCATTTTTCATCTTCTGTTTCGGTGATGATCTCCCAGAAGAACATTGTGACTACCATCCTTATAGATTTATCTAACCAGTGTATATTTACTTGTACAGTATTTTTTTACATTTAAAAGTTTTACACGCTTAAATTTTATCACTTATCATTGCGAGAATAAATTATGAATGCGGAGTAAACAGAATTTTTTAATTCATTATACACAAAACCTTAACAATTTCCAGAAAACAATGAAATTGTTTATTTACAAGTGCATTGTTAAAGATATTACATCGATAAGGTTTAATTTGGATGATTACTAATTCGGCACGTAAGAGCTGTCCAATTTTACGACTGAGAAATGTGCATATGGCATAAACAATATTTGCGGAATTTTTAGGACGTAATACTTATACTTATATAATATTATTTTTAAGTTTATTATAGGCGTACGACGAGATTTCGGATTTGGTTCATTATATTCTGAGGATTGTTATAGGCAACATTATAGGAACATTTTGATAATTGCTTTTAAAAAAAGTTTTATTTTATAAATATAAGTTGCATTACATTATAAGTATTACTTACATTTTTCTCATTCTCTCCTTATATCCATAACATTTTTTAAAAAATTATACACTTTATATTATTAAGTATGTCACACAATTTAAAAAATGTATATTATTAAAAACAGTTTAACCCTTAAGGAGGTACATTGTTGTATAAAGTTCAACACTTTTAGTTTTCTCATTCCTGTTGCAACCTGTTGGCAGTTATTTGTTCAAATCACCTTTCTATTCTTCCATTTTCATCCCCACCACCCAATGGAATTGTAAAATTTTAATTAATTATAAAGTATTTTATTAATTTTCCCTTTTATGACGTCACAATGGACATTTCAGAAAGACGTGATTTGGTAAACTAATAATTATTCACAAGAAAAAAATCAAAAATCTAAAATTTTGCATATTATAAAGTAAAAAAATGTATAAAAACTACGTGTTGTATAAAATACAACGACGCACCTACTTACGTCATGAAAAAGTACGCGCCTCCTTAAGGGTTAACAAACATTTTAGAAAACTTTAGTCATTTCAGCGAATGATTGGACTGAAACTTTATTACTCATTTTCAGTTTCGTTGTTGTTCTTCTTATTATTATATCTTTTAATTATGTTGTCAATAGTACTCACACAGTGATATCTAACCAAATCTTGATTGTCTAATTATTTATTATTTTCTAATTATAAGTGGTTTATTGTTCACTGTGTTTGCGTATTGTTTATCGCTGCACCTTCATTTAAAACGTCAGCCGAAGGGTCTATACGACCAAAGGCACGAGCTCGGCCAATGAGGAAGGCAGGTGAGACCTCCAATAATAACAAAGTTACCTGTGGTGGGCACTTAACCTTTCAGTATGCGCCTGGTATTTTGTGACACGAGTAGGCGCGTGGATTACATCCATTTTAATTATTTATTATTGTGTTAAGGTAACGATACTTTAATACCTTTTATAACATGTAAAAAAATGTTTGCTTTGAAGTAAATTTATAACCGTTTAATATAAATAAAATTGCAAATTCTCCAAAATTGAAACGCTTACGTAACAGCGACGGAAATTATAAATAATAACATGCGAATCGTAGGAAAATATTCCTCCTTATCTGATTTACGTTTATTTTTGTTAAGCGTAAAATAACTGCTTAGAATTTATGTTCAATTGGCGCGTGGATTACATATTGTAATCCAGTTGGATGAATAATATTGTGTGAACCATGGCGGCAAAGTGGTTTTTGCGGATCTTAAAAAGTAGCCAGCCTTGGCTGCGCCTCGCCTGGTCATATCTTTTTTCACCCCGGAAAACATTCACTTTACCGTCTTGGTACACTAAGTGCTATTTTCGACACCTAGGTGATAAGAAAAAAATTGCTTGATGGAATAATTCTGTAGAATAGTCTTTTTTAGGAAGCTACCGAAAAGATTGTTGATGTGTTGTAAGCAAAATAAAAATATCACTGAAAATAAGAACACTGGATTACGTATGTAATCCACGCACCAACTCTAGGGTTAATATAATACAACCTGTATACACTCAAAAAAATGTCACCTAAGAATTTATTAAGAATGGCTGTTTTACTTTATGGATAAACATTTTGTTTTAATCAATAACAAAATACAAATTAAGTACGCCGGTATGCCTTTTCTCTATTTTTTTTTATAAAGTGAATTTTTAGTAACTTTTCATAATTAGTGAATGTTTAATTATGCAGCAATGGGAAATATTACAAATGATTTAATGTTCCGAGATGGAGATGCTAATTCAATGCAGTTAGTAAGTGTCGATCATTTCTATAAATGGTACTGAAATCATGGGGATTTTCTGATAATGTGTATAATAAATTGGCATGAAATTTGTTGTAATTATAATTTTTCCCACACTTTTAGCTTACCGAATGAACCGCATCAACCAAAAATAGAAGTGATTATGTTCCTTTGAAATACTTTTTATTTCAATCTTCTATCATTAACAGTTTTTATATAAGAACGTTAAAACAAAACATGATTTCACCTAGGCAAACCGACTCGTAAGAGTCAACTCTTGTAATCATTTGAAAACAAAAAATTTTTCCTGAGCATACTTTATGAAAATGTGAATTCTACCATAAGTCTAAAAAAAAAATTGACCTGAGCATACATTATGAAAATGTGCACTGCAATTTGCATGGTTTTACCTAGGATAACCGACTCTTAAGATTTAAGCCTTGTTGTAATCATTTGAAAACGAAAAATTTTACCTGAGCATACTTTATGAAAATGTGGAATCTAGCACAAGAAAAAAAAAATTAACCTGAGCATACTTTATGAATATGTGCACTGCAATTTTCATGGTTTTGCCTAGGAAAACCGACTATTAAGATTCAACCCTTGTTGCAATCATTTGAAAACAAGAAAAAAGAAATTTAAAAAAAAAATTGACCGGACCTAAGTCGATAACGTGTCATTTTCGAAGAAAAAAAATTGACCTGACTACACTTTAATTGCATTTTTTTCGCAAACGATTATTGAAAATTATATTGTGTAAAAAGTATTGAGTTCTATTGAAATTTCACGAAAAGTGGCAGAAAGAAATAAAAATGAATTTTAACGATGACGTTGCAAAATTATTTTTATGGTTTTATACCTTAAAAGGAAAAAACGAAACCCTTACAAGATCACTCCCGTTCCGTCCGTCCCTCACAGAGGTTTTTCTCGAAAATTAAGTAACGTAGAAATTTAAAATTTGGCATGATAGATCTTGATGACGCGCACATACATCATTCGTCAATAACTGGATAAAAAAATTTTTAGATTAAGATGGGGGTCAGTTTGGTACCACTGAAAAAAATTTAAATTAACATATCGTGCGAGGCGAGATATCATTTGAAAGAGCTAACTGTAAGGATTCTAAAAATATCCTTTTTAAAATTTTAAGTTCAGGGGTCTTAATGATATAGCTAAAAATGTGCAAAAAATGACCCCCCCCCCGTTCTCCTACGTTTCTGAAGCTAAAATTTTTATTTTAATCGGGTTAGTAAATATTAAGCCATAGATTACAGGAGAACTGCGTAGAATATCGATAATGTAATATTTGCGGAAAAATTGTTGTTTTAGTACGGAACCCTAATTGTACGAGCCTAACTTGCTCTTGGCCGATTTTTTATTTATTTAATTTTGAACGACAACCGGATAGAACGCAATACAAGACGCACGCCCGCTGATTAATGAATCACAGTATGAACGTCAACAACACACAAACAAAAATTATATTCATAAATGTTAATTCTAACAAACTAACTTAAATTGGTGGCAATCCGAAAGGTCAATTATACGACAAACTTCGAAATATTGAGCATCAAATTGTAAGGAAAAGACTTACAGAACTAAAGGAACATGCAAAACTAGTTGCCTCTATAACAAATAATAGTAACAACGTAGGTAAAGAAATAATTTTGATTCTCTACTATACTTTTAGTGTTACATCAAATCTTTACATTTTAAATTGGAAGAATTCAACAAAACAAAATTTGCTTAAAATGGAATGACATCACGAATTATTGTTTAAAACAATACAAAAGTAAAAGCATTGCTCAACTTATAAACGAATATTCATTATTGAGGCATTCAAAGTGATCTATTTTGGTAAATTTTTGTAATATTTATTTAAACAATTTGTTTCTTTGGTTTTGGATTGATGACACGGCGTTCGAGCGCTCGCTGGTGGTTTTGCAAGGGTGTTTGCAAGGCTGTCTACAAATTTGAAGCCAGACGCACACAAACATTGTTAAACCAAATTCAATTCCAATATTCATTTTCTTTAAATAGTATCTCCACATTTTTTTCCTAATTTTTATTGCCTTTTCAAAATTTTGATATTTTACATTACTACATTTTTGAGTATAACTGATAATTTATTAGTTTAAAAAGAAAATGGGCAAATGCACCTAATAGTTTTATTTCTTGTCATTTAATAATTATTGAAATATAAATGTTGAATTCCAAATATATTATGCACCTAACGGCTTTGTTTTGCAATAACTGAACCTAATAACGTATATGTAGACATTATAAATTTAAAAAGCTAGAAATAAAACATCAATATACATTGTACAAAATTGTGATGAACCACCTGCACTAAAACATTGCGATCCATTTTCTTAAAACCACCGGCTGTCATCGCTAATTCTTCATTGCCTTTTTGTATTATTAATATCAGATACTTCTGCAGGGACAAATTACTACCGTACCACCTACTACTATAAGCAGCATCACTACAATTATAACCCTGAAACTAAAAATTCAATAATTCAATATAGAAAACAACGATAATAAATACCGCGTCAATCAATTCGTTTCCGAACCAGCAGTAACAAACCAACATGCCGCTTATTATGACTGGTTGACCAATATACAGTAATACCTGGTCAGGATATTTCATCTGAAATAATTTAAACATTACTTAATTAATCACACGCAGAAGTTAAATTACCATTCCGAAAATAGAGAAACATATACTAATTGCACTGGTTAACACCTGAACCAACATAATCTGTTGAAAAAATTGTTCCATTTCGGAACAAGCCCTACAAAAGTTTAATTACAACAGATCAATCTTAATTATAACCAGTAACAAGCAGTGGAAATTCATTGACCAAGGACCAGGACGAGTTAGTGAGTATGTAATTAACAGAGACGTGCCAGCTCATTACTTCAAAAGTTTATTGCATTCTTTGTCGTTTTTGTATCAAATTTAATCAATTATAACCAAACATTTCTAGCAAGTTTAATTAAAAAACTCACGCCACTTCTTGATTTGCAATTTCCATGAGGCTGGGTATATTAACAACAAAAATTCTCACCTAGCTACAAGATTATGTTGCTGTATAAGATTAATTAAAAATTCGCTGTTTAAATTATGTTGGAAGAGTTTCTTTCCGGCTCGATCAAAATATGTAATAAATTTTATTTGTTGGCCCGTTTCTCCAGTTCCAAATACTTTCAAATTTGAACTGATAATGTGTAGTTGTATCACACAAATAAGTATTAATGTAGCAAACAATACATCTATTAGGACTACAGTTGGACCAATCATAAAACTAGTAAAAAATTGCCAGACATAAACAATTTCGTATATTGGACTTTTGGACGATTTAAACGGTAACTGAAATGGATAATTTCGAGTTCCCATTATTAATTGCGATGATAAAAATTCGATAGCAATCACAAAAGTTATTATATAAAAACTGTAAATCATTAGACGATTGTTCTTTGCAATGTTGGAAATTTTATTTTGAAACTCAGGAGTAGCAGCTGCAACTGGCAAAAAATCGAACCAGATTGTCAGTATAATTTTTCTTAATTTTTGTCTGTAAATAATCATAACTAGTGATTTTACACACACCTGAAGCAATTATATTTTATTATTTTATTTTATTTATTATTTTAAATAGTTACCTGAACCATTGTAGTCGCAAGACCTACTAATTGAATTAAAATCGATATATCTTGATAATATACACAACAGCTATAAATTTGCATAAATGTACAAATTATCAAACTTGCTATTATCCAAGTGGAAAATGATGAGAAAAATCTGTAATGTTCGTTTTCGGGCCAATAACCGGACCATTCTAATAGCAACTTCATTAGAAGCAGGTTTCTTTTAGCTGGATCCTCTTGGACATTGCGTGAAAATTCTGCAAAATTGTTTTAAAGCTTGTTGTTTAATAAATTCTAAATAAAAACCAGCAGCTCTTTCGAATTGTTTTAACATCTTGCTCTTAGTAATGACTGAATATAACTGATTCTTAGATATAGGTAACCACGGTTTTTATACAAATTGATTAAATATTTATCAAGTTCTAGAGCGAAATTCTGCTTTGATGATAAATTCTGTTAATTATAGGGCAAAAGTTTTTAAACAAGTCTATAATTATTAATTTTTAGTAATTGATGAAGAATAATCTAGTTTTTGTCGAAATAAAATTCAGTCACAGTCGCATCGTTGTCGTTTACAAGTCATGTTATTATAACAAATGGAAAAATTATAAAAATGTTCAAGAAATAAATTTGTGTACTATTGATTAATACTATAACGGTAAGTTCATGTTTTATTTACAAAAAGTCCTTACTTTATAGCAGAAGATGTTCCAAGTATCATACTTTTATCATTGAAGTGCAACTTTTAAACAAAGGTTTTGTATTGTATTGGTGTATTATAAAGCACTGAAAGAATAATTGTAGATAATATTTATGTAGAAGATAAAAACATTTCATTTAATATCGAACCTACAATTTCCTAGATAAAGGTCATACTTAACAATACTATGGAAAAGCAAAGGTAGGTATTTTGAAGTTGTTTTGAAATAAAAATTAGTTTATATATTTATTTATATGAAAATTAACTTAAAACTCAGCATTGTGCTGTGTAAAAACCAAGAAAAATTGAACTTTCTTCTTCTATCGACGGACAACGACATTGCATTCTTTATGATCCCGTAGGTAAATATATTTTTACCCAATTTTTACAATTGAAAAAATAAACTTTTTTAAAATTGGATATTTCTGTTTACTAAAAGTCTAAAAACGAGTTTTTAAAATAAAATTATTTATATGATTGCAGTACAAATAAATCAAACGATTCAAAGAAGTTTCAAGAAAACGTTTTTTTTTATTACAAATGTTATCAAGTTCGCTGCTATTATAAAAGGTTACATATTAATTGAACATTTTTAAAACTGTTGTGTCCCTTTAAATTGAAAATTGTTGAAAAGATTTGACATTAAGAAATAAAAACCATCGTTGGAAGCCCAAACCAAATATCATTTTCTGCGATAGTAATCGGTTGTTCAGTAATTAAAAAAGAGAAAAAGAAATGAATTGATTCAATTGTAACAATTAAAAGCTTACCTGCTATAGGTAAAATAATGTAATCCAATTAATCGGTGAATTGAACTTCATGATCAATGTAAATGTGTAGGTTTTAAGGTGAAGATTTAAATAAAACTAAGATAGGTAGTGATTTGAAGCTTGAAACAGATGTGAGTATTGTGACTATTAAAAATTTCTTCTCGTGTGAATCCAGCCTCATCAGTTGCTAACACAAACGATAAAAAATTTTGCTGTCTGTTTATCTTTCTTAGGAGCCATTCGCAAAATTGCAGTCTGCGAGGTAAACCTTGCAGTTGTAAGAACTACACTTTTCGAACATGATAAGGATACAATTGCTGTTCTTTTAGTATTTTCCAAATTGTAGCATGCGATACTCCATGTTGGAGTGCTAGTCTTCTTGTGCTGAGCCAAGGTCGAACCTCGACACTGTTCAAACCACGATCGTAAGCTGCCGGCTGAGAAGATTCGTGATCTCGAAGATGCTGCACCACATTTACAAATATGCGAACATTCCGAAGACGACGGTTCGGAAATCGGTTCATGTAAATTCTTCGACCTAAGGCTGCATTCCCTTGGCTCTCACCATAGGTTAACACAATATCAATAAATTCGTTATTGGTAAATCTAGGCATTTTTTCAGATTTCACTTGACAGAAGTGACAAATTAATTTTCAATAATAAAAAGTTATTATTTTTCTTTGTTGGAGCATTTCATAAAAGGCTCGTCAATTTGTAGGGGGGGAAAATAATTTTTGAAAATGCGATTGCGAAAAAATGATACATAAAAAGGGCTTTTATCGACGAGTTCTACTACTGGTTAAAATTATAGTTAAAAATATATGAGCTTGAATATGAGTATTAAATATAATTAGAAATAAAAGAAAGAGGTTTTTATTTTTTAATAAAAATTTATTTGTATCATAGACCACGTTGATATACAGTGCGCGCCTGGGAAATGGAATAAATTAATTTTCTCTATTATTATGCAATATTTAGAAAAGATCCCTAAGTCGATAACGTGTCATTTACGAAAAAAAATTATTTTTTTAAATTTGACCTGATTACACTTTATGAAAATGTGGGGTCTAACCTAAGTCGATAACGTGTCATTATCGAAAAAATAAATAAATAAATAAAAAAACTTGTCCTGACTAGACTTTACGAAAATGTGGGGTCTAACGTAAGTCGATACCGAGTCATTCTCGAAAAAAAAAAATAGAAAAAAAACAATTTGACCGGACCCAAGTCGATAACGTTCATTTCCGAAAAAAAATTTGACCTGATTACACTTTATGAAAATGTGGGGTCTAACCTAAGTCGATAACATGTCATTTTCGAAAAAGCAAAAAACAATTCACCGGACCTAAGTCGACAACATGTCATTTTCGAAAAAAAAAATTTAAAAAAAAAAATTGACCGGACCTAAGTCGATAACATGTCATTTTCGAAAAAAAGAAATTTAAAAAAAAAAATTTTTTAAACAAATTTGACCGGACCTAAGTCGATAAAGTGTCATTTTCGAAAAAAAAAGTTATTTAAAAAATAAATTTACCGGACCTAAGTCCATAACATGTCATTTTAGAAAAAGCAAAAAACAATTCACCGGACCTAAGTCGATAACATGTCATTTTCGAAAAAGCAAAAAACAATTCACCGGACCTAAGTCGATAACATGTCATTTTCGAAAAAGCAAAAAACAATTCACCGGACCTAAGTCGATAACATGTCATTTTCGAAAAAGCAAAAAACAATTCACCGGACCTAAGTCGATAACATGTCATTTTCGAAAAAGCAAAAAACAATTCACCGGACCTAAGTCGATAACATGTCATTTTAGAAAAAGCAAAAAACAATTCACCGGACCTAAGTCGATAACATGTCATTTTCGAAAAAGCAAAAAACAATTCACCGGACCTAAGTCGATAACATGTCATTTTCGAAAAAGCAAAAAACAATTCACCGGACCTAAGTCGACAACATGTCATTTTCGAAAAAAAAAAATTTAAAAAAAAATTGACCGGACCTAAGTCGATAACATGTCATTTTCGAAAAAGCAAAAAACAATTCACCGGACCTAAATCGATAACATGTCATTTCCGAAAAAGCAAAAAACAATTCACCGGACCTAAGTCGACATGTCATTTTCGAAAAAAAAAATTTTTTTTTTTAAATTGACCGGACCTAAGTCGATAACGTTGCATTTAAAAAAAATTTTTTTTTTTTTAAATTTGACCTGGCGATCTAGTGTTTACGTTTAAGAAAGTAAAATTTTTATAATGCAAAATACTAGCGGTGGTCCCCTTGTAAATCACGGTTACTATCCTGGTTACATCATGCAGTATCAGAACTATGTACCTCAATCATTTAATCAGTTTCTTACACCGCAAACACAGTTCCAGCAACCTTGTGCATCACAATCATCAATGTCTTTGGCATCGTCGGCAATGCAAAATAACATGCAGATACAAAACCAATTGCAAGCAAGCTATTATCCATCCAGTATTAATTTTCCTTCGCTGCCAGCACATAATAATAATAATAATAATAATAATAACTTTAAATCAATAATAACATAAAATCCACAAGCATTAAGTTTTAATAATAAAAAATAAACTTATTTAAATAATTTTATTACAAAATTACATTAAGTCCATCTGGATTAGAACTGTAACTTTTAAAAAGTTAAACTTATTTACAAAATGGACACAAATTGTAAATTTTCTTTCCAATTCGAGTATAATTATCTAAAAATGAAACATGTGCCAAAAATGTGTAGTACTCTTGTAGGTAGCCAAGTTTTTCTGGAAAACGAGGATATTTTACAACCGTAGCTTTATTAGGGCTCTGCAAAGGGTGGGTGTTGATAATTTTACAATGTTTAAATTGGCAGTCTTCAAATATTATTTTGACGAGATGGGTAGAGAAAGGAATCAAAAAGATGTGTCCCAGCAAACGCTTGGAAAACTAATTGCATTAAGTAAATTGCGCTAGAAGTGAATTTACCTGTAAGTTTAAAATTTTTAGTAATTCTCAACATCTAACGAATGTAATAGTTATTTAGTATACAGGGTGAGTTAAGTTTTACCGCCCGTGGCAAAATAGGCCTTTAAAATAATTTGTCAATTCTCATAAATTGCATGAGTAATTTTATATTATTAAGGTACATAGAAACCAAGAAAAAATCTTCTTTTTAATCAAGTAAAATTTTGGCTTTCTTTCAATTACTAATTGTTCAATTTATTAGTTTTTTTGATGTACGAACAGTAAAATATTTTCACACAATTTAGTGTAATTGAAATAATTTTACTAATTTGCGTTCATTAAATAAAGCCATTTCTGTATTAGAGGGTATTTTCTTAAATGATTTATGACATAAGCTGACCAATTCACCTAACAATGGTATTGGTTTTGGGTACTTGACTGATTATTTATAACAGTCATAAACTTAAGTTAAAAAGTACAACGTTACATTTTTTTGGACCGGAATAAAGGTCTTCGCTATTTCTTTAAAAGTAGTGGCCAGGTAAACACGCATAATATGCATTATTGGGCAACAGAAAATCCACACTGGTTGCGTGAAAAAGTGACGCAAAATCGTTGGTCAATAAACGTTTGGGCTGTAGTTATCGGTAGTCGGGTCGTAGGCACCTGTTTCTTTGAAAGGCACTTAAATGGAGCTACCTACGTAGATTTCCTACAAAATCGCCTTGAAGAGTTAAATAATTTAAATTTGGCAGCTAGGGTCCACATCAGTTTTCGAAGACGCATTCGTAAATGCATTGAACATTGAACTTTGAGCATCTTTTATAAAATAAACTTAATATTTACCTATTAAAAACTTATTTTATTTTTCTCAAAAATTCCAGAATACGGGTCTGGCAACAACTAAAACGCCGTGTCCTTCAGTTTTATGGGTCGATCATCAGGTATTGTTACGTGGTAGACCGTATTATCCATTGTTGGAAAGTCATAAATAAAAGTATTTTTCGTGCTTTATGTTAAATTTGATTTAACTCAAAAAGTAACAATTTTTTAACGAATCAAATTGCAATTAACAAAGCTACGAATAATTTGACAAATTTTGAAATAAATAATCAAACATGGAAATTTTTCCCGAAACTCTTTGTTTTACTTTTTTGGCTTGAAATAAAAATGATTTGGAAAAGTTGTAGCACTAATCGAAAGTGTAAACTTCAACTGATGTAACATGTAAATTGCATACTTTCCCCTCAATCTTTAATAGGTATTATGGCCGGGGCGGTAAAACTTAACTCACCCTGTACAAGACAATTTACCAAGTTGAAGTTTATCTTTGGGCCAGCTTCATTGACTTTGTTATTTAATGCTTCAAAAATGTTATTGGCATTTCAAACTTTGATTTTCATATTGGAACTACAGTGGAATCCCGTTTTTACGTCCCCGTATTTCAAGTGATCCCGTCATTTACGTTTAATTTTTAGTCCCGTTTCATTTTAATACAGATAATACCCGATTTTACGTTTATTTTTCCCGCAATTTACGTTGGAAATATTCAAAATGCAGTTATAAAATTTATTAAAATTTAAAATTCCATTTATTAGTTTCCAAAAAAATAGATAAATGCATCTAATAGTTTTATTTCTAGTTAAACAATTTTAATAATCATTTAAATATAAACGTTGAATTCCAAATAGATTATGTACCTAATATTTATTAACGTTGATTTTCCCTAATGGAATAGAATCGACAACTCAGGATGTGAACTAACGACTTTGTTTTGCAATAACTGAACCTAATAACATATATGTAGACATTATAAATTTAACAAGCTAGAAATAAAACATCAAAATATACATTGTACAAAATTTGATGAACTACCTGCACTAAAACATTACGATCCATTTTCTTAAAACCACCGGCTGTCATCGCTAATTCTTCATTGCCTTTTTGTATTATTAAAATCAGATACTTCTGCAGGGACAAATTACTACCGTACCACCTACTACTATAAGCAGCATCGCTACAATTATAACCCTGAAACTAAAAATTCAATAATTCAATATTGAAAACAACGATAATAAATACCGCGTCAATCAATTCGTTTCCGAACCAGCAGTAACAAACCAACATGCCGCTTATTATAATTGGTTGACCAATATTTTGTAATGTCTGGCCAGGATACTTCATCTGAAATAATTCAAACATTACTTAATCACACGCAGAAATTAAATTACCATTCCGAAAATACAAAAACATATACTAATTGCACTGGTTAACACCTGAACCAACATAATCTGTTGAAAAAATTGTTCCATTTCGGAACAAGTCCTACAAAAGTTTAATGATAATAGATTAATCTTAAAGATAAGCAATAACAAGTAGTGGAAATTCATTTACCAAAGACCGGGAGTATGCAATTAATTACTTAAAAAGTTTATTCAAATTCAATCAATTATAACCAAACATGTCTAGCAATTTTAATTAAAATACTCTCACCTCTTCTTGATATTGCAATTTCCATGAGACTTGGTATATTAACAATAAAAATTCTCACCTAGCTACAAGAGTATGTTGCTGTATAAGATTAATTAAAAGTTTGCTGTTTAAATTATTTTGGAAGAGTTTCTTTCCGGTCCGATCAAAATATGTAATACATTTTATTTGTTGGTCCGTTTCTCCAGTTCCAAATACTTTCAAATTTGAACTGATAATGTGTAGTTGTACTACACAAATAAGTATTAATGTAGCAAACAATACATCTACTAGGAGTGAAATTGGACCACCCATGAAACAAGTAAAAAATTGCCAGACATAAACAATTTCGTATATTGGACTTTTGTGCGATTCAAAAGGGAACTGCAGTGGATAATTTTGAGTTCCCATTATTAAGTGCGCTGATAAAAATTCGATAGCAGTCACAAAAGTTATTGTAGAAAAACTGTAAATCAATCGACGATTGTTCTTTGCAACGTTGGAAATTTTACTTCGAAATTGAGGAGTAGCAGCTGCTACTGGCAAAAAATCGAACCAGATTGTCAGTATAATTTTTCTTAATTTTTGTCTGGAAATAATCATAACTAGTAATTTTACACACACCTGAAACAATTATATTTTATTATTTTATTTAATTTATTATTTTAAATAGTTACCTGAACCATTGTAGTCGCAAGACCTACGAATTGAATTAAAATCGATATATCTTGATAATACACACAACAGCTGTAAATTTGCATAAATGTACCAATTAACACACTTGCTACTATCCAAGTGGAAAATGATGAAAAAAATCTGTAATGTTCGTTTTCGGGCCAATAACCGGACCATTCTAATAGCAACTTCATTAGAAGCAGGTTTCTTTTAGCTGGATCCTCTTGAATATTGCGTGAAAATTCTGCAAAATTGTTTTAAAGCTTGTTGTTTAATAAATTCCAAATAAAAACCAGCAGCTCTTTCGAATTGTTTTAACATCTTGCTCTTAGTAATGACTGAATATAACTGATCCTTAGATATAGGTAACCACGGCTTTTATACAAATTGATTAAATATTTATCAAGTTCTAAAACGAAATTGTGCTTTGATAATAAATTCTGTTAATTATAGGGCAAAAGTTTTTAAACAAAGTCTATAATTATTAATTTTTAGTAATTGATGAAGAATAATCTAGTTTTTGTCGAAATAAAATTCAGTCACAGTCGCATCGTTGTCGTTTACAAGTCATGTTATTATAACAAATGGAAAAATTATCAAAATGTTCAAGAAATAAATTTGTGTACTTTTGATTAATATAACGGTAAGTTCATGTTGTATTTACATAAAGTCCTTACTTTATAGCAGAAGATGTTCCAAGTATCATACTTTTATCATTGAAGTGCAACTTTTAAACAAAGGTTTTGTATTGTATTGGTGTATTATAAAACGCTGAAAGAATAATTGTAGATAATATTTATGTAGAAGATAAATCATTTCATTTAATATCGAACCAACAATTTCCTAGATAAAGGTCATACTTAACAATACTATGGAAAAGCAAAGGTATGTATTTTGAAGTTGTTTTGTAATAAAAATTAGTTTATATATTTATTTTTATGAAAATTAATTTAAAACTTGAGCATTCTGCTCTGTAGGAACCAACAGAAATGGAACTTTTTTCTTTTATCGACGGACAACGACATTGCATTCTTATGATCCCGTAGATAAATACATTTTTACCCAATTTTTACAATTGGAAAAATAAACTTTTTTTAAAATTGGATATTTCTGTTTACTAAAAGTCTAAAAACGAGTTTTTAAAATAAAATTATTTATATGATTGCAGTACAAATAAATCAAACGATTTCAAGAAAACGTTTTCTTTTATTACAAATGTTATCAAGTTCACTGCTATTATAAAAGGTCACATATTAATTGAACATTTTTAAAACTGCTAGTTGTGTCCCTTTAAATTGAAAATTGTTGAAAAGATTTGACATTTAGAAATAAAAGCCATCATTGGAAGCCCAAACCAAATATCATTTTTTGCGATAATAATCGGTTCTTCAGTAATTAAAAAAGAGAAAAAGAAATGAATTGATTCAATTGTAACAATTAAAGGCTTACCTGTTATAGGTAAAATAATGTAATCCAATTAATCGGTGAATTAAACTTCATGATCAATATAAATGTGTAGGTTTTAAGGTGATGATTTAAATAAAACTAAGATAGGTAGTGATTTGAAGCTTCTATCTATACATTGTGTATCTACATCATAAAAATTGTTCAAAGTGTCCACCGTTGTTTTGTACACATGCTTGAAGACGCCGACGAAGTGATTCTTGTACCCTTTGTAACATGGCTCTGTTGTTACGAATCATTGCAGCAGCAAGTTCCACCCGTTTTTGCAACATTTCGATGGTATCAATTGACCATTACTTTTATACTGGGCCATTGAGTACTGTGCTCGTTAAGGACCCCCCCCACTATCCCCCTCGCGGCCAGCACCTTCCAAAATTTATTTTTTCTTTATGTTGCTATGTGTGCTGTTTTTTAAACAGATATTTGCAACGCTCGCGGAAATTTATCTTCCAATGCGTTAATTTTAATTTTCGACAGTTCCGTTCCAGATTTCGAACGTTTGTTACGTGCGGTTTTCTCTTTGTGGCTTTGTATTAGTGTTTTTTTGACAATGGATGTTGTGTTCAATTTGATTAAATTTAAGCGGTTTGTGAAATATAGTTACGAAGAAAAAATAGATTTGAAAAATAAAAGTCGTCCGCTCCCGGAAATTGTTGTCGAAACAAGCAGTATTAGTCGTGGAAAACCATATAAACGTCAGTTCAACAAAGAAGTTTATGCAACGAATAACTGAATTGGTGGCGGCAACAAGAAAAATGCTCTTTTTTGTTTTCCATGTTTGCTTTTTGGTGGAGATAAAGCATGGACACAGGTAGGAGTGACTGATTTAGTTAGTACACTTGAGTGAAAAAATAAAAAAGCATGAAAACTCCAAAAGGCATCTTCACAATTCAATGGAGTTACCAATATTAAGAACAATCAACATCCAATCTCCAATCTGCTGATTTTGCATTTATTTATTTATATTATACAACCGAAACAGTGATAGCAAAAATTCCAAACGCCTTATGAAAATGTCCACTGCAATTTGCATGCTATTTTTTTGGCCAGAGAGTTAGATAAAAATTAAAACTTATGTATTTTTTTGCGAGGAACACGATGGTGCAATTAAAAATCGATTTGCTCTAAGATTGACAGAGATAGAAAACTATAAATCGAGAAAATGGACGTAGCTCCGTTAATACTGGAGCAACTCAATTGATTCTTTTCCATCGTTTTCGGCAGGAAAAGTTCTCATAGTAAGGAAAAAAATTTTTTTTAAAAAATAAATAAATAAATTAAAAAATTTAAAAAGAGAGAAAAGAGCCAACCAAGGAAAACACTTTTCTTCCTTTCTTGCTTAGAGCGTCATATAAAAATGAAAACTTATGTATTTTTTTGCGAGGAACACGATGGTGCAATTAAAAATCGATTTGCTCTAAGAATGACAGAGATAGAAATCTTAATCCTAAACCTGCTTTATTGTATCACGAGCCGCCACTGATACGGTATAGATTTATATCGTTATTAAGCGTAGTCATTGTTGTTGGCATATAATAATTTTTCAAATGTTTAATTTGATTTTACGTTTCAACTTAATTAACGATCAAACCATTATATAGGGTCTAACAAAACTATCAAATAAGAATGGTTATAACTTTTTAGTAAGAAAAAGTTGTCTAGGTTAATTACTGTGCATATTTTGATCTTTTTAGTCTGTTCATACCTTCTTTGTTTATGATTTCGTGACGTAATATTTACGAGTTTCCGAGAATATCGAAGCTGCAAAACAGCATGTCTTGGAAATCAATTTTTAGGGTGACCCTGAACTCGTAAAACGATTAAATCTAAGAGGACTTGACCATTTTCTAATTTAAACCATGCGACAGTTTTTGGTTTCGCAACACTTCCAGCCCCACTCGTTTTTAAAGTTTATTACAAATTTTGATATTTTGCATTACTAAATTTTTGAGCATAACCAATAATTTATTAGTTTCCAAAAAAATAGGTAAATGCATCTAATAGTTTTATTTCTAGTTAAACGATTTTAATAATTATTTAAATATAAATGTTGAATTCCAAATGGATTATGCACCTAATATTTATTAACGTTGATTTTCCCTAATGGAATAGATTCGACAATTCAGGATGTGAACTAACCACTTTGTTTTGCAATAACTGAACCTAATAACGTATATGTAGACATTATAAATTTAAAAAGCTAGAAATAAAACATCAATATACATTGTACAAAATTTGATGAACCACCTGCACTAAAACATTACGATCCATTTTCTTAAAACCACCGGCTGTCATCGCTAATTCTTCATTGCCTTTTTGTATTATTAAAATCAGATACTTCTGCAGGAACAAATTACTACCGTACCACCTACTACTATAAGCAGCATCACTACAATTATAACCCTGAAACTAAAAATTCAATAATTCAATATAGAAAACAACGATAACAAATACCGCGTCAATCAATTCGTTTCCGAACCAGCAGTAACAAACCAACATGCCGCTTATTATGACTGGTTGACCAATATATTGTAATGTCTGGCCAGGATACTTCATCTGAAATAATTCAAACATTACTTAATCACACGCAGAAATTAAATTACCATTCCGAAAATACAAAAACATATACTAATTGCACTGGTTAACACCTGAACCAACATAATCTGTTGAAAAAATTGTTCCATTTCGGAACAAGTCCTACAAAAGTTTAATGATAATAGATCAATCTTAAAGATAAGCAGTAACAAGCAGTGGAAATTCATTGACCAAGGACCGGGACGAGTTAGTGAGTATGCAATTAATTACTTAAAAAGTTTATTCAAATTAAATCAATTATAACCAAGCAATTTTAATTAAAATACTCCTACCTCTTCTTGATATTACAATTTTCATGAGGCTGGGTATATTAACAACAAAAATTCTCACCTAGCTACAAGATTATGTTGCTGTATAAGATTAATTAAAAGTTTGCTGTTTAAATTATTTTGGAAAAGTTTCTTTCCGGCTCGATCAAAATATGTAATACATTTTATTTGTTGGTCCGTTTCTCTAGTTCCAAATACTTTCAAATTTGAACTGATAATGTGTAGTTGTACTACACAAATAAGTATTAATGTAGCAAACAATACATCTACTAGGAGTGAAATTGGACCACCCATAAAACTAGTAAAAAATTGCCAGACATAAACAATTTCGTATATTGGACTTTTGGGTGATTCAAAAGGTAACTGCAGTGGATAATTTCGAGTTCCCATTATTAATTGCGCTGATAAAAATTCGATAGCAGTCACAAAAGTTATTATATAAAAACTGTAAATCATTCGACGATTGTTCTTTGCAATGTTGGAAATTTTACTTCGAAATTGAGGAGTAGCAGCTGCTACTGGCAAAAAATCGAACCAGATTGTCAGTATAATTTTTCTTAATTTTTGTCTGTAAATAATCATAACTAGTAATTTTACACACACCTGAAACAATTATATTTTATTATTTTATTTTATTTATTATTTTAAATAGTTACCTGAACCATTGTAGCCGCAAGACCTACTAATTGAATTAAAATCGATATATCTTGATAATATACACAACAGCTATAAATTTGCATAAATGTACCAATTAACAAACTTGCTATTATCCAAGTAGAAAATGATGAGAAAAATCTGTAATGTTCGTTTTCAGGCCAATAACCGGACCATTCTAATAGCAACTTCATTATAAGCAGGTTTCTTTTAGCTGGATCCTCTTGGATATTGCGTGAAAATTCTGCAAAACTGTTGTAAAGCTTGTTGTTTAATAAATTCTAAATAAAAACCAGCAGCTCTTTCGAATTGTTTTAACATCTTGACATTACTAAGGACTGAATATAACTGATTCTTAGATACAGGTAACCGCGACTTTTATACAAATTGATTAAATATTTATCAAGTTCTAAAGCGAAATTGTGCTTTGATAATAAATTCTGTTAATTAGAGGGCAAAATTTTTAAACAAGTCTGTAATTATTAATTTTTAGTAATTGATGAAGAATTTGTCGAAATAAAATTCAGTCACAGTCGCATCGTTGTCGTTTAAAAGTCATGTTATTATAACAAATGGAAAAATTATTAAAATGTTCAAGAAATAAATTTGTGTACTTTTGATTAATATAACGGTAAGTTCATGTTTTATTTACAAAAAGTCCTTACTTTATAGCAGAAGATGTTCCAAGTATCATACTTTTATCATTGAAGTGCAACTTTTAAACAAAGGTTTTGTATTGTATTGGTGTATTATAAAACGCTGAAAGAATAATTGTAGATAATATTTATGTAGAAGATAAATCATTTCATTTAATATCGAACCAACAATTTCCTAGATAAAGGTCATACTTAACAATACTATGGAAAAGCAAAGGTATGTATTTTGAAGTTGTTTTGTAATAAAAATTAGTTTATAGATTTATTTTTATGAAAATTAATTTAAAACTTAGCATTGTGCTCTGTAACAACCAAGAAAAATTGAACTTTCTTCTTCTATCGAAGGACAACGACATTGCATTCTTATGATTCCGTAGGTAAATACATTTTTACCCAATTTCTACAATTGCAAAAATAATCTTTTTTTAAAATCGGATATTGAATCCCTGATTCGGAAGATGACGGTTCGGAAATCGGTCCATGAAAATTCTTCGAGCAAAAGCTGCATTCCCTTGGCTCTCAGCATAGATTAAAATTCGTTTTTGGTAAATCTAGGCATTTTTTCAGATTTCACTTGACAGAAGTGACAAATTAATTTTCAATAATAAAAAGTCATTATTTTTCTTTGTTGGAGCATTTCATAAATAGGCCAGGCAATAAAGCATTTTTTCATAACATAAATACTACCCGGAAACCGACTGTGCGAGTACATAAAGGACAGTTAGTAGATGAATTCTGCATAATTTCCAACTCAAGAATCATAATTTTTAATTTGTTATAAACAATTTTCAAGAAAAAATCGCGTTTTTTTTTAGTTCTTTGCTTGTAAAATGGAAACTAATGAAGCAATCTTAATGATATCAATAGACGAATTGTAGAGAATTAAATTACGAAGGGAATGAGAGGTGGAGTTACCCGATTGTATAATGATAATCGTATAAATCCCGAAAAGCCCGTAAAATTCAGTATTTTCTTAAAAAATCGCAATTTCGCCATTTTTTAATTTCAAGAACTGGAACTTTGCACAAAGGTAGCTATTTATATGTATTTTATGTATGCAAGATCCCGATTCTGTCGGACTAACGGTTATTGCACAATCACCATTTCAATTTCTTTTTTCGATATTTTCACGGAGGCTCCTGTAGTTGTACGATTTAAATTTTAAAAACAGAATTGGAAACTAGACGTGCACAGCAACAAAACGTTTATTTTGGTTTTTCCATAAAATGCAGTAAAAATTTATTTGTACCATACACTAGGTTGATATACAGTGCGCGCATGGGAAATGGAATAAATTCATTTTTTCTATCATTATGCAATATTTAGAAAAGATCCCGAATCACGTCATTTTTATCATGTAATAGAGTAAACTGACGTTTTTCGGGATTTTTTCTCAATATGCACAATAATTGAAATAATGAATTTATTCCATTTCCCAGGCGCGCACTGTATATAAAAATGTATGTAAGTAATAAAGAGTAAGAGGTCTATCTATGACAACATTTTATGATTGCGGTGCATTTTCTGGACACAACTTGGTACTGGTTGGTCTAACTGAATGCTGGACAATATAGCCAAATTTAATGGCCAAGACACTACGAAAAAGGCGCCAATATTTTGTGTACGTTTATTTACATCAGCTCTTATGGCAGTTGCGCCTACCTACCTGGCTGATGCAACCAAACATTCACGTAATTAACCTCAATTCTTAAACGTTCGATTGGTCTAAATCTAAAAATGTACAGATCGCTGTTGAATAAAATAGTATTAACTAAATCATTGCAAGTAAGTAGACGCACAAGAAATGTTTGAATTACAAGCATCTTTGTTTTTAGCATGTAACCCATCGTTCCAGTTCATATTACAGTTCGCCATTTCTCACGGATTTACCCCAAATAAATGTTAAATATGAAACTTCTAAAGATCCAGAAGATTGGAAATATGTAGAGAGAGCACTCCCTCCAGAAATTGTACCTACTCCAGTTCCAAAAAATACTTATCCATCGGAATGGAAGCCTGCAGCAAAAAACTTGACGGATCAAGCTTACTACATAGCAAGAACGAGAAATCACATGGTTCCAGTGTATTTGGTTTCAAAACATCACAACACAAAGCGTACCACGCTGATCAGAAAAATTCAGGGCGATATTTGGTTGATGGAAAAGGAACTCAGGCAATTCTTGCAAAAACATCAAGAACGTCCCATTAAGTCACAAGTTAATGAATTTGCTGGATATATACGATTTAATGGTGATCACGTAAATGCAGTTAAATATTACTTAACACAGAAAAACTTTTAAAATACATTTAACATTTATTAAGTTTTAATAAACCTTAATGTTCGCTATTTAAACTCGCTGATGACATATCTTGGCATAACTTGCGATTCTCCCTATCGGTTCTATCATCAGCCAATGCGATTAAAATTTCTAAGAGCAGCTGTTTGCTCAGCATCTTTAAACGGGGGAGTCTTGCAACTTGGGAGAAATTATGTACAATAATGTCCAACGCATATTTCTTCATATCACTCGCTTGCATGCGATCAGCTGCTTCTAAAATTTGTATTACATTTTTGAACGTAACGTTTAATGCCAAATTTTGTTTGCAAAAAGCCTGCAATCGATTATTAGTAAAGCCGTAAAATAAAGGTGCTGCAAAGAGATATAAAGAATCTTCGGGGGGCATATTTATATCGCCAAAATAAATGTAACGAAGCAAGGAATCAAAAGCTTCTTTTGTTGGTATCAGTTCTCCAATTTGAATCTACCAAAAAATTAGTTAAAAGTTTGCATTCGCACAGTTCAATTAATAATACCGTTACTGTATTGTCCTTGGGCATAAACGATCTGAACATTCCTTCGAAATACTGACATCTTGCAGCCAAAATTGATTTATGTGCAGGCAACCGTTCCCCGTCCAAAATCAAATCAATATCACAAAATTCCGTACCAGTTGACCTCAGAAACATCCCCATATCCTGCTCGAGAGATGATCCGGCATTGTCAAAATGTGTGTCAATTGGGGCCTTCACTTGTGGCAACAGTTTTCGCCGTGTCATTTGTATCATCAAATTACGATCCAAACTTTCAAATTCTTTGCTCATAACAATGGCATGGTAATTTTGATCTTTGGTAATGAATCGCAAACAGAATTCTTTGATAAAATCCAGGGACAACTTATCAGCATTATGTAAAGCTTCTAGAACATTTTTCAAGCAAATTGTAGCTCCTAAGTATTGAACGCACAAATGTTCAAGTCTGGTCATATTAAATTTTACTGCCAAACGATACACATCCATCATCAACAGGACTATACGATTGCTGAAAGGATCTTCACCTTGTTGAGCTTTTTTCGTGGGATCAATGCAATCCATGTAAATATAATTTAAAACCATCTCAAAAGCTTCAGGATTGGCATCATCTAACTGGACTTCCAAAAGAGGAACATCAGCGAATTGTACTTCAACGGTCCCGAATACTTTCTCCAGATGGTTGTCTCTGTCCTCTTTTGCTAGTTTAATTTTGTCTCGCAAATACTGAGAACGTGCAGCCACTATGGCTAAATGTGCTTGAATTTTAACTTCGCTAGTTCCAACTAAAAATTGCACATCACTGAATTGTTTCGATTCCAATATTTTACCAAAATCATCGTGTAATGTACATTTAGGATAATTTGAAAATTGAAATCTGTACATTTCACCACTTCTTACATTGTTATCAACAGTGCCACCAAAAATAAACATTGCATCCCCTACCACGGCTGCCGCATGAAATAGTCGACCTGAAGGTACCAAAGAATTGGCTGCTGGTAGGACTACAGACCAAGTTTGTGAATCCAAATCGAAACAGTGCAAATCATTTGATACAGTACTATCAGCGGCACCACCAAATACATAAAGATGTCGATCGAATGCAACCATTGTGTGTCCATATCTTCGAGCAGGAGGTGCAGGAGCGCCTCTTAATATGTGCTCTGTCGATATTCGGGCCCATCTGTTTAAACAATTATTTGAAATAAATTGAAAAATTATAATAGAAATAATTTAATTAATCCAACAAATAATAAATTTTAAGATTATTTCAAAAAAATAGCAATTACAGTTAAACCTCGATTATCCGGACGGCGGATTTTCTGTGGCTGGGATCAACCTGCCGCAGCTGTACAGGGTGAGTTAAGTTTTACCGCCCATGGCAAAATAGGCCTTTAAAATAATTTGTCAATTCTCATAAATTTCGTGAGTAATTTTATATTATTAAAGTACATAGAAACCAAGAAAAAATCTTTTTTTTTAATCAGGTAAAATTTTGGCTTTCTTTCAATTACTAATTGCTCAATTTATTAGTTTTTTTTTATATTTACGAACAGTAAAATATTTTCACACAATTTAGTGTAATTGAAATAATTTTACTAATTTGGGTTCATTAAATAAAGCCATTTCCGTATTAGAGGGTATTTTTTAAAATGATTTACGACTTAAGCTGACCAATTCACCTAACAATGGTATTGGTTTTGGGTACTTGGCTGATTATTTATGACAGTTATAAAGTTAAGTTAAAAAGTGCAACGTTACATTTTATAGGACCGGAATAAGGGCCTTCGCTATTTCTTTAAAAGTTCACAACATCGTAACTAACAGCTACACGGTAATTACAATCATAATAAAAAATAATTTTTGCAATATTAGATTTTAAACTTGATAAGAAAATCGCTTACCAGCTTCTAATTTTCGTTAGTATATCTGTCTACAATTTTGTGTTTTAATTTTGCAGTCTGCAAAGTCAATATACCTATCGGTTATTGAACCTTCCCATAAAATAAATTGCTTAATTTACCCAAAGTTTAAAAACCCTGGTCACAACCCTAGGTCACTTTGTGAATAAAGAAACATTCACATTCGCAACAAATCTTCCAACACTTAAACATTGTTGGTAAAAAGTGAAAATTAAAACTTTGTTTTGTGGAATAGTGAACATTTGTGTTTAGTTCAGGTATAATCATGCCATTTCAATACTCAGTCGAGGAGAAGCTTGAAATGCTTTTAATTTATGGGTAATGGGGCATCACTTTGAGCATCTTTTATAAAATAAACTTAATATTTACCTATTAAAAACTTTTTTTATTTTTCTCACAAATTCCATAATACGGGTCTGGCAACAACTAAAACGCCGTTCCCTTCAGGTTTATGGGTCGATCATCAGGTATTGTTACGTGGTAGACCGTATTATCCATTGTTGGAAAGTCATAAATAAAAGTATTTTTCGTGCTTCATGTTAAATTTGATTGAACTCAAAAAGTAATAATTTTTTAACGAATCAAATTGCAATTAACAATGCTACGAATAATTTGACAAATTTTGAAATAAGAAACCAAACATGGAAATTTTACCCGAAACTCTTTGTTTTACTTTTTTGGCTTCAAATAAAAATGATTTGGAAAACTTGTAGCACTAATCGAAAGTGTAAACTTCAACTGATGTAACATGTAAATTGCATACGTTCCCCTCAATCTTTAATAGGTATTATGGCCGGGGCGGTAAAACTTAACTCAGCCTGTATATGTGTTGATTGTTTTAATAGTTGCTTCCAAAAGCAAACTAATAATCAATTATTTTTGTGTGTTTATTTGTTAGTTATGTGCAAATAACATTTTTCTTGTAGTTTTCAAATTAATTTAATTTTGGAAACAACCTTTAGATAATAATTTCAGCATTCTTTTTCAAGAATGGTCACTACAGACAAGTTTGATGGTAATTGCAACAAAATCATAATTATGCAAGGTATCTACTATGTCTGTGATCTAACGGTTCAGGAAATGTTAATATCAAATATCTTTTTCTAATTGGGATCACTGACATTATAGACACTGTTTAAAAAAAATATACTTCTAATTCAGAACTTTACAAAATAAATGGGAATTAAAAAACATTTAAGGACTGCACAAAGAATAAAAGAAAAAATTAAAAAAAGAAATAATCTTCAAGGATAAGATTTTGAAATAATCATCAAAACTTACACTTTGGTTCGAAAATTAAATTGAAAAAGAGAGTTTGTAATTTTGGCTCCACTTTGCCCACTGAATACAAACATGCATTCTCTTGCCACAGCCACAGGAAAATTGCAACAGGTCGGCGGACATTCGCCTTTTTGAACAACCTCTTCCCAACTGCGATTTTCACCCTGCAATTCTAATTAAAACAGCCATTGTAGGCAATTCTTCGAGCTTACTGTTAATGTAATGGTCCACATATCATTCAAACGGGCATTTCCATCATATCCAGCGAATATCCACAATTTATCGTCGAAAACTGCAGCTCCATGAGCCGACCTCGGAACAGGTCTTTTACCATAAAACTTCCATTCCGTCCACTGACCTGAAGTAAACTTGTATTCAAATAAATCATTCTTATTTGTTAAATTAGAATTGGAATGTATATCTCCAGTGTAGCCACCAAATACAAACATGGAAGAGTTGTGAATTACGGCAGAATGATGATAACGCGGTGCAGGAGGGTATCCCATAGAAAATGCCCGACCCCATGACATTTCCTTTACATCGAATCTTAACAAATCATTGAGCATATTTTTACTGTTATCACCGCCGAATACATAAATTGCACCTTTATACGCTACCACCGTATGTTTACTGCGCCTAAAAATTATTTATCAAATAGGGAATGGTGTTCACTTGACTGAGTTACCTTGCTCCAACAAATTCATCACATTCAGGCATACGTTTCCATTGATGAACCGTTTCTAAAGTTCCCAACTCCAACGACAACACATCTAGAGTTGGATTTAAAGCTTCAGCGTCTGTTACACCACTCATCTTTATGGTGTTGTATGGTACGTTTTTAAATTATTACATTTTTTCAAAGCTGTTTGTTGATTATTGATTTTAAGATGAAACTGAATTTGCCCAGGTAAATTTGACAATAGTCTATCTCTTTCTAAAAGAGCAGACTTCTATAAATTCTTCTTCTTCTTAATTTAAAATTATTATAGCAGCTGATTTCTTTAGAAATTGTAATTTTTTCATTTCATTATAAAATTTTGTATTCAGTCAGTATACTTTTTGGGATCATCCTGAACCTATTGTGGCACTCCTTAAACTGGAGCGTTTACCATAATAAACAAAATTTGATCATGTGAAAGACTGTGTCTTTCTGCATCTGAAGAATTCATCGAACATTGTACCAGCGGTAAGTATTTACAAAATTGCATTAGTCATGTGCTGCATTTAAATTTCTTTAGATGTAATTTTGTCAATTGAGAAGTCTGGGGACATGGAAGCGACAGTTTTTAACAAACCAAGCCCCGATGGGAAGTCTTGGAATAGCAGCAAAAGATTGAACTTTGGGTCCAAGTTCAAGAAATCAACCATCAAGGAGATTATGTATCGTTAGAAGTTACAAGTAAAATTCTGGAATGTTTCCGTCATCATCATCTGCCAGTCCAATGTTAATGTTGAAGTAGGAGGATAATAATGCAGAAATATTCGTTATTGTTACCATCACTGTCAATGTTGTATTTCATAATAAAGTATTGTTCGATTCAGGTACATTTGCTTAACAATAACATAAAATAACATAACATAAGTAATAACTAGAATAAATAAAATAACTCATTAAGAGAAGAAGAAAGCGGGGCTGTACCAAGAACACTACCAACGGTGCCTCTCTGTATAGCCAAACTTATTCGTTGCTTCAAATATGTTTTGGCTTGAGGAATTCCCGTTGTTTGAACAATACGCCTTCCCAAATCTTCAAGGAGAGAAAGGGCATCAGCACTCCAAGGACCCAAAGTTTCCACAGCGAAGGCGACGAAAAAATAATCATCAGAAATTGACTTATATTTTTTTTTCTTAACATTTTCTGCCAAGTGTGCAGCAGATCTTGCAGAAAATGAAGAATCAGTCAAATGAGAAGAGGCAAGTGTGTCCGTACAAGTAAAATCCCAAACTAAAGATTTACCTACTTTCCATGGAATAACTGTAATACTATCTGGACGTTTGCCATCATCCCTCAGAATACCATTAGGTTCAACGATACAAGGGATGTTGGCAGAAGAGAAAGCACGTTTAATAATGTCATTAATACAGCTGTGACGAGAGTCTACCAGCACTTTTAATGCACGAGTCTACAGAAGAACCGCACGAGCAGATATGAGGATGACAGAAATTGATGCCCAATCTAAGTGAAATTGCAATTTGTAAAAAGGTTTTTTCTAAAAGAGCAACTAATTTACAAGATGGAAGAGCTTCAAGCCAAGCTCCAGATACAAGTTCAGATCCAGCTAATAAGATAGCTTTTTGTGTGATATTTGAGGAAGATAATAAATTTTGAAATATTTTCTCACAGATAGGTTAGTTCCAATGTTTTTTTTAAAATTTTTCTACAAATAAGTTATGAATTTTAGTTTTGCATGATTTGCACCGTAGTCATTTTCTTTCCTATATTTGGAAAGTTCTAAAGAGTCGGGGAAGATGTCGCTGTGAAACCAATATTTCAATTTAGCGTAGCGTGGTAGATCTATTGTTAGTCAGCGCCATCTTGCGTGGGTAGTTGGTACTATAGGAATGTTAGTTAGATCCCTGTAATATATTTTAATAACCACGAAAGTTAGTGTGCCTACTCGCTGAACAGTGGCATTAATTAATAATTTTACCAGATTTTTAGGTTAAAAATCGTAAACAAACACTTTCAAGGCGATTTCACCTATTTAAAAAAGTGTGTTGTGAAGTCTCGTTCAAATTAAGATGGATTTAGCGAAGCACATTAAACCGTTGACGGTCGAATCAGACTTGGCCCATATGGAATGGGAAAATCAGAGATCTGCTAGATTATATCGAGGTCATGGACAAAGGAAGGGCTCATGATTCGTGGAAGGCATTAAAGCAATAATTTGAGACAGTGTCTAAGGATCAGCTGTTCAAATATGTACAGATTTCTTTGCATTCAATTGGACGTCGGGAGAAGATGTTTCAACGCACATTGCACAGTTAAGAAGTTTGTGGAATGAGTTAAACAATGGACTCAAAGCAAAGGGCGAGAATGCGCGCTATCAGATGTAATGTTGATGTATCAAGCAAATTTGAGACTTTGAGGGTTTTTTTTTGTCAAGGTCACTTGACAATCCGTCTACAGAAGACGTTGCCAGAGTCAAAAGAGTTTTCCAGTACATTGCTGGCACTACTGATCTAGGAATTGTCTATCAACGTGATGATGAAAAGAGAATCCTGGAGTGTTATAGCGATGCAGACTTTGGAGAATGCACTAAGACTGGTCGATCTACTTCTGGAGTCATTGTAGCATATGCAGGTGGGTTTATATCATGGCTGAGTCAAAGACAAGCAATGGTCGCTACATCTGCGACAGAGGCAGAAATTGTAGCAGCAAACGAGGCAAGCAAGGAAATAATTTGGCTGACCAAATTGTTCAAAGAAATTGTTAAGATGGTACCCGTTCCGATTTTAGCAGTGGATAATTCAGCGGGGCAGTGAGACTTACTCAAAACCCTGAATTTCCAATGAAGAATGAAACACATCGACGTCGAGCACTTCTTTATTCGAGAAAAGGTAACAGAAGGAAATCTTGAAATGAAACAGGTCTCATTTTGTCATTTCTGTAACTAAACAATTCATTGAGCATTGTGCTGGTAAGTATTTACAAAATTTCATTAGTCATGTGCTGCATTTAAATTCTTTTAGAGGTAACTTTGTCAATTGAGAAGTCTGGGGACATGGAAGCGACGGTTTTTAACAAACCAAGCCCGGATGGGAAATCTTGGAACAGCAGCAAAAGATTGAACTTTGGGTCCAATTTCAAGAAATCAACCATCAAGGAAATTATACATCGGTGGAAGTCAAAATACAATTAAATTTGGTTCAAGAAATGTTCAAACGGACTGCAAGTTGTCCAACGTATTAATGGATACGACGTAAATATTTAATGACTACATTTAATAAATGTCTGTAAATCAAAGAATAATTTTATTCCCATTTAATGTTTCTGGCTGTTTTTTTGACAAAATGTTAATTACGTAACAAATTTAAAATTAACTTATTACAAATAGCCTTAAATTTAAACTAATTTTATTTTCCGCCTGAAAAACAACACTTTTGAAATTCGCACCATTAAAAATAATACAGATGTCTTTCCTATATCGGAAAAGTTCTAAAGGGTCGGGGAAAATGTCGCTATGAAACCAATTTTTCAATTTAGCGTAGCGTGGGAGATCTATTATTGTTAGTCAACGCCATCGTGTGTCGGTAGTCGGTACTATAGGAATGTATAGTTAGGTCTGTAGGGACCTGATTTAGTTCTTGACTAAACATTCCTATAGTACCGATTACCCAAACGCGATGGCGCTGACTAACTTCCGTTAGCGCCCTTAGATTACACGAGGGTAGACAGTCTTCCGGCAACTACGAACCAGTAACCCTCGGTGTCTGTGCAATTCATAAATACATACATCATCAAATCTCAAAGTGCTTTATTTTCATTCCTCGTAACATCAACGCTACAGGTCCTTGCAGTATGTTTTTATAACCTCGAAAGCATTTTAAGGTTAAACCAAACTTTCAAGGCGATTTCACCTATTTAAATTTATAGCCTCCGAATGTGGTGTTTTCTAAACGTCGCAGGCTCTGATAGTTGTCTGAGTTGTTTTGGTTAACTTTTTTCAGAGAAGCCTTAGTTAGAAGATGCGAAGGTATTCCGATGCGAATGATGGCATCAAAGTGAACGGCATACCAGTTAACAACCTGCGGTATGCGGATGACACCGTTCTCATAGCAGACAGTGAGGAGAACTTGCAGCATGCCTTGTGAAAAGTGGTTAAGGCGTGTGAAAACTAAGTACATGATCGTGTGAGCAAAGACCCAAGCGCAGATTAAGGACTAATAGTCAACGCAGTGCCGATCCAAAGAGTGGAGAAGATAGACTATCTAGGGAGCGTAATTAACGACCAATGGGACCAGGAAGTGAAATGCCGCATTGAGAAAGCCTCCTTAAATAAAAGAAATTTCAAGTGCTCCAGGTAGAGTATTAACATTCAATCTTGATATCTCACTTGTCCAAAACTCTCTAAACTGTTGCATTAGTTCCAGGACGGCAGTAAATTGTACGAGAATAAAGAATGCAAGAATTCGTTACATCACACGCAATGGATCGGCCTGGCATCGTTCCAGTACTGAGATTTACAGATTAGCCTTCAAATATTGAAAAGGAGGACACTTTTTGAGGAAGAATTTGCAAAAGAAGGAGACTGTCCTCCCTAAAGGAAGAAGATTTTGATCACAACTTATTTATGTTTATATTCAATTACATCCAGGTTTTTTTTTATGCGTTAGATAAGTTCCACAGAAAACTGCATAAAAAAAGACATTGGTAAAAATAGGGATACTTTCCTAAAACCGTATGAAACCAAAGCAACGAATTAAAATATAAATGAAAATCACGTAAGAACACACCGCATACAAAAAGATCTGGGATGTTTGCGAAATTAGGCCTTCGAATAAAGAAAATAATATCAAAAAGTCATTTATTATAGTAATTATTATATTTGTAATGCAAATGAAGCGATTCATACATTTTTGAGTTACCATGATTTTAACAGATTCATGTAATTATAATTTGTCTATATTTTATTCAGCGTGTGGTAATTTTTATGCAACATAAAGTCTGTCATGATAAATAAATATAAGTTGCTATTTCTAAATATTATTTCTAAATTTATTTATTTATTTAGAAATTATTTTGAAAGATGTGAAATTAAATTTGAAATTTAACTTGTTTTTGGATTTTGATCAAAAGTCGACAGTTTCAGATATATTGAATTGTTACGTTACTTTTGCCCCCACTATACAGGGTTGTATTATATTAAGAATGTGCAACATTATTATTATTACGTTATTATTGAAACTATAAAGTCGGTTAAATTAGCAAAGAATTTGTATTTTCTTCACTGATTGCTATAATGAAAGTGAAAAAACAATGGAACGTCAACAGCTCGAAATATTCATGAAAATAAAATTTTTTTAAATGGAATGCCCCATACTTTTTAACCTATTTCGAAGGAATGTTTAATTTTTTACATACTTTAGTGTATATTGAATAAAACGTTTTTGTGATAGAAAAATAGTTGATTTGAAATTATAACAAATGAAATTT